>CM062818.1:1302245869-1302673285 GCA_031772625.1 Pinus tabuliformis
GTTTCACAGTGATCGGATCTTAAGAAATCACTTTCGTGAGCTTCTACAGGAAGTCTGCAGGGTTCTACGGGCTGTTTTGGGATTTCTACAGATGTTCTGTAATTTTTTCTACAGGATGTTCAGAAATGGGTTTTGAAGCATGGATGGAGGGAAAAAGGTGGAGGAATGAGTATGGAGGTGAAATAGGGGTGTAGGGGAGTTCAAGACTTGGAGGATGCAATTGAGGAGTGGCGTAGATGGTGAGATTTGTTCAAGGAGGGATGAAACGATGTTGCACAAGAAGATGAGAATCATGGCAAAGTAAGCGAATGAGGCAAATGTAAGGTAAGGGTTCTAAGTGAAGGGTGAAGCAGGTAGGTTGGATGGAGTATGGGCAGGTAAGGAAGGATAACAGGTACTCTGCAAGTGGTTTTTCAAACTGAACAAACAAACACTTATAAAACATATGACCTAGTTACTTCACTCTAATCTGACCTAACAGCGAAAGGAAATGAACAGAAGTTTATTTGCACGAAATCAGATGAAATAACTATGCAACTAAGCAATCATAACCCTAAGCATGCAATCGAAACTGATATCAAGTTTGACAACTAAGAATCCAACACTAATACTTGCATGGTGAAGCAAAACAGCGTTTTTGTGGGCAGCAAGGTTACATTGGTCCCAGCTCATGATTCCACTGAAGGGGAGGTGAGATCCAAAGTACTTGGTAGCCTTTTTCTGAATATATTCCCTATGATTAACCTATCAAGTAAATCTGAACATGAAAAACCTTTTTAACCATCAAAAGCAACCTAAATAACAACACAATATTTGAATCTAAATAGCAGATCTTATTCTAAGAATGCAGCAAAAACACATAAAGATAAACAAAGGAGGTACTGGACGCTTGAGATGGGCCCAACCCCAAGAGCTACAGCCTCCTAAGAGAGATTTAGAGTTGGTGCAAAGCTGGATTCATCTTTATTGATCAAGAAATGAAGAGTTACATCAAAACTGTCCACAAGGAGAACTTGCAAATGAGCTGAAAGCAAAGCTAATCTATTGCCTAAAAATCGAAATACAAACTAGCTAACTTCTGCCTACAAAATGACTAACCATTGGCTAACTACTAGCTAACCAAAATGAGGCCCTAAGCCTTCTTATTTATACAAATTGAGGACCCCAACGGTCCTCCTAAACTTTAGGGACTCGGCTGCCCAAAACTTGTAGTTAACAGCAGTCCTACTTGACTTGCTTGGCTGCCCTTGTGCTAATTGATTTGGTGGCCCTTGAACTCCGAGCTGATGGTGGAGAATTCGAGGTAAGGGCCCATAAATGAAGGGGACACCTTCCTACAAATCCTCTCCCTTGTTCTCCCATGAATTTGGCTGCCAAGTGCTCATTAAGACCTTCAATTTTGTCTCCAAATTGACCAAAAAGGCTACACAAAGCACCCATTAGACTTGTTGGCATAATGACTAACCCAATTCACTCTATTAGCATAAATATAATCAAAAACATGCAATAAACTAATATAATGGTGGATTAATTCGAATTAGGAGGTTGAATGAGCCCAAATAATTATCCATTTTTGGGGCTCATCATCACCCCCCTACTGAAAGTGTTGCTCATCCTCTGAGCAACCAATTTATCTCCTCATCTTTGATGGCCCTGGTGGCCTCCCTGTCATGCCAAGCTTCTGAAGTGATGCCCTCTTCTCTATCATGAAACCATGCTTTTCTCTTTGCTTCTTCCCACTGCTTGTGCTTCTTTTCCTAGAGAAGTTTCAGCTTTGGTATGATTGTGCAAGTATATTCAATCAGATGGTGGCAATGGTGGCGAAAGGAGATGGAACAAGTGGAGGATAGAAGAAAAGAGTGGTTGCATGTCTCCTCAACGGATTTCAAGCTTCAAATCCCTCTCTGTAATCGATTCTGGCCTGCCCAAAAGGTTCTACAGGATGTTTCTGGTAAAAATAGAGAACTTCCTGTAGAAAGTCCTGTAGCTTCCTGTAGAAGGTTGAACCATGACTAAATTGTGCCTGAACCCTAAAAAAAATGAGTGTTCATGGATGGGATGGATGTGCTTAGGGTGGCCAGCACAGGTGCTGCCTCCCTAGCTAAAATCTCGGCCAATTTCTCCTTCTACTGCCCTTTCCCCAAACTTCTTGTAGAAAGTCCTGTAGTGGCCATTTTCTGGCTTCCTATAGAAACTGTTTCGGTCTACTGTCACCGATATCTCATGGTGTGTCTCTTCCTCCTTTTTTCCTCTTCTTCGGTCTTTTTTGCCTCTGTTAGCTTGCTTCCTCATGCTTTGTTTTGGCTTTCTTCTCATCTTGTTTAGTCTCTGCCTTCTCTGCTTTAGTCTTTTTTCTTTTCTTCTTTTCTGTTCTGGATCTTCCTTCTCATCTTCTGTTTTGATTCCCTCCTTTGTTTCAAGTTCTTCTTTCTCCATTTTGGTCTTTTCATCTTTTTCTATTTCCTCCTCATCTTCCCCTGCCATATTTCTAAAAATCTCCCTATCATGATGTGTGGTGACTGCTAGAAATGTTTAGGTGAGGAGGGAGGAAACAAACTTTCAAAACCAGAAATAGAGAAATGGTTGAGGTTTGTCTTTCTGGAGTCAAGAATTTCTCATGTTCTTCTTTTTCACAACGTCAATTTGCCATTTTTTCTTCGAACTGTTTCCAACTTGAATTTGCTTCTCGATTTTTGAGAAAAATCAATACCTTTGACAAAACAGAGAATATTTATAACACAAGGTTTCGCTTCAGAGAGTGGACAGTCTTGCAAATTTGTTTCCTTTTTCACACAGGCTGGTTTCTATGGTTGCATGTATTTTCTTTACAGTGGAATTTGAGAAAGAAGGAGACAAACTTTGAGTGCAGAGAAGGAAACAAAGAACTGTGTAGAACTCAGGGAATATGCATGCAGAAATTTAAACTTGACTCTTTTTTCAATCCACTGATGTGTTTTAATCATTCAAATAAGTCATATGCAGATAGATTTTCCCCAAGCCTACCTCATTTCAAGCTTGAATTTTGAAAAAATCTCGGGTTTTCCTTCTGTAGAGCTGTTTTCTGCGTTTCTGTAGACGACTTCCTGTAGAAATCCCTGTAGACCGCCCCTGCACTTCTGATCGAGCCTGATATGCAGCAGAATCTCAAAGATAGGTAGAGAAACTGGTGGAGGATGACTAGTTAATCATTTTGTGCAAACTTCAGTTGACGATGTGGCAAGTGCAGATGAACAACAATTCGTGAGATTCAGCCGAGCCTACTTTAGTTGCTGCGTGATTTGTGGTGAGCAGGCAAAAACATGTGCTGGCCATGTAGACAGAAGTGCTGTCACAAATCATCACGTTTCCTACCTATGATCACTCCATCAATCTCGTTGAAGGTCGAACAGTCACCATTACTTGTTTCCCAATTTCCTCCTGAGATGGCTGAGCGCACATGTCTTATTCACTCACCGAGCGCTGTTGAACTAGATGAGGGTGGCCAGTTAGCTGGCCATCGATTTTTTTAATCCCAACCATCTCATTGCTCATGCTGTTTTCGAGTTACATTCATGCAATCAGAGAAATGAGTTTTAGTCACGTACCTGAAGTCAAATGGTTGCTGTGAGGTGCTTTTTGCTATTGCATGCTCATATTCTGCTGCTGCATGCTTGGATCCTTTGTGCTATAAGCTCTTTGCTATCTGATGTATGGTTGTTTTTCTTTTGCAGGTATCCTCTAGCCGGATCTAAGTTGCAGGAGTTCATTTCTACGTTCAGATCTGCACCTTCAAGCTGCTGTTGCTGAATTTTCATAGGACCGGAACTTGTTTTCGCCATTGCTCCCAAACTGTAAACCAGATCGATTTGAAAATTGCTGAGCATGTTCCTATCATCATGTTGCACCTCCCATGGCAAAATCGCGATCAATGGATGCACAGATTTCGAGAAAAATGGAAAATGGCTGAAGATTTCAGAGATCAATTTCTCAGAAATCGTGCATCGGAATTGGCTGAAAATTCTTGGGTAGGTTACTATCACCCATATTCATCTCCCCATGAAACATGTTTTGAAACGGATGCACGGATATGGAGAGAATGCAAAAATGGCTTATGGTGATGGAGGTTAATTTCTTGGAAACCGTGCACCGGAATTGGCTGAAACTGCTCAGGCATGTTTCCATCACCCCTGTACAATTCCCCATAAAATGGTTTTTCAAATGGATGCATGGTTTTCAAGTTATGGAAGAAACAAATTCTATTCTATGTGTTTTTTCTTCAAGGCATTTTGCAGTTTTGTTGCATGGTATGAAAAATGAACTTGGGCTGTGATGCAGGTATGGAGATGATGGAGGAGGAGTTTGAAGATTGCAGGAGGACTTCTGAACTTTTGAGGAAGCTACCATGTTTGCCAAACCACCTTTTTGAAATCCATTTCTAGCTTCCTACAATTCCTACAGGAACTTCCTGTAGAAGCACAATGAGGTGGAAAAATGATGGAGAAAAGCGAGGGATGGACACAGAGGTGCTTGCAGGCCTAACCAACAGATTCCCACCATCAGATTCCCTTTTAAAATTGAATTTGTTTTGTCCAAAGGTTCTACAAGATGTTTCCTGTAGAAATACAGAACTTCCTGTAGAAGGCACAAAAAATCCTTTGTCTTTGTTTTGAGTGATCCTCCTGACCTGCAATGTCCTTGTTGCAACTTGAAATTATTCAATGCAAATTAGTTTTATTTTTATTTTTCTTTCTCTCTTTTTTTTTTTGAAAAACAACTAGGGCACCTCATGGAGGTTTTCACCCTAATTGCCTGCCCTGGGCGCCTCCAAGGAAGGTTTTCACCCAGGGATCTTATTCCCTTTTTATTTTCTCTTCTTTCCAACCCATTGACCGCCTCATGGAGGTTTTCAATCAATGAGCCAATCTAAGGCGCCTCCGAGGAGGTTTTCACCTTAGATTTTTCCTCTTATTTCCATTTTTCCATTTCTTTTTTTTTCTTTTTTTTCTTTTTTTTTCTACCCTACCCTACTTGAAAAACAAAATCATTCTGAAGTATAAGAATACTTCCAATGGATCCATGTGCACATCGAGATTAGAGACAAAATGATGTGAAGGCTCGAAATGCATGCTTTGACAGGTATCTGGATCTCAGAGACCAAATGATCTGACTTTGAAGGGATCAAACATAGCTGAGGAAGAGAGTACCGCTGCAACTTAGTGACCGTCTGAAACCATATCTCAATATAGCTCTGATATCCTTGGTCCTTTTGCTAATCTGGATCATTCTTCATGTCACTTTCTATCATGACCTTCTCATCTTCCTCTTTTTGCTGATCTTTCTCTTGAGTACATGGATGATTTGATGATAACCATGAGGGAACTCTCTCGATCTTTGATTCTGATCTCTTCTCTTCATCAAGTGCAGCCCATGGTTCTTTGATCTCCTCTTTTGAATCTTCTTTTGCCTTTGGTCCTTCAATGTTGTCAATATAATCTCTGTTTTGCAACACTCTTCCTAAGCTATGTTGAAGATCATTGAGCTCAAGAGGAGTCATTTGGACATGTTGTGTCTCAGCATTGCAATTGTGTTGAACTGCTCCAATGGGAAGGTTTGGGAATGGTGGTATGGGTAGTTGAGTGGAGGTGTATATTTGAGATGGATGTGGATGGGGTTGTGGTTGCGCAGGCATTTGGGGTTGCCTTGGTGGAGTAGGAGGCGATGATTGCGGTTGAGCAGGTGGTGGAGGAAAATGAGCGGGATGAGAGTTGTATTGGGGCCTCCACCCCTGATAAGGTGCATTCCACTGAGGTTGAGGCTGAGCATAAGAGTGAAACGAATGAGCAGTTGGTTGGGCATAATATGGATCTGTGAAGGAACAAGGAGGAGGTGTGAACCAGGAAGGATGAGCAGGGGGACCCCAGAAGGCATGAAAGTGGCTTGGTAGGGGTCATAATAGGTCTCAGGTGTCCCTTGCAGTTCCTGCTGGTAAGATCTAGGTCCATGCGGCCTCCTTTGGTTCATATAATATAGTGATTCAGTGGCTCTTTTGGCTCTCTAATATGCAGCTTTGATTCTGGGTAAGGAAGGGCACTGATCTATAGGATGGTATTCTTCACAGATGAAACACACTTCCAGGGAGTGCAATAGACATTCATTCCTAGGATGCTTTCTAGTGCACCTGGGACAAAATATGGCCAAAGCCCTCTTGGCTTCCTCTTGCTTCCTTTGGATCTGCAAGGTATCCAGTTGCATGGCAAGAAACTGCCTCATCTCGCTCTTGAAATCTTCCATCTGAGTTGCAAATTCATTTTTGGACAAAGTACTGCTCCCAACATTTCTACTTGTAGCCATTTGCTTCAGAGGAATGTTTTCTTCTTCTTCTCCCCTAGAAGTTCTTTAAATATGTCTTGTTGGCCACTTAGGGGTTCTTCTCTCACAGCCATCGAAGAAGATAGAAGTTGGCTGTGTGAAGCAGCGGGGGCGTTGTGCAATCATTTTTCTGACTTATCTCTACTCCTACAAGGCATGAAAGGAAATCTTTTTGATTGATTTTTTCATTTTTCTTCTTGTACCTGCAAAACTAAAATAGGTTGAACTGCAACTAACTATCTTGCTGAAATGAAAATGCGGAATTGAAATGAAAGCATGAAAGGACTAATCTATTTTGCTCAAGTGAAATTGCAGGAATGAAATGCTAGGCTACGCTTGCGGAATTGAAATGCTAATCTACGCTTGTAGAAATGAAATTGCAGAATTGAAATTCTAACCTATGAAAGCGGGAAATGTCTACGCTACTTTTGCGGAAATGAAATTGCAAAATGGAAATGAAATAAACTACTTAGCAGAAGGTTGTAGTAGAAAATAGAAGAATAGCAGCAATCACTAATACTCTGACGCTTTCCCGGAAACGGCGCCAAAAATATGGTGGGCCCCAGTATTGTAGCAATAATGTTGCAACTCCTGGAACTCCCTTCTTTAATTTTACCAACCCGGTAGTTCGTAACAAACTTGGAAGCGACGGTGTTGTATGCACAAGTACTAGCTCTTGCCGCAGCTGTCACTTGGTCAGTTGGCACAAGTCCGCTAGGGGCTTAAGCCAACTTCTATGAGCTCTTAGAAGAAGTTTTTTAACTGATGGATGAAAGCTAACTCAAAGGAAGTTAATCTACTTGCGGAAAGAAACTGAAAGCCAAAAAGAAACGCAAACCCTAGCAAACCCTAATTCTACCAGCTAGTCCTACTGACGCAAAGGAGAGCATGCAAACTACTGAAAGAGATGCCATTACTTCTAGGAAGGTAAAATGCATGTGTCTAAGTTATCACTATCTGAAGAAAACATCTTTTTGTATTTTTGATTAAGTTGTTGGAATTATCATGCATGTGCTTCTAACTATTTTTTATTGTGCAGAGGTGGATTGGCGAGAGGAAATTCTTGGAGGAGGTCGGGAAGGTTAGGAGAGGTCCTAAGGGGTCCCTAGCACCCTTCCTGAGAGTTTCACAGTGATCGGATCTTAAGAAATCACTTTCGTGAGCTTCTACAGGAAGTCTGCGGGGGTTCTACAGGATGTTCTGGGATTTCTACAGGATGTTCTGTAATTTTTCTACAGGATGTTCAGAAATGGGGTTTTGAAGCATGGATGGATTGAAAAAGGTGGAGGAATGAGTATGGAGGTGAAATAGGGGTGTAGGGGAGTTCAAGACTTGGAGGATGGAGTTGAGGACTGGCGTAGATGGTGAGATTTGTTCAAGGAGGGATGAAACGATGTTGCACAAGAAGATGAGAATCATGGCAAAGTAAGCGAATGAGGCAAATGTAAGGTAAGGGTTCTAAGTGAAGGGTGAAGCAGGTAGGTTGGATGCAGTATGGGCAGGTAAGGAAGGATAACAGGTACTCTGCAAGTGGTTTTTCAAACTGAACAAACAAGCACTTATAAAACCTATGACCTAGTTACTTCACTCTAATCTGACCTAACAGCAAAAGGAAATGAACAGAAGTTTATTTGCACGAAATCAGATGCAATAACTATGCAACTAAGTAATCATAACCCTAAGCATGCAATTGAAACTGATATCAAGTTTGACAACTAAGAATCCAACACTAATACTTGCATGGTGAAGCAAAACAACGTTTTTGTGGGCAGCAAGGTTACATTGGTCCCAGCTTATGATTCCACTAAAGGGGAGGTGAGATCCAAAGTACTTGGTAGCCTTTTTCTGAATATATTCCCTATGATTAACCTATCAAGTAAATTTGAACATGAAACCTTTTTAACCATCAAAAGCAACCTAAATAACACCACAATATTTGAATCTAAATAGCAGATCTTATTCTAAGAATGCAGCAAAAACACATAAAGATAAACAAAGGAGGTACTGGATGCTTGAGATGGGCCCAAGCCCAAGAGCTACAGCCTCCTAAGAGAGATTTAGAGCTGGTACAAAGCTGGATTCATCTTGATTGATTAAGAAATGAAGAGTTACATCAAAATTGTCCACAAGGAGAACTTGCAAATGAGCTAAAAGCAAAGCTAATCTATTGCCTAAAAATCGAAATAAAAACTAGCTAACTTCTGCCTACAAAATGACTAACCATTGGCTAACTACTAGCTAACCAAAATGAGGCCCTAAGCCTTCTTATTTATACAAATTGAGGACCCCAACAGTCCTCCTAAACTTTAGGGACTCGGCTGCCCAAAACTTGTAGTTAACAGCAGTCCTACTTGACTTGCTTGGTTGCCCTTGTGCTAATTGATTTGGTGGCCCTTGAACTCCGAGCTGATGGTGGAGAATTCGAGGTAAGGGCCCATAAATGAAGGGGACACCTTCCTACAAATCCTCTCCCTTGTTCTCCCATGAATTTGGCTGCCAAGTGCTCATTAAGACCTTCAATTTTGTCTCCAAATTGACCAAAAAGGCTACACAAAGCACCCATTAGACTTGTTGGCATAATGACTAACCCAATTCACTCTATTAGCATAAATATAATCAAAAACATGCAATAAACTAATGAGAATGGTGGATTAAGTCGAATTAGGAGGTTGAATGAGCCCAAATAATTATCCATTTTTGGGGCTCATCACCCCTCTCCTTCAAAAAAGTGTTGTCCTCAATGCTTGAGTAGTTTTGTATGCTTCTGTATAAAATTCTCATCCTCCCATGTGGAATCTTCAGCGAGTAAGTTCTTCCAATTGATGAGATAATCCGAAATCGATCAATTTTGTAGCTGTCGAGTTATTGTTTCTATGACTGCTTCAGGTTCCAAAATGATTTTTTCTTCCTCGTCAAGTTATGGCAATATTGTTTGAACTGGGAGCTTGTCACCTATAACCTTCTTTAAGCATGAAACAAGAAAAATGCGTGCACTCGGGAAGCTGTAGGAAGCTCCAATTTGTATGCCATAGTACCAATCTTTTGCAACACCTTGTATGGACCATAAGAATTTGGTGATAATTTATCATCCTTCTTAGTTTGCTTGAGGGACATTTGTTTATATGGTTGTATCCATAGGAATACCCAGTCACCTACATCAAAACTTCCTTCACTGTGATGTTGATCTACATGTTGTTTCATTCTATTCTGCACCAAAGTGAGGTTATCCTTTAATAGTTGGAGAAATTGTTGTTAATACTCAATGTGATCTTCCACTACTTGAACCTTAGAATTTTCTCTTCAATATAATGTGATGGACGGTGGATGATATCCATAAAGTTACATAAATGGGATCATTTTTGCTACAGTCTGGAAGGAAGTGTTATACCACCATTCATCAAAAGGCAACCATTTGACCCATTGTGTCTATTTATTAGATACAAAGCAACGAAGATATCATTCCAAACATTTGTTTAATATCTTAGTTTGCCCATCAGATTGAGGATGATAAGATGAGCTATGAGCTAACTGAGTACCTAGACAAGAAAATAATTTTGTCCAAAAATTTCCAGTGAAAATGGGATCTCTATTGCTTACAATAATCTTTGAGTTTCCGTGTAGCTTTTGAATTGTTTCCATAAATGCAGTAGAAATTTTATTGGCTTTAAATGGATGAGATAATGCAAAAAAGTGTGCATACTTGGTAAGCCTGTCAACTACCACTATGATGACACTCTTTCCTTCGGACTTGGGTAAACCTGTGATAAAATCCATTGAAACCTCCTCCCAACATTGCCTTGGAATGGATAAAGGTTGTAATAGACCTAGGGTCTTAATTGTTTCAACTTTATTTTGTTGGAAAACAAAACATTCTTCCAAAAACTTTTGAATACTTGATTTAAGTCCATCCCAAAAAACTTCCTTCTTAACCTTGTGATAAGTTTTTAAAAATCCTGAGTGCCCTCCTAAGGGAGAGGTGTGCAATTCCATAAGAACCCTTTGTTTGAGTTGGGAATTCTTACATAGGTATAAGTGATATTTGTACCATAGTGAAACAATTTTCTAGCTAAATGTATCAGATGTACTGGGATCTTGTTTTAACTTTTGAATGAGTGCCCACAATTCTTCGTCATTCTTGCATTCATCCCTTTCTTCTTTTATCTAATCTGGTTGGATAATAGAAATGGTGCAAAGCAATGCTTCCACGTCCTCATCCTTTCTTGAGAGTGCATCTACCACAACATTTTGCTTCCCTTTTTTGTAGATGATTTCAAAGTCATAACCCAACATCTTTTTGACCCATTTTTGCTGCTCTTTTGAAGATAACCTTTGTTCTAAAAACTATTTAAGACTATCTAATTTGTTTTTACCTTGAAGTGTCTTCCCATTAGGTAGGGTCGCCATTTCTTAAGTGCATGTAGTATTTCCAACATTTCCTTCTCATAAATAGCTTTGTGTAAATACTTTCATTTGATTGGACGAATTTCGAAAGCAATGGGTCTTTCTTCTTGCATTAAAACAACACCAATTCCATTTTCAAAGTCATCACATTCCACAATAAAGGTTTTGTGAAGTCCGGTGTAGCTAAGACCGATTCCTAGCACATTGCCTCTTTAAGATGTTCAAAGGCCTTTGTTTCTTCTGGAGTCCATGAAAATGCATCTTTCTTCAATAATGTTGTTAGAGGTGCTACTATTCTCCCATAATTCTTAACAAACTTGCGATAATACATTGTCAACCAAGAAATCCTCGCAGATGCTTTATGGATGTGGGGATTTTTCATTCCTTGATGGCTTAAATTTTTCTAGGGTCTACCTTAACACCTTCATGAGATACAATATGACCCAGATATTCCACCTCTTGTACTCCAAAGAAACATTTGGAGCTTTTTGCATATAATTGTTTCTCCTCCAATAGTTTGAGCACCCTGTCAACATGTTGAACATGATCCTTCCAATACTTGTTGTAGATTAGTATATCATCAAAAAATACTGACACAAATTTTCTAAGGAATGGTTTGAAAATTGAATTCATCAAACCTTGAAATGTAGAAGGTGCATTGGTAAGGGAAAAAGGCATGACCAAAAATTCATAATGGTCCTCATGAGTTCTAAATGTTGCTTTCGGAATGTCTTCAGTCTTCATTCCGATTTGATTATATCTTGAATGAAGATCCAACTTGGTGAAGTAAATCGATCCAGGAAATTCATCTGATAATTCATCAATGACAGGAATGGGAAATTTATCTTTAATATTGAGCTTGTTGAGCTCTCTATAATCTAAACACATGCGCCATGATCCATCCTTCTTGTACACGAATACTACTGGAGTAGAGAAAGAACTTTGACTAGGTTGAATTATACCAACCTCTAGCATTTCTACAACCATATGTTCAGTTTCATTCTTTTGGGCATAGGGATATCTGTAAGGCCCATTTGGAGGAACACTTCCTGGAATCAAATGAATAGCATGATCATGATCACGAATAGGTGGGAGGCATTTGGGAGTCTCAAATACCTTGGAATGATTATTGAAGACTTTTTGGAGATCTGGAGAAATAGATAATTTCGATGTGGGAACCTCTAATGAACATAAGTGTGCAATTACGCCTCGTTGTTCTTTCTTTAGAAGCTTTTTCATTCCGTTAGAGTTGATTATCATTCCCAATTTCCCTATGATACCCCTTAAATCAACTTCCTTTCCTTCCGAAAAAAATTTCATGAAAAGGTCTTGAAAATTAAAAGCTATTGTACCCAAGGATTGTAGCCATTGGACTCGTAGTACAACATCAGCACCACCCATTGGAATAGAAAGCATTGGGATATTCAATACATATTCTCCCATGGATATCTTAATATTATGGCACTTTTGAGAGAAATTTATGGTTCCTCCACTTGCAACCATCAATTGACACTCTGTTGCTGGATATAGGAAGCAATTCAATTCCATGGATATCTTACAATGAATAAAATTATTGGTACTTCCCAAATTATTCAACACTATTACCTTTTTATTCTTGATATGTCCTTCTATCTTGATAGTTTGAGGAGTGGTAATTCTGGCCAATGCATTACAAGATATGGTAGGATTCATCTCTTCTTTCTCTAGGGTTTGTTCCTGGTGTATATACTCTTCTTTTTATGTTTCTTGTTCCTTTTCTTCCTCCTCTTCACAATCTATGTAAAATAATTTCTTCTCAACGCACTTATGACCTTTAGTGTATTTTCTTTCACAACTATAACAAAGCCCTTTTTCTCTTTTTTCTTCCAATTTTTGTGGTGTCAACCTTGTAGGTTGTGGAAGGCTAGGAGCAACAACACTTCCGTCTTTATAGTTGTGAGTGGCAGGCTTCCTTGTTGCCATAATTTTGCTTTCCATTTTTCTTGCCAACTTGAATGCCTTCTCCAATGAATCAAGTTCCCAAAGGAGAACCTCATGTTGTATGATATCCTTTAAAGTCCCTATGAACACATCAATCCTATGCTCCTCTGGAATATATTTTACCTTTATATTCAATTTTTGGAAGTCCTCAATGTGCTCCATCAGTGAACCCTTTTGTTTGATATTTATCAATTGGCTAAAAAAGGTGTTATTTTTTGTATCCTCATAATGTGCTATCATTTCTTTTGTAAAAATTACCCAAGTGACAATTTGTTTACGAGAGAAAAGCCATCGATACCATACAAATTGATTTGGTTCCAAATATAAAGTTGCAATTTGTACCTTTTGTGTGTTTTTCACATTAGAGATCGAAATATTGCTCCATCTGTAGTATCCATGTTACAGGATCCTTGCCATGAAAATTCCTCATATCGATCTTTGGAACATGGTGGGTCTTCATTCCAATGTTAGAGTCTACAAATCATGATTAACATTTCTTTTGTTCTCATCATGAGTTTCCTTTACTAGCCTTTCTCAATTAGTAAGCATTTCTTGTAGCAACTTTGTCAAATCTATCTTCAAATCTTCCATGTTGCCTTTAAGTTTTTCTTCTATCTGAGTTTCCATGCCATCCATCTTAGGTTCCATGCCATTCATCTTAGGTTCCACACCATTCATTTTAGCTTCCACACCTTTCTTTAAACCATCCATCTTAGCTTATGTTACTTTTTTTTAGAGTGAAATTTGTTGCACTTGGTCTCATAATTTTGATATATCATGTTGCATTTCTTCCTCTTCTTCATGAGTCATACTAGAGATTTCAGATTGCTTACTAGGTGTTTCCATTTTCT
Source organism: Pinus tabuliformis (assembly GCA_031772625.1). Taxonomy (NCBI): domain Eukaryota; kingdom Viridiplantae; phylum Streptophyta; class Pinopsida; order Pinales; family Pinaceae; genus Pinus; species Pinus tabuliformis. The sequence continues at coordinate 1,302,259,450 of CM062818.1, forward strand.
TTCTTCGAGGCATCAATTAATGATAATTATGCTTCACTATGCCCTTTGAATTCCTTCAAACTAATTTTTCAAACCAACCTTATGCAAAATAAATAAAAACTACACACCTTTTTTCACTTTGTAGGATCTCGATATTGAATCTGATGTATCTCTGAAATTTAGGATCTCCAAGGTCTGAAATTTCGAATTGTGGTATCTCTCTAAGTCCTCTTTCTAATGCCACTAATATGATCGAAATTTGATTCTCCAAGAAAGAGTTATGCCCAATATCCCAAGATGACTTGATTATACACTTTTTCAGTAGAGTGAACTTGTATGAAGTAATATGTGTCACTGTTTTAACCTTCGAACCTGAAACTGATGCAAAAAAAAATACAGTCCATACTCGTTCTAAAACTTCCTATGAAATTTAAATATGATACTAAGAGAGAATGTTATGATGATTTTCCCAAGGTCACCTATTTTGGATGTAATTCGGGAGCCTGCAAAAACCCTAACTTCCTTGGATCATATATCTGAAAATATAGTGAGACAAGATTTGAAATTCAGAAGAACGAGATCATCACGATTTCAGCTCAAATGGGTTTTGTTTTTATCTTCTGAGACGTCTTAGAAAGAAATTTATAGCGAAAATTCCATTATGACATGTTTGGAGCAACGAAGCCCTAGAAACCAAAGCTTTGATACCAAATGTTATGTAGCCAGCTCCCAAAATAGATGAAAAGATAGATCAACGACTTCAAAATCAACCTCTTTGAGGAAGAAACCTCCTTTACATTAAAAAAATGAATAATTCTTGGATGATACAAATGATGAAACCTCCTTTCTATATATAAGAGTCTAAGGGGTCACAATATAATCAAAGCTGACATAAAAATAATAATATAAGGGCACAACAATAACAATAGTGGGCTTCTATGGGGCACAAAAATATTGTTGTTTTTTCCCTTCCACACTTCCATGGACTAACCTATGAGGATCCTAATACCTTCATGTTTGAATTTTTTTTATTTCTATAGGACCTATGACTATGCCTATGTTGACCAAAATTTGAAGTTATTCCTGGTTGGGTGTGTGTTAAATTCTTTCCACGACTTGTCACACACATGGGGGGGTCACGGGGGGGGTGATACCCCCCTTGTTCATTGTGCAAGGCACAACAGGGGGGTCACAAGGGAGGCACATCCCCACTTGTCAGGGGGTTTCAGGGGGGTGGTAGCCCCCCTGTATGAGGTCTGGGGTAGCACTTTAGGAAATAAAAAATTGGACCTTATATTAGGTGGGCGGACCTACCTATAGTTTTGTGCATGGGTTTCGTACATGGCTTTAATCATGATGGTTTTATACCCATGGTATTTTGTACATCTGATCAAGGGAAATATGGTTATGTGCTAATACAAGGTTAATGGATTGGGGTTTATGAATGCTTCGACATGTATATATATATATATACATTGAAAGTAACATAATGAAAAATCATTTTGGTAGTCCTGATTTTGGGATCCAGGGGAAAATATTTGTGTATATATGTTTTATGATTTATGCTCTTGCCATTGTTTATTTTCTAGTTTTTAGAATTCGCACGTAGGTAATTTATCTATGGTGTTAAAACCTACATTCTCCTCTACCCTTAAGAATGTAGCCTTCCATTGATTTATGGGTTTGCCTGGGGGTAGCATCACTACTTGGCCTCAATGCAACAAGCCTTTAATGAAAAAAACAGGGACTACTATAGGTCCAAATAAACCAAGGAAGAAATATTTAGAATGACTCTTGGACTTGATGAATCCCTAGAAGACAATGAGGAGAGATTTCAACTTAGTTATAGTAGGGCCAGATGTACCCTTGATTGATCCTAAATCACTCAAACTAGTTCTTCTCTGAGGGATCAAGGAAGACATGTTGGAGACCCTCAACATGACGTTTGGGGGAGATATCTATCAATTATCCTATGATGACATTAAAATTGTGTTCAAGAATCACTTTAGGGTTGCTAGAAATAAGGGTAGGTCTAGTCAAGGATTGGCCAATTCCACTCCTTCTACAACATTCATCCATAATGAGATTGGGAACACATTGGAGGAATTTAAAAGTGAAGTGTTGCATACCTTTTCTTTGAAAATGGATACCATGCAGATCAACATGAAACAAAAGGAAGCAGAGAGGGCACTAACTATTTTTTTCCTTAAATGCACTATAAGGCACCCCATAAATGAATGCCCATTAAATGTCATAGAGGTTTTCTTAGTCTATGAGGAAAACCATGCCACAGATAAATGGCCTTCTTTGCTCGGTTTAAAAGTTATATACCAAGGGGCAAAAAGTGGGGTTGAGTAGCTTTACTTTATAAATCAAAGGAGGCCTCAAGGACCTTGGCCATACCAGTAGGGCATGCATGGTGTATCTTATTCTTATTACCGTTCAAACTAGAATGCACCCTTGCCACCCTGGTACTCTTCCACTCATCCCTCATGGTCCACACCTTATTGGCCTTATGCTCCTTAGTATCCTCCTCAACCTGTCAATCAACCATTTCAACCATATGTTCCCCAACCTCCTCAATGGAACAACCCATCACAAGGGTGGAGGCCTCAACTCAACCAACCTCCTTCCCTATTACCTACACCTTAGCCTCAACCACAACTCACTCATCATGCTCCATGCAAGCAACCTCATATACCTGCTCAACCCAATCTGAACCTGAATAACAAGCAAGCACAATAGGTCTATGGTGGAGAGACATCTTACCCTAACTATGTTATGGATATCTAAGAAATCAACCTTAGGTCTGGAAGAGTGTTTATAGATAACCATCCACCATATCCACCAAAAGAACTTGAAGAGGAAAAGGAAGGGAGTGCCCCTCAAGTAAATCCACCTCCTTTTCCTAAGAGATTGACCCACCCTAGTTAGCACACCCCAGAAGAGTTTGAACTTCTGGGAGAATTGAAGAATTTGTGTGTTAAAAGATCCCTTATCTGGGCTATTAAGGATGTTCCCATATATAATAATCTTATCAAGGTGAAATGTTTCAAACACCCTGGGAGAAGAAAAAGAGACACCCCCACCATCAATGTTATTGGTCAAATATCGAATTTTATCCTAGGGAGAGTGATTTGTCCAAAATATTTAGACCCTGGGAGTCAAATAATAGATGTGCATATCGATGAAATCATTGACCCTCATACCCTGATTGATCTTGGGCTGCCATCAATATGATGACTAAAGACACCATGCTAAAGCTAAACCTCCAAGAAGCGTTGCGGAACACCATTATAGTGTTGCAACTTGGAGATAGATCTACAGTAGCTCATGAGGGAGTTGTTAAGGATGGAATGGTCTCCATTGACTCTTGGGAGTATCCTACTGAATTCTTGGTTCTCTAGACCAAAACCAAGTTCAATGGCTATCCTCTCATCTTGGGAAGGCCATTGTTAGCCATTGTTGATGCTTAAATTAGTTGCAGGGCTGAGAACATGACCATTAAGAATGGACATTTTTATAAACAATTGGTATTGTATCCTCCTGCTCAAGCATCCATTGAGCATGACTTACCCATGTGGCTAGAAGAGGAGGAAGATGAAGTGTATCATACAACATCCTACCCAATCTGTACCATAAATTTTGTTATAGGAGGGAGGAAAATTGGTGAATATGACCTCATTGACCAGATCCTTTAGAACCAATCCCCTAATACCATGCCTCTTGATGAGCTATTGAAAGAATCTAAGAGTAGTCTTTGGACTGAATTATGCTTAGTTGACCCAAGTCCTGCCCATGTCAAAGTTGTAGAATTTGGCCCATCTAGAACCTTGAATATTAACCCCTCTCTCTCAGCCAACCAAGAAGAGAAATTGTGCAAGATGCTGAGAGAACACTTAGATGCCTTTGCTTGGAACTATAAAGAAATGAAGGGGGTGCATCCCTCGGTTTGTACTCATCACATATACATCAAGGAGGGATGAAAACATGTGTGCCAACCTCAAAGGAGAATGAACCTAGACCTCAAGGACATAGTAAAGGAAGAGTTACAAAATTTGTTGGATGCGGGGTTCATATATCCCATCCCAGATAGTGAGTGGGTTTCTCCTTTAGTCTTAGTCCCAAAGAAGAATGGGAAGTGGAGGATCTATGTGGATCACAGAGAAATGAACAAAGCCACAAAGAAAGATCATTTCCCTTTGCCTTTCATTGATCAAGTTTTATATGGTCTTCTAGGGAAGAATTTCTTCTCTTTCCTAGATGGATTCAGTGGTTACAATCAGATCCAGATCAGACTTGAGGACCAAGACAAGACTACATTCACATGTCCTTATGGTACCTTTTCTTATAGAGTCCTCCCATTCGGTCTATGCAATTCCCCTACCACTTTTCGAAGGGAAGTTTTGAATATCTTTGTTGAGCTTTTCCATGACTTTGTGGAGATCTACATGGATGATTTCACTCCCTAAGGGTGTGACTTCTTGGAGGCTCTCTCTAATATGGGTAAATTCCTGAGAAAGTGAATTGAAATGAACCTCTCGTTGAGTCCTGAGAAATGTGAATTCTTAATGAATGTAGGGACTATCCTTGGCCATTCAATATCTCAGGAAGGGATACAAGTGGACCCAAACAAGATTGCCATCATAAAAAGGGTCCCTACTCAAAATCAGAAGGATGTTGGGATTTTCTTGTGCCTAGATGGCTATTATAGGAAGTTTAGCAAGGATTTCAATAAAGTGGCTTCACCATTGTTTGGATTGTTGGCCAAGGACTCATAATTCTATTGGACAAGTAGTTGCCAAGAGGCCCTTGAGATATTAAAAGAGAAATTGACCACTGCACTCATACTTAGGGGTCCCAATTGGGCTCTACCTTTCCATATCCATACTTACGCATCAAACAAAATTGCGGGGCCACCCTTAGGGAAAATAGATGATAAGTTACCCTATGTGATTTATTTCAATCGTAAAAATCTGTCTAAGGATAAATTGAACTACACTGTCACTGAAAAAGAGCTCTTAGTTGTTGTACACTGCTTAAACAAATTTAGGCACTACATCACTGGATACCAAAATTTTGTGCATATTAATCCTACAACTATTAAATATTTATGAATAAGCTTGATGTGAATGCTAGAATCATTAGATGGTTGTTATTGTTACAGAAGTTTGAGTTGACTATCATGGACAAGCTAGGAAAAGAAAAGTAGTTGCAGATTTTTTGTCTAGACTTACTTTGCCTATAGGTGATGAAGGCATGTTTGATGATCAGCTTCCAGATGAGAACCTGTTTGCTATCGTAGTGTTCTCTCCCTGGTTTTCTGATATAGCCAACTACCTAGTTGTTTGGATATTTCCTATAAGAGTATAATTTCAAGGAAAAGTGCCCCTTTCACTTGGATTGGGGGAAATATTTTTAAGCTGGGACCATATTACATTTTAAGGAGATGTGTTAGGGAAGAGGAAGTCTTTGACATCCTCTCAGCCTGCCATGGTGGGCCCTGTGGGGGGAATTTTGCTACCAAGAGAACAAAGGTCAAAGCTTTACAAGATGGATACTATTGGCTCACTCTCCACCAAGATAAAACAAGGTATATTAGCAGATGTGATCAGTGAAAAAGGATGGGGAATCCCACACCCAAGGATGAAATGCCTCTACAATCTCAAGTGGCCTTAGAGCCATTTTCCAAGTGGGGAATGGACTTAATTAGGCCAATTGATCCACCATCATGGTAGAAAAAGTACATCATTGTGTACATTGATTACTTGACAAAGTGGATTGAGACAAAGGTTGTCAAAGCAGAAAAAAGGAGAAAGTGGCTGAGTACTTAAGGGAAATATTTTCTACAAATTTGGGTACCCAAGGGAGATAGTCATCAATCAAGAGGCTCAATTCACATCACATCTGATTGAGAATCTCCTAAGGTAGCATCATATAAAAAACATAACATCTACTACTTATCACCCTCACGAAAATGGGCATGTAGAGGTTACAAATAGGGCATTGGAGAGAATCCTCACCAAGGTTATGAGCAGCAACATGATAGATTTGGTAGATAGAATAGTGGAGGCCACTTGGGCCTATAACACCACTTGGAAGACAATTATTGGGTTCACTCTATATGATCTAGTTTATGGTAAGAAAGCTATGTTTTCTATTGAGTTTGAGTATAATACTTTGAGAATGGAGGCCCAATTGTGTTGGAAATACTAAGAGGGGGGGTGAATCGGTATTCCATATCAATTAACACTTTTAAATGTTTTCATAGCATTAGTTAATCTTCAATTATTATTAATGTTTATCCAGTAACAACAGTAAACAAAATAACACAATAGGCACAAGAATTTTAGGTGGAAAACCCCCTCCGGGTCAAAAACCACCGAATGCTTTTCTAATAAATTATTTAATATTTAGCCCTGGCTGAAATGAAAGTTACAACTTCCTAGAATTCTAGAAAATTCTTCTCCAACTCCCACTAGAAGGACACCCCAACGCCCTGGTTTCTTCAGTAGTCAAATGAATGGATGCCTCGACATCCTAGACCAACCTACCACCCTAAAGTGTTCACAGGCTCCAACCTATAGGCGACTTCATGCACCTACCTAACACCTTCCCGCCACCCTATAATGATCATAAGTGAAACAAGAGTGTGGACTCTCGTACCAAGGACAATGATCCACGATACAATATGATTTACAATGATTTTCTTGAACTTGACCGAACACCCAATCACATTATGACCTGCAACCCAACCATGACATCATCCCAACAGTGACTCTTATGCCTCCCAACAATGCCTCTTTGACTCTAGGCAAGTTGAATCTTTTACAATAATGACTCTTTCAATGATGACTCTTTTACAAATTTACAATGATGAGTATTTTACAGCACTGGCTTTTTGACAAGAACTGACACTTGACTCGACATTGCTTCTTGGATCACTTGCATTTGTTGACGTACTATTGTGCTTGCTTCAAGTAATGGTACTTTGGCATTACATTTCCTTCTAGTATGTGTCTGAGTTGTTCTAAAGTGTCATCTTTCCTTCGCATGCATTAACAAGCATGACCCACACAAATACAAAACAATATACTTACGTTGCCCTGAAAAAACATATGTCAGAGACGATACTCAAAATTCAAATGAAAACACTAATCATACATACCTTGTTGTAGCAGACTTACCCTTGACTGTTGATGTGTGGTCCTTACTGTAGTGATCCTTGAATGCATACTTTTTCTTGCCTTCTAGGATATTGATATTGAATCTCTTGTATCTATGTAATTTTAGATCTCCAAAGTCTAAAATTTTGTCATGTGGTAGCCATATGAGTCCTATTTCCAACCCCATAGTTCTTATCGATATTGGATTCTTCAAGAAAGAGTTATACCAATCTCCTGTGATGACCTGATTATATACTTGTTCAGTAGAGAGAACTTGTACGAAGTGCCACATGTCAATGTTTTGACCTTCGACCTTGAAAATGATATCAAACAAACTAAATATTCTCCTCTTTCTATCACTATTTACGAAATTTGAATCCAATGCTCAGAGAGAAAGTTATGACGATTTTCCCAAGGTCACCTGTTTGACATGGAATTTGGGACCCTAAAAAACTTGTAATGTCCTCAGAACATAGCTTCGAAAATATAGAAAATCAAGATCTGAAATTTGGTCACGAATTTAATCAAGACTTTGGCTCAAATCGGTTTTAATTTCAGCTTATGAAGCTTTGTATAAAAAAATTTATATAAAAAATTCCACGATGATCTGTTTGAAGCAGCGAAATCCTAGAATCCAAGGCTCTAAACTTGCTTCACAACAAACCTTCAAACTTGATAATAATTTTGTGCCCTAACCATAACTCAACAAAACCTTAAATTCCCTACAACATATCACACATTAGAAGCTCATGAGGGCAGAAAAATTACAGAGGTATTTTCACAAGATAGTTCGTTGAAAAGTACTTGCTAGAGGAGGATATGAGGGTCACTATTTATAGAAATGTCTTGAGTTGACAGGGTCCTCAACAAGTGAACGTTGGTGGGCTTTTAGGAGCATAAAAAAATATTAATTATTGACTATTCAATTATCACTACCAATGATGAGTGCCATGCCACAACCCCATGGGGTTTCAGCCCACTAATTGGGGTTACTAACTTCAAACACAAATAACTCTCAAACCGTGAAGAACTACATGGCATGCCATATATCAACAGAAACATCTCGACGAGTAGAATACATATAGAAGATCCTTAACTCAGAATAGGGTGTGTTTTCAAGTCAAAATTCCCATGCAATATCATGGTAGCCCTTGGTGCTGCTTGGGTTGGCATCAATGACAACCACTAATCAAAAAATTGTACTTGGATGTCATCAAAGCATAGCAAGAGAGATTGTTCCAATTGAATGGCTTGGATGAGTTCAGAATGCAGGCCCTCATCCACACTGAAGTTATGCAATTTCAACTGCTACAGGAAGGAGTTACAGGCAAGCCTGCAACTGCTATAAGAGGGATGAGAGACTTCTATAGGAAGTTTGAGAAGGTGGATCAAAGCCAAAAAGGTTCGAATTGATCTCTGAATTACCACCTTCATCCCAAAATACTTGAAAAAAAGTAAGTTTCACGATCCATTTCATCTATCCATCACCTTGCATGAAAATTTCACTTCAAATTCTACAGGCAGTGGCAATCTAATTGTGAAATTAAAAGGTCTTCTCGAGTAGTAGAGTAATGGGAATGTAGGTAATTTTCATTAACAAGGAATTTTTAACTCACTATTGTCACTGATTTACACACTGAAGTTATAGAAGAAGTATCTCTCCCTCACTTAATTAAAAACATAGAGAAGGGATGGGGGGATTTAACAGAAGGGAGCCCTCAGATACCAAGAGAATACACCTACACCATCTAGTGGTATACATTTTTATAAGACACAAGTGGCTAGGATTATTCGAGTTGTTGAAAGGGTATGATGATGACCTTGTCTTTGAATTTGCCATGGCTCTAAATTCACAAACAGAGGACTGTGCCACCACTGTAGTGAGGGGGTTGGCTATATCTCTCAGCTCTTAAATAATTAGTAGAGTAACAACCCTACCTTTAGGAATCAAGTGGAGCAGAGAAGACAAAGCCATGAGTGTCACTACTATAAAATAATTTCTTCACTGCCAATGAAATTCCTGTTGAGGATAGGAATGGAGTTAGGAGGTAAATCCTACCTTATCCTTGGGATGAGGTGGCCTACCATATTCTGAAATACATATCTTGTGAGGGAATAATGAGTGTGGTATATGCTTACCACTTTATATTACTTTGTGAACTCAGGTTCCAGGAAGAATTACCTCTTGCTCAAAGACTTAGTGTGTCATACTTCCTCCTGTATTCCATCAAGGACATGAGTCAAAAGTAAGAGAGGGAAAACACCAACACTTAGGCCACCATGGCCTCATTAAAATGACAGTGGTGGATGTTTTGAGAAATTTGAGAACCCTTGTCCTTTCGTCCAAATTCATAGGTATGCATAGAGAAACCTTCATTGAGACATAGACCCTGACACTCGGTGAGAACCCAACCTCTAGTGTTGGGGGAAGACAGGGAAAAACAAAGGAGGAAGAAGAAGGGGCAAGGATAGAAGAGGGAGAAGCAGTAGGGTCAAAAGAAAAGGAAAGAGAAATAGAAGCATAAAGGACAGTAGAAGAACCAGAGATGAGAACAAAGGAGGAAGAAGAACCAGAGGCAGAGGTAGGAGGAGAACAAGATGAAAAAGAATAATGGGAGAAACATGAAAAATAAAGTCGTGAGAAGACTATTGAGCCAAGAGAAATAGAGATACCCCCAAAGCAAACAAATTTGTCTCTAGGAACCACTAAATAGGAGGTATTTGCAACTGTAGTTACCTTAAGCATCCTAGACAAACCTAAAAAGAAGAGACAAAGGAAATCCCCCCATATTTTAAGTCCAGAATAAACACCATGATCAAGCAAGGGATGCCACAAATTCCCACAAAGTTCCCCATCAAAATTGAGGAGCCCCCAAGCAAGAAAGAGGAGGTAGGGACAACTGAAGGAAAAATCAAAGAGGTCACCAATCCAAAAGCCACAACAAAGACTCCTATAACATATGTAAAGAAGCCCACTACCAGATCAACCTCCTTCAAATAACCTAAGGCACCAACAACCATCCAACAAGAAGAAAAAGGGAAGCTACAGGAGGGGCAGAGCATGCTATAGGAGGAACATAAAATGCTATAAGAGGGACAAAGGATGCTACAGGAGGGGAAGAATGAGCTGCAGGAGGGGTAGAATCTGTTGCTAGAGGGGAAGAATGCGACACAACAGCTATAGGAGGTGGCCTCCCCAAAAACATTTGAGAAGGAATTCCCAAAACTCCAGCAGCCTATTCCATAACCTAGCCTAAGCTCCTATTACAAATTCATTGGAGGGAGGATTATTCCCCAAAAATTTGCAGTTCCACCTTTCTATGAGCTAGAAATAGAAACAGGAAGAACCCACAAGTGGATGAAAATTACTAAGTCTAAGAAGGTAGAGGATGTGGGCCTTGTGGAAGCAAAATTCCTTGAAATAAGAAAATAATTAAGTGACCTGAGAATGAGGGATTCCACAACAAAGGAGAAGATACAGGCATAAAATATGTAGTTGAGAGATAAGTTGTAGGAGAAAGAAACTCGACTTGCCACCATGGAAAGCCTCTCCATGGAGGAATTATAGTGCAGACAGCCATCCAATTCTTATGCACTCTTTCTCAAAGAGGAGTGGTTGCAATTCCATATCAAAACCTTAGCACAAAATGGATCTACACCCTTTCAGGATTACAAACATTTCACTGAATTTTGCAACCAAGCTAGCATGGAGGACAAAGAAAAATTGGTTGAGTTTTACATAAACAACCTCACTCTGACTGACATGAGTTTTTGGGATCCAAATGCAAGATTTGAGGACACACAACTGATGGCCTTAGCATCCTGGATGACTCATGAGGAGGAAAGAGCTAAGGAATTGAAGAGAGTCATGGAAAAGGAGGAAAATGAACCAACGTATATTAGGGCAGAGTTAGTGAGCCCAATGGTTGTCATTATCAATCGTAGCATCATCTCCAATGTTGTTGACTTAGCACCTAAATACCTTTCCTACCAAGAATAAGTCATCTTACATTTTGAAGACACATTCAGGTTGTTGGGAATAGAAAGTCTGCAAGCTTGCTAGAGGATATGGCATGCCTTACCTCACAGCCTCTAGATCAGAGAATATCACTCTCCTGAAAGGCTAAGGAATGCCTCAGAGAGTACACTCCTGTGCAATAGGATCATTTAAAGATTAAAATTTAAGTGGATAGGGCTCAATCTCATTCCACCCTTGCTGCTAGGCCTACAGGAAGGAAGAGATGAAGTAGAAGAACAAAAGGAGTGGGTAGAAATAGAAAAGAATGCAGGTTTCTATCCACAAGAAGGCAAAACACACTTGGGATGTCAGGGAGGCCACCGGGGCCATGAAAGAGAAGCACATAGATGACTGATTTTCTCAGAGGATGAGAAGCAATTTTAGTAGGGGGTGATAATGAGGCTCATCAATAGGTACATTACAAGGGTCATGATGCCATTCTTTAGCTTTAGATCTATCTCTTTCTCACAGTTATTTACAAAATTATTATTATTATTATTATTATTTTTATTTTTTATATTATGCTTAGTGAGAAGGGTAAGAGATATTTTTTATGTCATGTGGCCTAATATGGTTTAATTGTAGGAAATGGAGCATTTTTGAGATTATTTTTATGGAGAGGCTAAAAGTAGACAACAGGGAGAGCTTCTAGGGGGTTTTCCACTTCTTTAAACTCCTTCAATTAGCCCAAGATCACAACACTCTCTCTCATCAGCTCGAGGTCATTGGCAACCAAGCAAGACGAGGTCATTGGCATCCAAGCAAGTGCAGTTAATGAGGAACAAGATCCACTATTCTCGAGTCAGATGAGATAAATATTCCTATTTTCTAGGGAGATTCTAGTAACTACCCTCTTGTATAAATAAAAATGTAAAATAGCTCATTATGGTTCAAGTTTTGTTTTCAGATAGGTAGCTATTGAGCTTAAGTACTTGGCACTGTTATTTTTTACTTTTATGTGATGTATTAGACATTGATGCAATGATAATGAAAAGTTGTTTATTGGTTCATCACTGAGTTAGTTCCAGAGGGCTGAGGTTCTTGGGTTTGGGCCCAACCGTAGTGGCTTAAGTCCCTCTTGTGTATTTGTATCTCTTTTTAGTTCAGGGTGCTTATTAGTTTGTTGCATTTCATTAGAGAATAATCAATCAAAAATCTATGATTGCAACCTCCACCTCATCTCTCTCATGGAAGCATGAGTAGAAGGATTTATAACCACAGTCTAAAAATATTATGTTTATGATTTCTTGGAAGGAGATTGATGTTGGTTACCTTGTTTGCATGTGCTTGTTGTATCTTAGGAGTTGATTTATTTATTAGGTAAAATTTTTGGCATAGATTAGATAGGATTTAAATTCAACTCATCTTTTCCACTATTAGTTGTTTCATTTTGTCAATAATAAATGGGTATATGCATGTGATGATTGTAGGGATGTTTGGATCTGCAGGTAAGGGCACCTTCACCACCTCCATCTTGGACTTCCTCACCTTCTCTTATGAATCCCAAATTATGTCCCAAAAGTTAAATTCATGAGATCATTCCCCTAGACCACCGTGAGCATCTCTCCTAGTGCAAAACAGACCTTCAAAAGGATCTGAGCTTGGCTAGGGGCTTTGGCCACCCTTAATTCATTTACCTCAACCTCCATCAACCTTTCCATACCCTAAACCCATCATTTCCACCTCCTAAACCTTCTCGCCAACCATCCTGTAGCATTACAGGCCTTCCTATAGCAACACAAGGCACATGTAACAGCCTCCTGTAGCACACTTGTAGCATCTTGTTTCTTCACATGTTTTTACCTTTGCTGTAATTCAGACTCGGTTTAGAAGGAGGTTGACCCCCAGTTATGACTCCATGGTCAAGGGTGACTCCTAGGCCACTCCAAGCCCTCCTTTCCCTTCACTGCAAAACAAAAGTGTTAGTTCTCTTATTACAGATTTGGCACAAATAGAACATTGTTTGATATGCAAGCGTGAGCTAGATAGATGATACATAGAATCTTGAGTTATGATTTGGTAGGTTAGCTTCTTGTCTACAAGTAGATTTGATACCTAGATGGTTGATTGCAAGATAATGTAGTTTATTTTCTGCAAGTAGTGTAGCTCTTTTTTTTCATGAATTGATTCAATAGAATTTGCAAGTTGAAGTTAATAGAATTTTCCTTTTCATAGTTAGAGGTAGCTTCTAAATTTCACCTTCATTAGCTAGTTTTCATTCTAATTCAGTAGGAGGAATGGTCTTGGAGAAATATTGATCAAATGTCCTAGTTGAGGGTGGCATGAGTGGAATCTCATCTACTATGAATATAGCATTGTCACCTTGAAGTTTGTACGAACCCTAGGTTGATAAATAGAGTTGAGGAGCCCTTGGGAGTTGCGGCACTCTTGGTGCAATACCAGGGTTCACCAGCAATCACGTATACATTCTTCTCTTCTTAAGGAAAAATGAATATATGGTCATCCATACATTCTCTATGACAAGGGGAAACACATATGTGCACCCCACCTTTTAAAAAATAATTAAAACCTTCAATTTTTTAACTAAAATATAAATGAATGGAACTAAATTGAGGAGAAAATCTCAAGAATTTACCTAGTCTAGATAGTGCACAATTTTGACAATTTAATTTTTGAATATCACCTATTGAAAATCAATGAATTTCACACCAAAATGCACAAGGTTAGGTAACAAGTTTAAATGCATGACTTGAAAATGAGTTTTTCACTATTTTGTCAAAAAAATTACCCACTTCTCTATAGTTGTTAAACCTATTTTACATTTTTAACTAATTGACTAACCAATAAGAAGTGGTTTATAGTAGATTCTTTGGTCTTTTTAGGTGTGTCATAAGAATTTGTGGCTTTTCAACACCTTTTTATTACTATCATTCACATTAGATTTAATATGGTAGGTAATGTTTCCTATATCTCGCATACACGGTAGGGATTTTTCACCTTTAATTCTACATTAAGATGTCATTTTCATATTTTCCATATAATTAATTCAACTATTTTGTAACATGAACCTTTCTCACCATTTTATAAGTGTTGTAATTGGGTGGTAGATCCTACATTTACATTAGCACTCTAGTTAGTACCTTGCTAGTCATTTCGTACCCATGCTACTATTTGTTTGTAGGCTCAATAACCCTCTTAGTCCCACCATGAATTTTTAATGAAGATTTATTACTTGGCTTAAAATTCATTATGGTCATTTCCCATGGGGATCCCACTATTGAATTATATTATTGGATTGATTTTAATTGCATACACTTTTGAGCATGTTGTTAACTTCGGCTTGTTCTCTTATATCCTTTTGCTTATGCATTTTCTTCAATTGCTAGCCTTGTATATTTCTCTAGTGTAACTCGACACCTTTATGCTTTGAGGAAACATTCCCTGAGTGTCCATATGTTTTACTCCTCCCTTGCATTGAGCATAGGTATGTTCCTATTGCTTAAACTAGTTTTATTTCCCATGACACTCATTTTGTCGACCATATACTAGCATTCTTTTATTATTTTTCAATATTTTATGATATGAAAAAGATAATAATAAAAAAATCAAATATGAAAAAAAATAGGGGTTAGAAAGAAGTGAGTTTTCAGTTTAATGTTGGAAGTAGTCATGAATCATGTTTCCCTTGAAAAAAGCACCAAGTTATGAGTTTTTCTCTCATTAGATTGGGTCATAGTATGACCTTAAGTAGCGAAACCTTGTTTTTTGAATTTTTTTTACTCATTCAATTGGTTACTCTTCCAATCATATGGACAATTTGTTGATGTTTCCTATCTCACGGGCCTATATCATTGTTCATTCTTGAGTATATGCTACCTAGGTCACCATTATGACATGCTTATGTTCAAGGACTCCATGTTTGCTAGTTTTTGGTTGTCTCTTGACTCATTATGTCAACCTTCTCATTTGTCAACACTTGCAGTATTAATAAGTATCTTTTTCATGTACTCATGTCAGTGTGGAAGGCCTCCATTGACTTCTTGTTGAAGTCTTTACTTTCATCAACTAAAGCACATCAAAGTCAAACCTAGAGTAACAACTTGGCCCTATTTTCATCATTGATAAATGACCTTGTGCTTAGTAGTGACATTCATTATTAGTCATGGATTAAGTGGTCTCCCTTTTGTTTGATGTAAACACATTTATTCATACAATGGGAATTGTGCAATACTTTGGGTTCTATTTTCCCCATTGATGGGATTCCTCACTTCTATCAATGTCTTTTATAATTGGTTGTTTCTCATATGGTATTCTTTATATGTTATTCCATTTGGTGCATGCAAGAGACACACTTAGTTGTGGTCTTAACAATTCTTAATTTGAGTCCTTCAAAATAATTGGCCTTATATTTTCACTCATGTTGATTAATGAGGGATGCCTTAATACCCTCCTTCCATTGGATCTTTTCCCATCAATTGAGGTCATTTTCTTTGGAAATAGGATCTAGAGTCTTATTTAGTAACATGGGGTTTGTTGTCATTAATTGTAGATTCCCTCACTATTGACACTGGGAATACAACATGTCCCTTGATTGATAGATTCTATAATTGTTTGACTTCATCCCATTAATTTTCACTTGATAAAATGTACATGGTACCTTGACTCCCAATATCATCAATGGCGGGTCATCTCATGTTGTTATTTTCTAGTAAACAAACAATGTTTGTTTGCATTAAAAATATATTGTACATAAATGTATTGCACACACACACATATATATATAAATAGGTTGATAGAATATTACAATGAGGGCCATGCTTATATATTAGGCAAGGTGTCCCTTCACAAATAGTCATGTCCTTTAAGACATGTCTCTTCAATAACTAATTATTATTTAATACATATTTATGTTTGTTGCATTGTCGGCCCCTTAAAGGATACTTTGTCCTCAAGGCATAATGAAAAGGATCCTCTCTAGTTGTGTACATCACTTCAACATGTATAATTTGTCATTAGTGCTATATATATATATATATATATATATATATATATATAGATTATCTTATCTTTTTAAGAAAGTAACTTTATAAAAATTTAATAATGTGACTTCAATAATTTGTTAAAGTTGTTAAATCGTTTTATTTATTTTTTATAGCTAATAGTCACCAAATAGATTCATACGCTCACATCCATAGATGCATCCCATGTTAGTTGACTGCTTAATTTTCTAAAAGAGACGGAACTGACATGATGTGCAGAACCAGTTTCCTATGCAATCAAATAAATAGGATTTTCCCAGTTCTCCCTATCCAATCACAACTCCACAAGAATCGCTTCCCTAGATTTTTCTCTTTTGATTATGAGAAGTTATCAACTCTACCTTGTTAAACCTAGTATGTGTAGCATATATGTAAAGTAGCAAGAAGTTTTTCATCCAATTGGATATTTCGTGATAGTTCTTATAATTTTATTGAATCCTTTTGGGCATGTAATTTTATGCAAATAAAACACTTTAAAATCTAATCACCCAAGATGCATATATTGTATATTTCAAGCTACTGAATCTACCTCGCCATTTTTCTTATCGCCCAAAAACACCATATATATTATTCCATACCCTCATTTGAACACATGCTTTAGATTGAATGCCACGTAAGGAAGAAAAAGAAGAAGCTCTCATGAATGAGGCAGATGATTAATATTCCTCTTGGTATTTTCATCTAAATATTTTGTGCCAACAATATGTTGTAGCAAGAAAGGAATCAAACTCATAAAGAGTGACAGCAATAGCATTAAACTCGTAATATTCAGAAACTTGGACCCCTTGATTATAAATGGAAAATTTAACAAAGGACATGTGAAACGACATTTGTCATGCTTCGTCAATTTCCATTCTAGTTCATTGGTTTTCATTACCATGAAGTTATAAGGATCGTCTCATGTGTGAGGATCCATCTACGGTCCTCTAACTAAAAACTATATTTATTCAATTTAAACATAATAAGAAGGGAAATAACTTATATATAGCTCAACATTTATTTGATGACAATATACAATTAAAATTTATTTACAACATATTAAACATGTAAGAATTTCATTGCAACCATTTACATAAGTAATCAATAAATGGAAGAATACATTTTCTAATAGCTTGGTTGAGATGCTCCTGACTCTGTTGAAATGCTCCTACCCGATTGAATTTACCTCCCATCCAACCAGGAATGATTTCCTAGCCCAGGGAACCTCCACAGGTTCCCTATCCCTCTGAGCCCAAGTCCAACCAGATGTAGTGTGTCTAAGTTAAACAAACTCTCCATATCCAAGTTTGAATTCTATCATTTATCTCTCCATTATCTCCCTTCTCTTTCCCCACATTCCTCCCCCAAAACAAAATACTCCAAAAACAAAACCAAGACCAAGGATCCCCCTCCTCCTATCATCCTCCTTCCCATTTTATGTCTCTTACTCCCATCCACCTTAACCACCTATCATTAATGTCATGACTACCACCTCATCCTTTCATTTTAGTATCATTGACTTTTCTTACCATATCTTATTCAAAATAGATTTGAGAAGACACTTTGGGAATAAAATATGGATATTTAATTTAGAATTAAATTCGAGAAGACCATATCTTCTCAAAAGTAGATTTGAGAAGACAACTTGGGAATTGAATAATAACAAAAATAAAATTCATATTAGTAAAATAAAATTACAGTTTCACAAATGTAGGTATATACCAATATTTCTTAATAATTATAAGTAAATATTAGAAGTAAATATTTTTCAAGTTAATTAAACACTAATAAAATTAGCATGATAGGATCAAGTAGGGCATTACATACACCCCTCCTTCAAAAAAACTTCGTCCCGAAGCTAGAGTGAAAAGATACAAGGAGTTTGAAAGAGGTTTGACAATTATGCATTATAAAATAGAGAGAGAGTTATAGTAGTCAAATTAAGTAAGTTAGGCAATGATACCACCTCCCATCATGAGTCTCCAACTAAGCTATATATCCCTATCCTTCCTAACCTACTTCCTCCCCAACCCTATCCATCCTCTGCTGCAATATACTATGGCATCGAAAATAACGATCTAACCACTAATAAAACCAATATGGTGGAAGCGTTGACTATATCAACCTAACTTCATCAGTAGACAACTGGAAAATGTCATCACATGTCTAGGGGAGTGTGTCCATCACTACCCTCCCACGATTCCAAGTTTGGAGGTTACACGGTGGGAAATGCCTCCATCCCTCCTCAAAACCAGGGTGAACACCCTAATATGGACCACACTACAATGCTGGTTGGATACTTGTCATCGAATAATCCAGTCAGGTAGTCTTGTAACCTGCCGTTTCCATTTTACCCATGTCATAAGAGTGCATATCAAGTACATACAAAATGTAATAGAACAATGTACATCATACTATTCCTCATTGGATGTCTCGACCTTCCCCAACAGAAAAGTAGATCTTGGTTATCATATAGTTCTTTCCAATCTGCAGGTTAGTTCTCATTCATGCATATACATAACAAAAAATATATATATAAATAAGTGATATTAAATATCATGTTATTAAGTCTAGTATTACCGTGTCAATTTGTAGTTCATACTGGAAATAAATCTTACATTAGATAAATCATAATTTTGCGAAGTCATTCATTAGATAAATCATATCCACTTAAGCCATACATGAAACAACAATAACTCTGATAAGTCATGCACTAGATAAATCATAACCAAATAAGTCATACATTAGGTCATACATCAAACATTTCAATCATCAATACCTAATCTATCTAATGATTCATATAAGTAGTTTCACATGTCCAACTAAATGCATAAATATTATATATATAGTTCATAAATAAATAACATGGAACTACAAATAGAGCTTTAGCATAGTCAGCTATCTAAGTTAAAATGGGGAACACAGATGCTCAAAAAGTGAGGGGTAATCACAACGTATAGTATCTGCATCCTCCTGCGTAGCAGATCTTGGGCTATACTTGTCCCACTAGACCTTAACCTAGTCCACCATGCGAAGTCTGAGTTTTCGAACCCTATGGTCCAATATGCATAATGGTTCGACCATTATGGTTCCCATGTCTGAGACCTGCAATTCCCTCCAATCCAGTTTGTGAGATTCATTATAAACATAATGTCGTAAAATAGATACATGAAAAACATCATGAGTTTTATGCAAATGGGGTGGCAGTACAAGACGATAGGCAACTAGTCCAATCTTATCCTTAATCCTAAAAGGTCCTAAACTGAGGTGAAAACTTCTTCCCTTTCCCAAACCGAATGATGATTTTGTTGGGTTGGACATGAATAAAGACTTGGTCTCCTACTTCATAACTTCGATCAGCCCTATGTGAATCATCATAACTCTTCAGTCTATCTTATGCTTCCTTTAACCTTTGTCGAATCTGTCTTACCTGTTCCTCCATTTCTTGAACTAATTCCGGCCCAACTATTACTCAGTCCTCCAACTTTTCCCAACTCAATGGAATCCTACATGGCCTCCCATATAGAGCTTGATAAGGAGGCATCCTGATTAAACTTTGGTAACTATTATTATAGGAAAACTCTACCAATGGTAAGTACCTTTCCCACTAAGTCTGATTATCCATGACATACATTCTAAGCATGTCTTCCATAACCTGATTTACTCTTTCAGTCTGGCCATCTTTACGCTTCCACAAACCTGCGATAATAACCTGCTAGCCCCATAAAACTACACACCTCATAGCATTTTTCGGTACTAGCCAATCCATTATGGCCTTTACCTTTTCTAGGTCAACTGAAATCCCTTCTCCTAAAATGATGTGCACAAGACAATGAAATTTCTTCTGAAAGAAGGAATATTTTTACAATTTTCCATACAATTGATTTTCCCTTAAGCAAGTCAATACAACCCTTAGGTGATTTTCATGCTCCTTTTCATTCTTGGAATACACAAGAATGTCGTCCATAAAGACTTGCACAAATTGGTCTAAATACTTCCTGAACACACCATTCATGAGGCTCATGAATACTGCTGGTGCATTGGTCAAACCAAGTGGAACAACTACGAACTCGTAGAGCCCAAACCAAGTTCGAAATGCAGTTTTTAAGATGTCGCTTTCCTTAATCGTCGATTGGTGGTATCCAGATCGTAGATCGATCTTTGAGAAAACCATTTCTCCCTTCATTTGATCAAATAGGTCATCTATTCTAGGTATCAGGTACCTATTATTTATTGTGGCTCTATTAAAGTCTCTATAATCTATGCATAGCCTTAAGGAACCATCCTTCTTCTTGCCGAAAATCATCGATGCATCCCAAGGTGAAATAATAGGTCTGATAAATCCCAAGTCTAAAAGCTCTTTTAACTGCATCTGCAACTCACAAAGTTTTGAATTTTTCATCCGATAGGGTGTCTTAGATATTGGTTCTACACCAGATTTTAGGTCGATTTTAAAATCAATCTCCCTTACAGGAGGTAATCTAATAAATTCCTTAGGAAAAACATCCTTGAATTCTGACAAAATTAGGTTTTGATCTAGGGAGGGTCCTTTCTGGTCACTTACAGCCTCGACCACATACAGTTTGCAACCTTGTCGAAGACAACATTTTACCTTCATCATGGATATGAATCGTAGGGAAACTCATCTCTTGATTCCACAAATCTCAATTGACCTATATTTATCATCTAAACAATTCACCTTCTTCTTGAAACAGTCTACCAAAGGTCAATGAGATTCTAGCCAACCCATTCCAATAATTACATCATACGTCCCCAATGTTGTGATGTATGCCTTCAACTTAGTTATACACACCTCGAGGTTTACCTCACATTGGTCAACACTCGGTCCTACTGCTTGTTTTATCCCAGAAGCCATCTCAACTTGCTTAAAGTCATTATGCTCATAGGCTACCAACCCACATTTTTCTAATGCAACTAGTGAAATGAAACTATCTGTAGCACTTGAATCAAACAAAATTTTAACTTTTACTTTATTTATCATACCTGAGGTTTCTACCATGACAGATTGGTGTTCAACTTATTGGTTATCAACTATTGCATAGATTCGATGGTGGCTACTTTCTCCCCCCATTGGTGCTTTTCCTTGTCTATAGTTGTTACTAGTTTGTAACTCAGGATAGTCATGCTGGTAATGAGGTCCCCTACATCCTCAACAAGTGATGTGTGGTAGAATTTGAACAGAATGTTGTGGAGTTCTTTGGAAATAATTCCTTCCCTTGGGACCCCTGCCCCTACTTGTTGCTTCTCGCCTATGACTTTGATTTCCATGCCTCCTTGAAGCTGTGAGTGAAGCTGCACTAGTAACCATTGAAATCCCCATTGTCGGTGCTCTGGGTACAACCCTACTTCTATATGGCGGTGGCCTCAAAATTCCTCCCCTAGGGAAGGTACAAGGGACCTTCCCCATAAACCTTGGTTGTTGTGGAAAAATTATTTTGTTTCCACCCTTTAAGTCTAAGTTCTCATCAACATAATGAGCATGTTCTACAACTTCTACAACTGAGGATTGTTTCCACATCCACACCATTGCCCTAATATTAGGGTTCAATCCATAAATGAAAATATTTGCTCGACGTTGATCAGTATCCATGTAGGTTACATACTTAACCAATTCCATGAATCTAATCTCATATTCTTCTATTGTACAATTTCCCTGTACCAAATCATGGAAGGCTCCTACCTATTGTTCTTCATAATATGTTGGTAAGTACTTTTTCCTGAATCTCTCCTCAAATAACTCCCAAGTAACTATGTCCGGAGTGAGGTGTAGTTGACGCTCTAAGTTACCCCAGCAATTCAGAGCACTATCTCTGAGTTGGAATATCGTTATTTTAGCTCTTGAATTGGAAGTATAATCTCTTAGTGTGAAGCACATTCTCATTCCTTCTAACCAAGCTTCTGCGTGTTCGCTGGCACGACCTCCAACAAACTCTGGGAGCTTAATCTTTTGGAGCTCCCAAGTAATGTCCTCGATTGGAGGTCCTCTATGGGAGTCTCTTAATCCCTCGGGATTTCCCAACCCTGATGGAGGATGCTCCACTTCCACTTGAATTGTTTGGCACCCTCTTAAAGTCTCATTAATTGCTTCTAGGGAACGCAAGATGAGAGCCAGCTTCGACAATGGAAATGGGTTATTTGTAGGAGGTCCTTGGGATGATCCTCCTCGACCTTGATTTCCCCGCGTCTTCACCATTTTGAAATGTTCAATTATTTGTTCCAAACAAGACTTATTAATGCTACTTAGGACTTGTCAATTCTTACTCGACTCACGCATGTTTTTCAAAATGATAGGTGTAAGTTTTCTTTTTGTTATGCTCGTAAACAAGTATTACTAATATTGAGAAGATAATCTTGGATCTACTAAATCCTCTCCCATTGCTAGCTAAGCAAGTCTATGACACACTGCTAGTCACACTCAAATGTCTTTAGATATGCCTAAACAAACATCCTAAATCCATCTTATATATTTTGAGCATTCACATAAACATTAAATTACCATTTTTAATCACATTATTATAACTAGATGTCCTCTTGAAATTCCATCAACAATGTTATATTAGTTTTCAAAGTCGATGCCTAGCTATATCAATCAACTCAATATTGGCATTATTGTTAGATATATACTATCCAATTGATGTATATGGAATGACTAGTGCTACATGTTTTAAGATAACAATATTGTATATTGTAAGTGGTTCTAACATACCAATTAATTGGTTTTCACCTTTGACAACTTTAATGTATTAAAATCTACTAAAAGAAAAACAGAAATGTGTTTTGTGCAATGCAATGGAGTTGGTTTTGTATGGAATATATGAAAATTTACTTGTTATTTCTATGCATGAAATCTTGTCTCGAGTGACATGTTTTTTCTTTTTTTATAGGTTGTATACTTATTGGGTCGAAGAAAAAAAAAATAAATTCTTTTTGTATTAAAGAAAATCATAATATACAGCTTGAGCGGGCCTAATGGTTAAGAGCATGTGTTTCCTCGTAAGAGGTCACAGGTTCAAAACAAGAGGGGGGTAGAGTATGTATGCCTTTGTAGACTTAGTAGTCAAATCGCGGAGGTGGGTCCCTTGTCCCACAAACAAGGGGTCTCATACACCAATTTGGTGTCTGGCTTGGCTGTGACCTTAAAAATGGATATTATTATTATTATTATTATTACTACATATCATATTAAAATACATAACATATAAATAGTAGTTATAAATTAATATAATAAGCATATAAAAATTTAATATGAATATTCACCCCATTCTACCATGGGTAATATTAACTTCTAAATAAGCTTCCTTACAATACCATGGGCCAATACCATGGCTTATCAATACCACATAACCAAAACGATAACCCATTTAAATAAAAATAAAAATAAAGTATTTGTGTATATTTTAATTTAGTTTAATTTTATAACATCTTTCAACTTAAAACTTAATACTTATCATAAATATACAATATACCAAGATGGTGAACCATGGATATTCAACACTATTTTACTATAAATATTATTAACTTGTAAATAGAATTTATTATAGCAATACCATGAGCTATCAATACTTTTTTTTTTAACTACTCAAAAGCCCTACATTCCCCCACACACATATATATAATCTATTTTAAATTAAATAGCATTATACTCTACTTTATTTACTATAATATTTAAAAATGATAAATTCTCAATTAATAATTATATAAATTATTTATTATTTGGTTTATGACCAGCTTGATATCTATAAAGTTTGATAGGGTTCTTGTCCACTAGTCACTTTTTCATTTCACAAATTTGGACCAAGCATAATGGTTATCACTACTTTATATATTATTATCAAAGAACAACTTTTTTGTTCTTAAATGAAATGTTGTATATTTACATATAAATAAGGTAACAATTAAAGATAAAGGTTCACATTCTCTATTCTTTCCATAATATAAAGTAAAAAAAAAATCATTTTTACTTGTGTATAATTGTTTTATTAATTTTATTTTATTAACCTTATTGGATATTTAAACTATCTTCTTCATATCCCATATTGTCTAATAAATAAACTTTTGAATATGGATAAATAAGAAAATATTAAAAAAAGATAATTAAAAGGTACAACATCATGGGGAGATATAATTATAATATAAAACAATGAGATTTGATAACACTTTTGAATTATTAAATATTGACAAAAGAATTTGGTGGGGTGTGAAACCATAGTCTTATTTTTACAAAATGTGAAAACTTGAGGAGGTATAGTATTTCAAGCGGTGCTGATTCCATGATAGTTACAGGTCTCTGTATATTATGCATCAAAGGCTTTATGTCTTCGCTTGTATCTGGTCTTTTATATGCTCTTATAAATCATGAAGTTTTTTCTTTCTGAAAAAAAAAATAGTATTTCAAGCCGGGTTTGATTTACAAAATATGAAAAGTTGAGTTGATTAAGGGAGAAGAGGAGGTATAATATTTCTATTAAAATTTTGACAGAGAGACCTAAGTGCCAAGCACGATTTGGTCCGTTCGAAATTGGGGAAATCCTTCGAAAATGGCCGCATCAACCAAAATGTTGACATTAACGTTAAAGACGATGGACAACATGATGTGTGTTGCCAATTAAATGCTTGTCCAAAGGCTTTTGCCGCGTTTTACAGGCGTAGTGAAAATCGCATTATCCCGCCCACGCAGCATGGTATAGATCTCACGTTACAGATTGCCGGTGTGGAAATCCGCTGAGCGTCTACAAAAAAAATCCCAAACTCGGCTGCAACTGTTATATGGAGGTGGGAGGAAAGAATTTTAAAAGCTGTAAAAATTGAGGAGGTTCTGGTTTTTTTTTTAAATGTTTATGCATCGCTTGGACTGGTGAGTACTACAACTTCAAAAGTGTTTTAGTATTATAAATCTTGTGATTTGTAAAACGTAGCAAAAATTTTTGGACCATTTTAACAAATGCGCAAACAACCAGACCCAGATTCGAGTCCTGCCAAGGGATAAGCCTTGAACGCGGATCTGTGATGAGGTAGGGTTTTAAAGGGGTCTCCTCAAATAACAAAGACGAGTTTAATGAGGTTGTTGCAGGTGGTAATGTTAGAGGTTCTGTAGTTCATATAGCTGCTGCTCCGGATGTTGCCAATCAGAAAGTGATATTGGAAGCTATTGAATGCCTTTTTCCTGTGAAGGAAGCAATAACCTGTAGTAGATTCTTGTTTGGAATTTTGCAATTGCAATGATATAGAATGCAAGTGAGGCATGCAAGGACCGTTTGGAGAATAGGATAGGCCTTCAGTTAGAACTTGCAACTCTTGATGGCCTTATGATCCCCAACTATTCAGATAAGGTAGAGACATTTTATGACATAGATTGCATGCAACGAATTATTCACTATTTTATTTTGTTTGACAAAGAATGTATATCAGCCCGTTCACCTCAAGTGGAAGTAGATCCTGTTGTGGGATCCCCATCACAAGGTCCACTAACAAGAGTTTCCAAATTAGTAGATGATTATCTTGCTGAGGTCGGCCCAGATGTGAAATTGAAGCCTGCCAAGTTTCTATCACTAGCAGAAGCTCTTCCAGCATTTTCCCGCTCTTTGGATGATGGATTGTATAGAGCACTAGAAATCTATCTGAAGTCACATCCTTGGTTGTAAAGAGAAAGTCTGTTGAGTCATTAGCTGCTAGAAGCTTTCAATAGATGCATGCACTCATGCAACCCAGAATGAGTGATTACCTCTTAGGATTGTAGTACAAGTCTTGTTCTTTGAACACTTGCAGCTACTATCAGCCATTGCAGGATGCTTCCATGTTGCTGAAAATAGTAATGTTGCAGCAACTCTTGCTAGTTCAAATAGTGGTGGTGATGTTACTCTAACTGGCCCAATCCTACATAGAGATGGTTCGGCTATTGTTGTTCGTGAAAATATCTTAAAGTGAACATGGACAAGATGAGATCCAGAGTAGGTGAGCTTGAACATGAATGCACAAGCATAAGGCAAGATATTGAGGAGTTGGGGAAATTGAAAGGCACATTTAGTTCACTGTCTTTAGTTTCAAAAAATATTGGCTGTAAATTAAGGCTTCGACCAAGTGTTATTGAAAATGGAAATATAAATCACAGACAACAACTTGAACAAGTTACTCCTCGACAGTCCAAGCACCTGCAAAGCTTTTCTCTGTTCCAATGAATTGTGAGGACAAGTTTTAAATTATATGCAATTCTTTTTTCGTTTTTTTCTTTCTTTCTGGAATTAATGTAAAGCTCGGTTGCATTCCGAAAACTATATTGTAAAGGGTTTACAGGATCTAATGTTCCAGCACAAGACTATAATTGATCTTTTGTAAATTAAAGTGTTCAACTGAGCAAAGTTGGGCATAATATGCTTGAATTTTGGTCATTTAATTCTTAAGATTGTGAAACAATCATATTTACTAGAAGATATCCAAGATTTCCTTATTTAATTTACAAGACTCGTGAAGCCTTACAAGTACTTGGCAAGTCTGCTCAGTTGGCTAAAGATTAGAAAGTTTACTCAGGAAGTAAATGGTCATGCTTGGGCAAACTGCTAAGCGTCAGTGAGTTTGACCAAGGACAAGTTTAATGTAATTGGTTGGTTTGTTAATACTTGCCAACTTCAACAAACTCGTCCAGTGGCACAAAAAGCCCAAAAGTGATATAGAAACCCTTATTCTTCTCTATTTCCATTTCTTCTCCTCAAGGGAAGAAAACTTGAGATAAAAACCATTTAAGAGCATATTGTAATTAGAGTCAGGTTGTTTGGTGGATTTTCAGTACATGCAAGATGGAAAAATGTGGGACAGTTGATTCTAACCTTCCTGTATTTTTATTTGGATGTCTATGAACAAAATCTGTGATGTAATGACAATTCTCTCTTTTCTGCGATGGAATTAAGTTTTTTTTGTGGTAGTGGTGTTAGTAGGTGGGTTTCAAGGTCCAGATTTTAAACCTGGATCTGATGCCATATGTGAGGATCTATTCTAGGGTTCTTTGACTAAAAACTAAATTTATTTAATTTAATCACAATAAGAAGGGAAATAACTTATTTATAACTCAACATTTATTTGATGACAATATACAATTAAAATTTATTTACAACATATTAAACAAGTAATAATTTCATTGCAACCATTTACATAAGTAATCAATAAATGGAAGAATACATGTTCCAATAGCTTGGTTGAGATGCTCCTGACTCTATTGGCATGCTCCTACCTAACTGAATTTACTTTCCATCCAACTAGGAATGATTTCCTAGCCCTGAAAATCTCCACAAGTTCTCTAGCCCTCTGAGCCCGAGTCCAACCAGTTGTAGTGTGTCCAAGTTAAACAAACACTCTCCATATCCAAGTTTGAATTCTCTCATTTATCTCTCCATAATCTCCCTTCTCTTTCCCCACATTCCTCACCCAAAACAAAATCCTCCAAAACCAAAACCAAAACCAAGACCAAGACCAAGACCAAAGATCCCCTCTCCTATCATCATCTTTCCCCTTTTTTGTCTCTTCTTCCCATCCGCCTCAACCACTTATCATTAATGTCATGACTACCCCTGTCTCTTCTTCCCATCCGCCTCAACCACTTATCATTAATGTCATGACTACCCCTTCATCTTTTCATTTTAGTATCCTTGACTTTTATTACCATATCTTATTCAAAATAGATTTGAGAAGACACTTTGGGAATAAAATATGGATATTTAATTTAAAATGAAATTGGAAAAGACCATATCTTCTCAAAAGTAGATCTGAGAAGACACCTTCGGATATGGATATTTAATTTGGAAATAAATTGGAAGACCATATCTTCTCAAAAGTAGATTTGAGAAGACAAATAGGGATATGGATATTTAATTTGGAAATAAATTGGAGAAGACCGTATCTTCTCAAAATAAATTTGAGAAGACACCTAGGGATATGGATATTTGTTAAATTTGGCAACTGGGGCCAAACTCCATGTCGGCCATCTTATTTATTGTAGCTGATATTTTTCTTGGATCCCTCTTATCGAGAGATGTAGGATTGATCTAAAAATCATCTGATTCCGATAAGTATTCATGGAGTTATGAATTTATTTGTGTTATAAGACAATTCGTCAAGGTTGGCCAGCAACCAAATAAATTCCACATGTGCTCAACGTTTTAGTATAAATAGAGGTGGCCTTCAAGTCACTTCAACACACTTGGGATCTCTTCTTCTCTCTACTTGTATTTGGGTTTTAGTAGGAGGAGAGATCCTAAGGGATAATGCTGTCCTAATCCAGAGGGCAGAAAGCTGGAAAAGCCGGAAAATCTGGAACTGCCGGAAAAGTCAGAACTACCGGAAAAGCTGGAAATGTTGAAAAAGCCGAAACTGTTAGAAAAGTCGGAACAACCAGAAAAGCTAGAACTACCGGAACTGCCGGAAAATCTGGAAAAGCCATAATTACCGAAAAAGCCGGAAATGTTG
Organism: Pinus tabuliformis; assembly: GCA_031772625.1. Lineage (NCBI taxonomy): Eukaryota > Viridiplantae > Streptophyta > Pinopsida > Pinales > Pinaceae > Pinus > Pinus tabuliformis. The sequence continues at coordinate 1,302,288,066 of CM062818.1, forward strand.
GAAAAGCCGAAAATTCTGGAAATGTCGGAACTGCCGGAAAATCCGAAACTGTCAAGATTGCCGGAACTGTCGGGAACAGTTGAAACTACCAGAACTGTCGAAACAGCCGAAGCATCTGTCTCCAAAGAAGAGCAACATGCAAGGGACAACTAACTAACATTGGGACAGTTGTATGATACTTAGCAGCAAATACACCAAGCATGCAATGTTACAACTAGCATTCAAGGGACAACTAGCATGCAACAACAAGCATGCTAAGGACAACAAGCATGCAAGGTGCAACCAACACATAGGTCAGGATGACAACATGGTGCAGCAATGGCACATAATGTAGTACAGTGATGGGTACAGTCATGATTAATGAAGTGTGATGAGATACAGCATAGTGATGATGGATGCAGCATGGTGCAGTGCGGTGAGGTGCAACATGATGACGAAATGCAGCACAACGATGGGTGAAGGAGTCACCTTGGAGAATCAGTTGAAGCAGCATGTCTTCAACTGATCTCATGTATCATCTTCTTAGAGATGATTTATGCCCTTATCTAGATAAGTCAAAGTGTTGACTTATGTTATAAACGTACTATCTCTCTCTCTCTGTGCTGAACTATTAAAGAACATATAAAAAGAATTGATCAAGTTTTTCCCCACATTGAGGTTTGTCCTTGGCTAGCGCCACTTCTTGTGTCCTCTTGTCTTGGCTTGTCTTCTGTGATTTATGTTTATGTTTTATCTGCAGTTTACTTTAATGCTGATGTGATTGCTAATCTAGAAAATATATGGAGCTAACTGTGAAAAATTGAAATAAATTGCTCTAAGCATAGAACATACCTAAAATTAACATGGTATCAGAGCTGAAGTGAAGACAATGCCCAAGCAAGAGTGAAAGAGAAATCACCAAAAATAGTTGGGAAAGGACAAAAGGATTAGTGGATTCCTCATCCCTCTTCAAATTCACCGAGGGTGAAGTCGAAGCAGAGAATATTATCAGAATGGCGCAACAGAAGTTTCTGATGGCCTGCCTAAATATGACTTCATTAGTAAGTTCGGATCTAAGGGTGGAAGGAAAGGCGGATGCCTTGGTTGCAATAAGTTTGGTCATTATGCGAAGGAGTGTCCGAATGGCAGATACACATCTCTTGATGAAGATAAGAATCATTCCAAGGACATATTCAATGATCAAAGGAATGATAGGTAATGCAGGTCATCAAGGAAATAGTCGACTCTTCAAAGAAAGCAAGGAACCCTAGGTATGAAGAATCAAATGTTGTTTCTGATAAGATAAAGAAGCGTTATCTTGTATTGGCCCTCTCCTTCAAATTCTTTGGGAATCTGACTTATTGATTGTAGTGCTTCAAGGCACTTCATCGGATAGATAGGTGCACTCTCTAATTTGGTAGAGATGGAAACAATCGTGGGATTATACTTGGAGTCGATGCCACCTATCCCGGAAAGGGTGTAGGGAATGTTATCCCTCAATTGAATGAGGGTAACTCAATTCATTTACAGAATCTCTTTTATGTACCTGATCGCAAGAAGAACCTAGTGTCCATTTCAGCAATGGAAGTCAAAGGTTTCAGGGTGGCACTCATCGATAGAAAGGCACGAGTTTGAAAATAGAATTTTCAAAGATGTTTTTGAGTTCAGGGTTGTATCAAGTTGCAGGAAGTCCACTGGGGACCATGTCCATTGACACATAGCACCAAAGGTCTGTGAGTCAGATGGTGACAGGGATGCCTGAATTCAAAAAGAGCATGAAAGTACATGTTTGAGATGTACCGAAGGAAAATCTTACAAGGGGACCATTCCCCTCATGTAGCAGGTCCACAGGTTTGGAACAACCCGAGGGGTTTGAGATTGCTGATCAACAATCTCACGTATGTAGGTGGAAGAAAGCCCTTTATGGCTTGAAGCAAAACTTCTCGGGCGTAGTATGAGAGGATTGATAGCTGTCAGATGAAGCTGAGATTCACTGGGAGTGAAATCGATCCAAACCATTACCCGAAGGTTGTGGATGATAGAACTCTCATACTGGCACCTTATGAGGAGGAACTATTTCTGACAGGTGCAGACCCTCTCATTTGTAGAAGTAAGAGGGAGTTGGATTCCGAATGTGAAATGATAAACTGCAAGCCTGTGACTACCTCAAGGATCTTAACTTTCGAAGTTATATGGTAGTGATGTCAGACCAGATTTTGGAAATGCCTTTGAGTTTCATAAACTCATTCGCGTTGATGTTCTTGGTGAACTTTCGTTCGGACATATGTTTTGTAGTTAGCATGGTGAGCTCATTTTTGGTTGAGCCTCACTGGAATGGTGCCAAGAATCTTCTGAGATATCTTCAAGGCACAATCTCTCATGGATTGAGATACATTGTCGGAAATATGAAACTACATGATTATTCGAATGCTGAGTGGGCAGGCAATGTGGAGGATCACTAGAGCACTTCTCAGTACTGGTTCTCTTTGGATTCTACTTCGATATCATGGATGAGAAGGAAACAGAAGTAGGTTGCTATAAGCACCGTCGAGACCGAATACATAGCTACGAGTATGATCTCGTGTGAAGCTGCATGGTTGCAGAATCTCCTAAGTGAGATATTTGTACACATGATGAATAGCACTATGATTCTCTGTGACAACCAGAGGTGGGATTTGATTATTGAGGAATCCCATATTCGATGATTGCTCCAGCAGATAGACATCAGATACTATGTTATCTGGGATATGGTAAGTTGATGACCAAGGAGGCTCCATCACATTGAGGTTGATGTACAAGTCGCACACATTTTTTCAAAGCCCCGGGGAAAAGTCAAATATGTGACTTTCTCGAACGACTTGGAGTCGTTGAGAGACCTTCTTATAAGAGTCCTGCATGTTGCATGCATTGAACTCTAGGAGTTCTGGGGGGCTTGGGGTACTTACTGGAGCAACATACGACCACAAGGCAACTCACCCTCCCTTGGTGGTGCACTATGAACAGGACGATTAGTTCTCCTGTGGGCCGAGATGATTAGTTCTCCCGTGGAAACTATGGAACATGATGATTAATTCTCTTGTGGGCCGGGATGATTAGTTCTCCCATGGCAACTGTGGAATAGAATGATTAGTTCTCCTGTTGGCCAGGATGATTAGTTCTCCGTGGCATCCACTAGACAGGATGATTCATTCTCTTGTGGACATGATGATTAGTTCTCCTGTTGAGGCATCCTACCCATGCAGTCTAAGACTCATGGGAAGTACCTCTCATCTGATCTATGAGCAGGGGAATGAGGATAGGGACCATAGTAGTTCTATCGATGGACGCGTTGTTGTATCTACTCTACTCCCTATGCTAGGATGACCTCCATTGATCTGGGATCAGTATGAGTGGTTTGAGACACTCTCTTGTGATATTGATCTGGGATCAATGAAACTAATATGGGATCAGTATGAGTGGTTTGAGACACTCTTGTGACATTGATATGGGATCAATGAAACCGATTTGGGATCAGTATGAGTGGTTTGAGACACTCTCTTGTGATATTGATCTAGTATCAATAAAACTGACTTCAGGTCAGTAGAGAATTGTATGAGACATTCTCGATCAATTCTTCTTTTTCATGGTTCAACAGAGAAGAGCAAAGCAGAGCTTAGCAGATCAAAGCAGAGCTAAGCAGTGAAGGGCACTAATGGTAGAGATAGTACAGTCAGACATATGGATCAGTGGATGGAGTTCTCCCTAGTTGAGAGGGAGTGTTAAAATTGGCAACTAGGGCCAAACTCCATGTGGGTCATCTTATTTATGGCAGCTGACATTTTTCTTGGATCCCTCTCATTGAGAGGTGTAGGATTGGTCTAAATATCATCCGATTTTGATAAGTATTCATAGAGTTATGAATTTATTTGTGTTATTAGACAATTCGTCAAGGTCGGCCAACAATCAAATAAACCCCACATGTGCTCAATGTTTTAGTATAAATAGAGGTGGCCTTCAAGTCATTTCAACACACTTGGGATCTTATCCTCTCTGTATTTGTCTTTGGGTTTTAATAGGAAGAGAAATCCTAAGGGATAATGCTGCCCTAATCCAGAGGGAAGAAAGCTAGAAAAGTCGGAAAATCTAAACTGCCGGAAAATCCGAAACTGTCGGAAAAGCCAGAATTGTTGGAACTGCCGGAAAAGCCAGAAAATCCGGAACTGTCGGAAAATCCGGAACTGTCGGGAACAACTGGAACTGCCAGAACTGTCGGGAATTGCTGAAACAGCCGGAGCATCTGTCTCCGAAGGATAGTAGCATGCAAGGGATAACTAACTAACATTGTGACAGTTGTATGGTACTTAGCAGCAAATACACCAAACATTCAATGTTATAGCTAGCATGCAAGGGACAACTAACATGCAACAACAAGCATGCTAAGGACAACAAGCATGCTAGGGACAAAAAGCAAGCAAGGTGCAGCGAACAGATAGGTCAAGATGGCAACATGGTGCAACAATGGCACATAATGTAGTACAATGATGGGTATAGTCATGATTAATGAAGCATGATGAGATACAACATAGTGATGATGGGTGCAGCGCAGTGAGGTGCAGCATGATGACGAAATGCAGCACAACGATAAGTGAAGGAGTCACCTTGGAGAATCAGTTGAAGCAACATGTCTTCAACTGATCTCGTGTATCATCTTCTTAGAGATGATCTATGCCCTTATCTAGATAAGTCAAAGTGTTGACTTATGTTGTAAATGTACTATTTCTCTCTCTCTCTCTACTCAACTATTGAAGAACATATAAGAAGAATTGATCAAGTGTTTCCCCACTATGGGTTTGTCCTTGGCTAGCGCCACATCTTGTGTCCTCTTGTCTTGGCTTGTCTTCTGCGATTGATGTTTATGTTCTATCTGCAGTTTACTTTAACGTTGATGTGATTGCTAATCTGGAAACGATATGGAACTAATTCTGAAAATTGAAATAAATTGCTCTAAGCATAGAACATACCTAAAATTAACAACATTTAATTTGGAAATAAATTTGAGGAGACCATATCTTATCAAAAATTAAATTTGAGAAGACAACTTGGGAATTGAATAACAACAATAATAAAATTCATGTCAGTAAAATAAAATTACATTTTCACAAATGTAGGTATATACCAATATTTCTTAATAATTATAAGTCAATATTTTCAGGTTGATTAAACATTAATAAAATTAGCATGATATGATCAAGTAGGGCATTACATCCTGTAGCTACAAAGTTGAGCACTGGGGATTCATTTGTAGAAAATTTTGAATCTCGATGCCAAAGTTCCTGAAAATTAAGCGCTTCTTAGCGTCCTTCATATACAACTGAATTGTTTTTTAGAGTGACACCATTTCCAAGCATCATAACACCATTGCTTGATTTTACAACATGTACTTCTCTAGTCCTAACTTCTCTATGTACACTGATTTCATATGAATTTTGTGCCTAAAATATTATTAGATTATATCCATATTTATTGTTTTTATGTTTCCATTCATAGATATGATTTCACACCACTTGCGTTCTCAGCAAACTAGACAATGCTCAATCTATACATCACATTCTAGCTATGTCAAGATATGGCCAGATTCAATTTTCCAAATGGATTATATTCCATTGAAGCAAATTATTCTTCATAGTCATCTTCACCATTATCATTGTCTAGGCCATATTCATTTTTAAGATCATCTTCATTCTTAACATAATTTGTAATTGACATAACCTCTTCTTGATCCTTTGCAGAATGTAGTGATTCTTCATCAACAATTTATGTAGATTCATTTTTTTCCTCCCTAATTTCATCCTCAATTGTCATATACCCACTTTCATTAGCAATCCTATTTCCCATTACAGTGAGCTTGTGTTGTTCCTTAGCATTGTCTTGCTTATCTTCATTATCATAATCTTCTACAAAATGTTGTAATTCTTCTATGTTATTATGCATAAATCCATTCGTTTCTTCCATGATTTCATCCACAACTAACATAAACCCACTTTGAAAGTCAACCTCATTTTCCTTTGTAGTACGATTTTTCTCTTCCCTAGCATCCTCCTTAACTTTGTTATTATGGTCTTATGCCAAATGCAATGACTCTTCATCAGTATTTTGCATAAATTCATTTTCTTGCTCCTCATATTGGTATAAGATAATAGAATGTTACAATGAGGGCACTACTTATATATTAGGCAAGGTGCCCCTTCACAAATAGTCATTTCCTTTGGAACATGTCTCTTCAATATATTTATGTTTGTTATATAGCGATATAAATCAGTGACTAGTAATCAGATGATTTTTCCTGTGTTTGAATTCAACTCATTTATTCACATGGAATAAATTTGTACCCTCGGTAGTTGATTTGAAGACCTCGAGTTAATCTATGACAACATTGTTTGAATGGAGACATCATCAATTTATATTAATAACATCCTCTTTGTTATGTTTCTCTCCATTTTAGGAGCATCTTTAATGATGTTGCTCAAGTTGTTGGATACTACATTACATGATTTTGGTACTTCATAGAGGATTGGTTTATTCATTCCATTGCTCATATATCCTAATAGTACTTTATATAGATTGAGACATAGCTCCATTATGTATTGCTCATGGCTATGGTCCTTTAACATGGGTCCATTATGTATTTTCTTCATGGACATGCTTATCACTCTTTATACATATTTCATGGATATGCAATGTAGGTGATTTCGTGGCCATGATTTTATGTATTTGAGCATGGGTATACCTACCTCGAGAAATGAGTAACCTTGACTTAGTTTTTTTTTTTTGTGGGTGTTTTTATGTATTTGAGCATGGGTATGCCTACCTCGAGAAATGAGTTACCTTGACTTAGTTTTTTTTTGTGGGTGTTATTTTTGTCTATTTTTTGGTAAACTCTTCTTGGGCCCACTTGACATGTCCACATCAATTAATCCCACTGGACAATATTATCTTCAAGAGTAATCATACTTTAGAATTACCTCTTTTGTCGTTGATGGGCACTGTGCTAAATTATGGTGATGTTTTACCTAATACTTCTATGAATTTCCTTTACTTTAGTCTCAAGGAGTTTGACCTTACAATTCTAGTAGATGTAGTGAAGCTAGATCAAGACATTTGCATTGTTATTAATAAATACTTCAAAGGGGAAAGGCTTCATGTTGTAATATTGTTATTTTACACAATTCCATCTATGTCACTAAAACCCATGGAACCAAACCTTAGCCAAAGATGAAAACCCATGGAATCAGTGAAGCCTATAGCTATAAAGCCAAAGAGAGCCTCAAAACGTTGAAGCCAAGTCTGGTTGAAAAGTTGCAAGTAAGAAATTAGATATACCTATTTTTAAAATTTCGTGGTGTTTATTTTTCTTTTTATTTTATGAAGTAAATAAACCCTAGTGGAAGATATAGATATGAAGTTTTCAAAAAATTAAGGGTGGGCACACAGATGTGTGTGTGAGAAATATTTTAAAAAGTTGCAGATTTTTTCTATAAAAAAAGTTTCTAAAAATATTTCAAAACAAGGTTTCAGGTTTGTGATGAAGTGTGTGTGTGTGTGAAAACCCTAGACACAGATGAAAACCCATGGAATCAATGAAACCTATAGCTATACAGCCAAAGAGAGCCTCAGAAATTTGAAGCCAAGTCTTGTTGAAAAGTTGCAAGTAAGAAATTAGATATACCTATTTTTAAAATTTCGTGGTGTTTATTTTTCTTCTTTTTGGTGAAGTCAATAAACCCTAGTGGAAGGTATATATATATGAATGAAGTTTTCAAAAAAATAAGGGTTGACACAAAGATATGTGTGTGTGAGAGAAATATTTAAAAAAAGTTGCAGATTGTTTTCTATAAAAAAAGTTTCAAAAAAAATTCAAAATAGGGTTTCAGGTTTGTGAATAAGGGTGTTGTGTGTGTGCCTGTGTGTGTGTTGTGTAGAGGATGATGGAAAAGGTAATGAATACTAAATTTTAAATTGAAATATTTAATGGCTTAAAACAAATTTGAAATGTGGAAACTTAAAATGAGGAATTATTAGTGCAACAAGGATTACAAAAGCAATCAAACAGAAGGAGGAAGAAATTTGCAATAGTGACCGATGAAGGGTGGAAGGACATGGATTCCAGTTGAATTTAGTTATGTCTAGTTGATGATGTCTTGTTTAACATCATTAGAGAAGCAACAACAATAAGCTTATGGACTAGGTTAAAAGACCTTTATATGACAAAGTCCTTGAGGAATTGAATTTATTTAAAGAGGTAGCTATATAGTCTGAAAAATGAAAGAAGATGTGAAAATTGCATATCATTTGAATGTGTTTAATACTTAATTTCCAATTAAATAGTAAGGATTTTAAAATTGATGGTGAAGATAAGGAAGTTACAATGTTGCATTCATTTCCTGAATCATGGGATTATTTAGTAACTTCAATTAAACTAAAACTCTTGAATTTGATTTTGTTGTTGGAGATTTGTGATCCAAATTTATGCAGGAATGAAATGAAATACATATTTAAACAAAAACATAGAGCTACAATGAAAATTGAACTTCAATTCATTAATAACAAAAAAATGAAATGTTGATTACATGTAGAAAGGGAAATAGATTAGCTCAGGCGATGGTATCTATCTCTAAGAAGAAATGTGTCAGCTACATGCCTCTGAATTGTGTTGAAATGAGGCTCAGAGGCCTTTTTAATAATTAGGAACAATATAAAACCCCAAACATCGAAAAACCTAACCTTAGGAGATGAAGCGCCAAAATTCTGTGGGCCCCGTTGGAGTTAGTTGGTACATCAACTTCCCAAGGTCGTAACTTTGGCATATGATCTTTGTTTGATGTGTACAATACCTAGAAATATCTATCCAATGACTACAAATTTCAACTGCAAAACCCTACAGAATTATCTTCCTGTTTTACAAAAAATGTCGTTTAGGACCTTAAAACAGTTCTGAAAGTTCAGGAGTCGAAAAATTGCCAAAAATAGTAATTGTGCTAAAAAGTATGAAATTGAAAGGAAATAATGTTGGGGGTCCAAGTGGAATAGGTGGATGGGCACTAATATCCACCTATATTAGTCATCCCCCCTTAGGAAGCATTGGTCCCCATTGTGTTGAGTGTCTCCATGAGATGAGGACATTTTTGTTAAACTTGGTCCCCAGTGAGCCACTTGCCTTGGTGTAGGAGTTGGCTAGATTTGACAACTCGGTACAGTTGAATTCCTTGTCTGTGAGTGTGTTTAACCTATGTGTCCATGATCCGATCAGTTGTGGCCTGCTCGATGCACTATGGATTGAAATTTGTTGGTGTTATTTGCACAACGATGTCTGATGTATCCAACAAGAGTGGAAAGTATGGTTGAAGGCAATCCACAATGAATACTGGGTGCAGGCCAAGGAATGTAGGGATGCTTAGCTAGAAATAATTTCACCCATGGCCTTGGTTATGGTGTAAGGCCCGTATTGAAGTGGTCGAAGCTTTTGATGGGCTCCGGTAAGGTATTCCTTCTGTAGATGCAACCATACCTTGTTGCCCACCGTAAACTTGTGCGGCACCCAATGTTGATCACGACGTTGTTTGTACTTGGAATTGGATTTCTCTAGGATATCATGAACTTGTTGGCGGATGTGTTAGATGTGTTTGACGTGTTCAATAAACCTGGCAGTTTTATTAACTTCAGTCTGTACATGTGTAAAATCTGTCGATGTATTCACCAGAGGCATGACAACATCAATTAGGCACAATGGTTGAAATCACAGGCCCACTTGGTAGGGGTTGTGTCTTAGCAAGCTATGGAGAGCTCTATTATAGTTGTGTTGTACATAGGGAATACTCTCATCCCACATCTGTGGGTGCCTAGAGTTGTACATGCAGATTATGTGCACTATCATTCTGTTGACGACCTTCGTCTAACCATCAGTTTGGGGATGGAATGCACTCGATTTGGTGAGCTTAGTGTGCAACAATGACTAGAGGCTTGACCAGAATTCGCTCAGGAACCTACTATCCCAATCTAATAAAATGGTCTATGTAACTCCAAAATGTACCTAGACTCGTTCAAAGAAGAGTTTGTCAGTGTCTTCTGTTGTGATCCTCTTCTTGTAGGCCATCAATATTTCCATCTTATAAAATCTATCAATGACCACAAATACATAGCCATTACCATGCTTGGTAGAAGGAAGGCCTGACATAGAGTCCATGGAGATGGATTCCCACGGCTAGCTAGGAGTAGGCAGAGGAGTGTACATGCCTTTCTTCTTAATGGTTGGCTTGGCGATGGCACATGAAGTACAAGATCTGATATATTTTCCGACATCTTGTCGGATTTTTGACCAATAGAAATACTTCTATAGTACTGCCAGGGTTTTCTCCAAACCAAAATGTCCTACTGCTCAACCGTAGTGTGTTTCCAAAATCAACTTGGCATGCTTGCTTGAAGGAACAAAAAGGTTCCCTATGTAGCACAACAATGTGTCCTAGAGGTGGTAGTCTGGTACCTACTTTCCATCCACTAGCATCTGGTATGTGGTGGTGAACTCTGGATCATTTTTATATAATTGCAGTCATCCAAAGGTCTCATGGCCACAAGAGTTGAGAACAGTGGTTAATGTCGCAACCGAGGGCTGACTGAGATAATTTGCAACATGATTAGTGTTGCCCTTCTTGTATTTGATGTCTATGTGGAATTATTGCAGATACATGGATCACTTTTGATGGTGATCATTTTGCAACTTCCCTTGTGTTTGTATGAACTGAAGAGGTTGGTGATTTGTGTGGATGACTGTCTCCTTCCCCAAAATATAATTTTTCCGTTGTTGGCAATCCTACACAATGGAATACATCTATTTATCGTAGGTGGGGTATTTCTAAATTATATTAGAAACTGTCTCACTGTGATAAGCCACTGGATTCCATTGTTCGGTGAGAACCGCACCAATAGCATAGTCGAAGGCGCCTGTCTCAATTTAAAATGGTTGTTGCAAGTCTGGTAATACGAGTATTGGTGTAGAGCAGAGGCAGTGCTTCAACTCAATAACCATATTTTGTGGGGACTTGAACTAGGCAAAAAAATAAATAAATAAATTTGATTTCGCTCTGCCCTTAGTAACTTGACTCAACGACCAAGTGATATGAGAGAATCCTAATACGAACCTCTAATAAAAATTTGCAAGGCCCAAAAAGTTGCGAAGCTCTAGCAAAGAAAAAATAAAATTGATTTCACTCCGCCCTTAGTAACTTGACTCAACGACCAAGTGATATGAGAGAATTATAATACGAACCTCATATAAAAATTTGCAAGGCCCAAAAAGTTGCGAAGCTCTATCAAAGAGGTTCGGGCCGACCAATCCCAGATGACTTGGATCTTAGCTGGATCCACATGCACGACTTACTCATGAATAATGTAACCTAGATATTGGACATGGATCATGTGAAAGGTGCATTTCTCCAATTTGGCACATAATTTGTGTTGTCGTAGCGTTTGAAGGATTTGTCGAATGTGTTGCAAGTTCTCTTCCCAGTTTTTTCTAAATATGAGGATGTCATCCAAATATACCACCACAAATGATTTAGTGAAGGGATGCAAGATTTCATCCATCGACCTCATAAAAGTTGCAGGGGCATTTGTCAACTCGAAAGGCATGACCAACCACTCAAAAAGGCCCTCCTTATATTTGAAGGAGGACTTTCAAACATCTATGGTTCTAGCGGAACCGGGTGATAGCCAAACTTCAAATCGATCTTGATGAAGTACTTGCCCCCCTGAGTTGGTCAAGAAGGTCATCAGTCCGTGGAATTGGATACCTATTCCTCACAGTAATTTTATTCAGTGCCCGATAATTGATGCAAAGTCTACATGTCCCATCTTTTTCTGCACACGTACAATCAGGCTTCCACAAGGTGAGGAACTTGGTCAGTCGTGGACTTTTTGCAATAACTCTTGGATTTGCTACTTGATTCCTTCATTTTCCATAATAGAGCAGCGATATATCGACACATTGGGTATGGGTGCTCTAGGAGTCAGATCGATCAAATGCTTGACCTGACAGTGCAAAGGTACCCCTGTGGGTGAGGATAATATATTCCAGTATTCTTCCATGACCTTATCCACCTACTTCTACTGTGGGGGGAAACCCTTCCCGAGAGCCATGGATGTGGCCACAATCTTCCCTTTGATTTTAGAGTGAATCAGAAATAAAACAAATTTCCTGGTCTGGGAGATGATATTACTACATTTCTTAGTAGAGATCAAGGAGATAACGGTAGGTGGAGTTACCTGTGGTATCCTGTATAACTTACTTCCAAAGTAATAATAACAGTGCAAGGCTTGGGCTCATACACATAATGATGCTTCCACAAGTATGGTTGGCCTAATAACACATCACAGACTTGAAGTGGAGCAACATCTCATAGTACATCATCTGTGAAGGGCTTGATCCTATAGGGCAGGCGACATTGTTGGCTGACGTGGAGGTCTCGCCCTTAGTGGAGCCACTCAATGGTGTACAGTTGCGGGTGTGGTGTCGTCGGCAGGCCCAACTACTTTACGACCTCAGCTGAGATGAGGTTCTTTTAGCTCCCACTATCAACAATGAAAGATAGTGGAGAACCCTACATCCACATCTGTGAGTGAAAGAGTGATGAATGATAGTAAGATCCTTTGATGCTTCCTTCAAATATTCCTTTTAAGTAGATATTATTCCTAAGAGAGATCAACACTCTTCTTGTAGTTTTCTTCTCAAGCCTTCCTTTGATTAGAGCTTGATGTAGTCTAAGTCTTCTTCAATATAGAAACCCTAGGTCTTCTTCAATGTAGAAACCCTAGATCAGTAGGTCTTTTACTTCTTTTCTTGAGTCCTTCCAAAAATGATTCCCTTTGACAATCAACTTCTTCTAGTGTCCTTCCAGTTGCCTTACTTGTTCACCTTAGCTCTAATACCATGTTAGAAAATATAAAGTGGCAACTTATAGATTCAAATTTTCCTTTACCTTAATATTTTCTTGTGAGATTTACTAAACTTCTTCATTTTATTTAGGTAGATCTAATCATCAAACAAATATAAAGAATAGAAACAACAACAAAAATAGAGGACACAAAAATTAGGCTCTCAGCTAGGGAAAATCCCCTCCAAGGGGAAGACCTGAAAAACTCTTCTCTTCTTATAGAATTTTCTTCGAATAGAGACACCAAAACCCAAACCCTAGACCAAGTCCTCCTCAGAGTACCAAGTCAACCTTTTAATAATTATTTCCTTTATTTTGCATCAACAACCTTCAAACTACAACTTTGACCTACCAACTTCAATACTGCAACTTATCCTGCAATTTCGGTCTTTCAGCTACTAAAGAAACCCTAATCTATCTTCCTCCTAAGACCTTCCTAAAGTAAGACATTTCCTCCCAATGTCAACAAGGTCAAAACATATTATTCTCCCTTCCAGCTACAAGATACTGCACTTCGTCCTACTGTAACTTGGAGCTACAACTTTGACCTTCTTCTGCAGCACCAGAAATCCTAGAACTTCGCACATGTGAGAGAGATAGAGACCCAAAACAAGAATTTTCCTTCCTTTTTGGATTCTTCTTGCTTCCTTGACCTTTTCTCTCCTTTTCTACTTCTCCAAACTACAGATCAAACTTCTTTCTTGATAGATCGAACTTGTGTGTAAGTGAGACGCAAATGAGGTCAAACTGCTCCTTTATAAACTTGTACTTTTGGAGTTTCCAAGACTTTCTAGACTAAAAAATCATTCTTTTTCCAATTACATTTTTTCCCGGAAGGGTTATAAACATGATGTTGACTCCTTTGACTCATGAAAATAAATCCTATGACCTAACAAACCCTACAAGCATGAAGAACATGTTTTTACCTAAAATACCATCAATAAAGAGCATGAAACCCATGCTTTAATAATAATAACTTTTTCTTTTCTTTTCTTGTTTGTTACATAGGATACATATTGAAATGAGTACAACAAAAATTATGAGGACTCGAACTAATTACATTTTCAGCACTAATAATTCTTCATTTGAGTCCTTCCAAATACTTGGCCTTATAATTTCACTCATGTTGATTGATGGGGGATGCCTTAATATCCTCCTTCAATTGAATCTTTTCCCATCGACATCAACTCATTTTCTTTGGGAATAAAATCTAAAGTATTATTTAGTAACTTGGGGTTTGTTTCCATTAGTGGTAGATTCCCTCACTATTGACAATGGGAATACATCATGTTCCCTGATTGATAGATTATATAAGTGTTTGACTTCATCCCAATCATTTTCACTTGCTAGAATGTATTTGGTACCTTGACTCCCGTTATCATCAATGGTGGGTCATCTCACGATGTTAGTTTGTAGTAAACAAATAATACCTGTTTGTACTAAAAATATATTGCACACACACATATATACAAGATGACATAATGAATAGATTGATAGAATGTTACAATGAGGACCTTGCTTATATATTAGGCAAGGTGTCCCTTCACAAGTATTCATGTCCTTTGGGACATGTCTCTTCAATAACTAATTATTATTTAATATATATTTATGTTTGTTACATTGTCTCTTATTTAAGGGATGTTTTTTTCTCAAAGCATAATGAAAATGATTCTCTTTATTACGCATATTACTTTGACATGTATAATTCGTCATTAGTACTATCTTAGAATCAAAGTTTATCCACTTCTCTTCTGAATTTTTCTATTTTTATTTTGTTAATTTGTTTATAATCTTTTTAAGAAAGTAACTTTATAATTTAATAAAGTGACTTCAATAATTTGTTCAAGTTTTTAAATTGTTTTATTTATTTTTTATGCCCAATAGTCACTAAATGGATTCATACAGTCACGTCCATACATACATCCCATGTTGGTTGTCTACTCAATATGTCAAAAACAGATAGAATTGACAAGATGTGCAGAACCAACTACATGCATCATCAAATAAATAGGATTTACCCAATTGTTCTCCCTATCCAACCACAACTCCACAAGAATCACTTCCCCAGTTTTTTCTCTTTTGATTATGAGAAGTCATCAACTCTACCTTGTCAAACCTAGTATGCGTAGCATATATGTGAGGTAGCCAGAAGTTTGTCATCCACTTGGATATTTTGCAATAGTTCGCATATATTGTGTCTTCCAAGCCCCCGAATCTACCTATCCATTTTTCTTATCGCCCAAAAGCACCAGATATATTGTTCCATCCCCCCATTGAAACACATGATTTAGCTTGAATGCCATGTGAGGAAGTAAGAGAGGAAGTTCCCATGAATGAGGCAGTTGATTAATCTTCCTCTTGGTATTTACATCTGACAATTTCATGCCATCAATATGTTGCAGCACCAAGGGAATCAAACTTGTGAAGCGCGACAAAAATGGTAGTAAACTTGTAATCTTCATAAACTTGTCCCCCTCGATTATAAATGGAAAATTTAACATGAGACATGTGAAACTACATTTGTCATTCTCCGTCAATTTCCATTCTAGTTCATTGGTTTTCATTACCATGAAGTTATAAGAATTGTCTCTTGTAGCTATGAAGCTAAGCACTGACAATTCATTTGCAAAAGTTTTGAATCTTGATGCCAACGTTAAGATTAAATGCTTCTCGGCAGCCTTCATATACAACTAAACATTTTTTGAGAGTCGCACCATTTTCAAGCATTACAACACCATTGCTTGCTTTTACCACATGTACTTCTCTATCCTTAACTGCTCTTTGTACACTAATTTCATATGAATTTTGTACCTGAAATATTATCAAACTGTATCCATATTTATTTTTTTCTTTTTTCCATTCATAAATCTTCTTGCGCACCACTTCCGTTCTCAACAAACTAGATAGTGCTCGATCCATACATCTCATTCTAGCTATGTCAACAACATCACAACAACTTAGAAATTTGGCCAAAATGGCCAAGTTCAATTTTCCAAATGGATTGTATTCCATTGAAGCAAATTCTTCTGCCTAGTCATCTTCACCATTATCATAATCTAGGTCATCTTAATTTTTATGATCATCTTCATTCTTATCATAATCTGTAATTGAAATAACTTATTCTTGAGCTTCTATAGAATGTAGTGATTCTTCATCAATAATTTAAGTAGATTCAGTTTTTTCCTCCCTAATTTCATCCTAAACTATCACATACCCACTTACATTAGCAGTCATATTTCCCATTGTAATGAGCTTGTGTTGTTCCATAGCATTGTCTTTCTTAACTTCATTATCATAATCTTCTGCAGAATGTTGTAATTCTTCTCCAGTATTCTGCATAAATCCATTCCTTTCTTCCATGATTTCATCCTCAGCTACCATATACCCACTTTGGTTATCAGCCTCATTTTCCTTTGCAGTACGATTTTCCTCTTCCTTAGCATCCTCCTTAACTTCGTTATTATGGTCTTCTACCAAATGCAATGACTCTTCATCAATATTTTGCATAAATTAATTTTTTTCCTCCTCATATTAGTATAAGATGATAGAATGAATAAATTGATAAAAATGTTTGATAAAATCTTATAATGAGGGCCCTACTTTTATATTAGGCAAGGTGTCGCTTCACAAATAGTCATGTCCTTTGGAACATGTCTCTTTAATGTATTTATGTTTGTTACATAGTGATATACATCAATGATTGGTAATCAGATGATTTCTCTTGTGTTTGAATTCAACTCATTTATTCACATGGCATAAATTTGTACCCTCGGTAGTTGGTTTGAAGACCTCGAGTTAATCTATGACAACATTGTTTGAGTGGCACCATCATCAATTTATGTCGATAACTTCTTCTTTGTTATGTTGCTCTCCATTTTAGGAGCATCTTTAATGATGTTGCTCAAGTTGTTTGATACTACACTCTTACATGATTTTGGTACTTCATGGAGGATTAGTTTCTTCATTACATTGCTCCATATATCCTCATAGTACTTTATATAGACTGAGACATAGCTCCAATGTGTATTGCTCGTGGATATGGTCTTTAACATGGATCCATTGTGTATTTTCTTCATGGCCATGTTTATCACTCTCTATGCACATTTCATGAATATTCAAAGTACTTGATTTGTTGGCCATGATTTTATGTATTTGAGCATGGGTATGCATGTGTCGAGAAATGAGTTATCTTGACTTGGTTTCTTTTTGTAGGTTCTATTTTTGTCTATTATTTGGTGAACTCTTCTTGGGCCCACTTGACATGTCCTACTCAATTAATCCCACTTGACAAGATTAATCTTGAAGAGTAATCATACTTAAGAATTAACTATTTTGTGGTTGATGGCATTGTGCTAAATTATGGTGATGTTTTACCTAGTACTTCTATGAATTTCCTTTACTTTAGTCTCAAGGAGTTTGACCTTACAATTCTAGTAGATGCAGTGAAGCTAGATCAAGGCATTTGAATTTTTATTGATAAATAATTAAAAGGGGCAGGCCTTCATGTTCTAATATTGTTTTTTTACACAATCTCCATCTATGTCACTTGTAATTCTCAATATGGAAAAAAATTGGTTTGTTTTTCTTTATTGGAGGGCTAACTTATTCATTCCAGTCAAAGAAAATGGATTTTTGGTGGAAAATCACTTGAGTTTATTTATAGATATAGGAAGCTTTGTAAATATTCATCTTAAGTTCCTCGAATCAGTCCATAGCCACATGAAGGTCCACAGTCCATCCTTGGTTTGATTTTGGGTAGTGGAAATAATGTTAAACTGATTGAAAAAACTAGGTGGGGCCATGGTAATATCTTCTTCCCATGGAAAAAGTCGTAATTTTCATTAAAGGAGAAAATTACATTTTGTATATGCTGAGCATTACTTAAGTAAGGCATCGACTGTGCAAAAAGTTGAAAAACTTTAGTGCATTCCTCCATGCAAGGAGTAAGCTATATGAGAATAACAAAAATAGAGAGTTGCTGGCCTCTTCGCAGAGAGGATATGGTGATATATAAAAGTTCTGAATAAATATTTACAATATAAGCAAAAAGATAATATAGAAAACATCTTATCCCTTGTAATGTTGCTTCAAAAATATTCAGGGTCTATGAAAGGTCTATGATAGTGCTGATAGGCAGCACCATCCTTTTCCTTGCATATCAACCAAGAATCATCATCCCTGAGCCTTGCTTCCTTGGCTAAGTGATCGGAAACTATGTTCTGCTCCCTGTAAATATGATGACAAGTGAAAGAATCAAAAGACATAATAAGTCTATGAGTCTCATCCAGAATATGCTTCAATGTATATGCATTACAGATGTGTTTTTTATTGATCCAGTTGACAACCAGTTTTGAGTCACCATATAGTTGCAGGCTTGTGCATTGTTTATATATAGCATATTGGATGAGGTATTTAGTAGTTAAAAGCTCGGCATAGTTATTTGTTCCTCTTCCCAGACCCATTTGAATTTTGAAATAATGTGATGTTGATAGATGCAATACAGCACCCCCTCCACATCCCGATTCCTGTGCTGATCCACCAAAGTAAACCCATAGTATGGAGGTGTTAATGACTTCTATATCAATATTCCTATGTTGTTTTTGAGAGGTGTCTTCAATAATCGAATGATAAATCTGCAAATGTTTTGTTTAGTATGGAAGGCCAAAAGGGGGACTTTTGCTGAAAAATTATTTGATTCCTGGCTATCCATAATGCCCTGCAAATGAGCAGAGGTGTATTCCTTTCCTTGCCTGTGGTGTCTTTCCACCAATTATTCCATGCATCCTTTATGTTGTTGTCGTGCCACTGATAGTGGATGGAGAGCGTTGAGAGAAAACCATTCCATAGCTCTTGTGAGATAGGGCAATCTAAGAAGAGGTGTTTTCTATCTTCATTGTTGTTCTTGCAAAGGTGGCACCAAAAAGGCCCTGAGAAAGATCGTTTCATCAGGTTGGCTCCCATCGGGACCTTGTTGTTCAGTATAGACCACAGAAGAAGCTTTTTTCTTTGGGCTGCTTTTAACTTCCATAATAGGTTCCACCAAGGCTCAGAGGCTTGCGGTTTGTGGGGATCCATCAGAACTAGATATCCTATCTTGGGAGCATAATATCCATGTTTGGCAAGGGCCCAAATGAGCTCATCATCTCCTTCTGTGATCCTGATATGGGCCTCAGTTAATGTAGAAATGTAGTCTCTCTAGTCTTGTTGCCAGGGTGGGGAATGTTTAGTGCAAATCCTGTTTTCCAGGCCTGCTGTGTTAGAGAGGATCATCCATTATCAACTATATGACATATGTGTGTTATACCTTGATCAACAAGGTGTGTTCTCAGCTCTTTGGGGAGTCTGTGTGCATTGACGTAGCCTACCCTGGGGTCTTCTCCTATGCGAACTAGGGAGCCAGATCGGATTCTCCAAGTCAATCCATTTCTTATCAGGTCCATAGCTTTTGTTACTGCCTTCCAGATGTTAGATATGTTCCCGCTGGATTGGTGGTCATGTCTAATCCAATCAAGTGGGTTTGAAGGGGTGATGTATTTTGAAACAACAACCTTCGTCCATAGACTGCGATTATTGAGTAGTTGCCAACCCAGCTTTGCTGCAAGTGCTTTGGAAAAGGTGTCCAATCTCTTAATCCCCCATCCACCCCATCGTTTAGGCAGTGCCAGAGATTCCCATCTTGTCCAAGAAAAAATTCTCCCTGTCTATTTCCCCTTCCATAGAAAGCGACAGCAAATGTTTTGCAACCTATCCAGTATGCCCCTGGGAATCCAGGCTAAGGTCATCCAATATACAGGTATTGCTTCTAATACTGCTTTGATCAAAACCAACCTGCCTGCCCTTGACAGGTATTTATGGTACCATATGTTCAAACGCTTTTCTACCTTAGTAATAAGCCAGATCCAGTCAGCTATTTTGTAACCAAACGGCTTCAGGCGGTAGCCAAGGTACCTCAAACCTTCCTCTATAGGTTGGGTAGTAAAGGGGAATCTCCTTAGGGCAAATTGTAATTCGTTTTGGGTGCACCCGGAAGCTGTTAAAGTGGATTTGGATTCGTTTAGCACCATACCCATGGCTATTTGAAAGGTACCAATAGCTTGGTGAAGAGCAGTGAGATCGTTGATGCCCCCGTTGAGGAATATGAGAACATCATCCACAAAGAGCAAATGAGTCAATATAGTTGTGTTAGTGATTTTGATACCCCTGATTCTCCCTTGTCTATGTTCTTCTCCTATAATTCTACTTAGTCCCTCCATGATAAGAAGTAACAGTAGGGGGGATAGGGGGCATCCTTTTCTGAGACCCCGCTCAACATGAAAAAAGGGGGATGCCGATCAATTAATGAGAACACTGAATGGAACATTGGTAATACAACTCATGATCCACTTAATAAAAGTAAAAGGGAATCCCAATTGAGTTAATAGGATTCGGAGGTATAGCCAGTTGACTCTATCAAAAGCTTTAGATAGGTCTATCTTCAGAATCATTCCCTTTAGTTTCCTGAGCTGTATGGAGTGAAGGAGTTCTTGAGCAGTACCAATCACCTCATGTATCTGCCTGTTATGTAAAAAGGCAAATTGTTCATGGGATATGTGAAGGGACAGGATTGGCTTTATTCGATTGGCAATAATCTTGGCTATAATTTTATATATGCAGTTGCATAAGGATATAGGCCTGAAGTCATCAAAGGAGGAGGGCTTGTCAACTTTGGGGATGAGTGCAATAAAAGTGGATTTAAGGCCATCCGATATCCTTCCACTCCTTCTGCTCTCCTCTATGATTTGCAGAAGGTTTGTTCCTAAGACCTCGAAGAAGGCAATGTAAAATTCCACTGTCCATCCATCCGACCCCATATTTTTGTCCTTCTTGAGCCACTTCATAATATCTTCTAGCTCTTCTAGTGAAACTTCTCGCATGAGTTCCTGTTCCGCCTCCTGGTCTACATAACCGGGAAAGAGTTGTGCAATTCACATCACTTCAGCCAGGGTAGCATTAGGAGGAGCCTTGTAGATGTCTTTGAAGTGTGAACATGCTAGTGCAGCCAGCTCTCGGAAAGATTGAACTGATTGTCCATGTGTGTCTTTGAGCTCCCATATTGTATTAATGGCCTTCCTCCCATTGGCATGTTTATGATAGAATTTAGTGTTGTCATCCCCCTCCTTCAGCCAGATGGCCTGGCTACAGAGTCTCCAACTCTCTTCTCTATCTCTTAAGATTTGAGTCCTCTTCTGCAAATTTGCGGAGTATTTATCCTTTTGCTCCTGAGATACTATGAATCCTCCCGTGTCCTCCTCAAAAGAGTAGATATCTTCCTCTGTTGTTCTGAGAATAAGCTCTTCTGCTTCCCTTTTCTTCTTAGCCCAGATCTTGGAGAGGGACTTCAAATCCTTCATATTATGCGCGAAGTCGTGCATGAGGTTCCCTGTAGAGCCAGAAGGGTTTTCCTTCCAAAATTCGGTCACCATTTTTATGTAGTCCACATCTCGTAGCCATGTGGAATTAAATTTGAACAGGGCCTTTGGTTTGTCGATTGCATCCTACAACTCTAGGTAGATAGGTCGATGATCAGATAGTCCTCCAGAGCTCACCCATTGTCTGATATGGGATCCCTTGTTGACCAAATATTCTTTCATGAGGAATCTATCAAGTCGTCTAGCCAGGCTTGCATCCCCTGCTATATTATTCCTCCAGGTGGGCTGCAATTTGGCTGAGGGGATATCAATGAAGTTGTGGTGCTCCAGGAGGTTTTCAAAGAAAACAAACAACACATCCACCTATGCTTGATTTCCCCAAGATTCTACATACCCCAAGGAGAAATTTAGGTCCCCCCCTATGATGATGTTATCTTGTTGGAGGAGGGTTGAATTAAGCAATTTTCTCCAAAAATCGGCTTTGTCCTGACAGGGACCATATACATTAATGATCCTGAAGTCTGCTTCAAGAGTAGGAGAGTAGATGTCCGCTCCCAAATATCCTCGTCCTCCCCAAACTCTCAAAGTATTAATGGTACAATTTCATATGCTCAAGGTTAAACCTCCAGATCTGCCCATGGCATCTAGGGAGTGGAAAGTCTAGCCTGGTAGCCAAGATTCAAGTAAGGGGGTAATGGTGCACGCAGGGCCAAGGGTTTCTTGAAGGAAAATAATGTCTACAAGTTCTGTGGCAAATAGACGCTTTAGGGCTATTTTTTTATCCGGGCTAGCCATCCCGCGACAGTTGAAGGAGAGTAGCTTCATGGAGGGGGGATGATAGGGGTTTGCTCTGCTCTAAGGGCCCAGTCGATGGTTTTCTGTTTTCCAGATGCAATTTCCTCCCCGACCTGATGCTTGGCTTTGGATAGATGGGAGGGACACCCCCGAGGTTTGGGAAGAGGGGGATTAGAGTCTATCCTGAACCCTATGATGTCGAGGCCCTGTGATTGCATTCTTGAGCGAAGGGGGTAACGAGATTCCGGAGGGAGGGGGTGAATAGGTAATATGGAGGAGGGTGTTCCGGAGAGGGAAGGCTAGGGGAAGGAGTAAGTGGGAAGGGGGGAATAAATATGGTATTATTGAATAGTATGGGGCTGATGGAAGAGCCAGGGAGGATGAGAAAGTGAATGAGTGATATTGAGGGGAGTGACCGAAGTGTCCTTAGTCCAGTCATGCAATGGAAAGGTTGTCAATACATGAGAAACAAAAGCAGAATATGCACAAGATAGAGGAGAATTAGTCATACCCATGGAATAAGCATCCCCTATAGCCACCTGAGCTCTTGTCAGAGGTGGGGAGGGAGGCCTGAGTGGAGCTTTCCCATGCTTCTTCCTTGATTCTTTCTCATGCGCCTTGTCTGCTTCTGCCAGGACTGGTTGTGACTGATCTTCCACTTCCATAGCTGGTTGAGGTTGGTCTCGTGGAGTACGAGCATCCTGGTCTTTTTCTTCTGATTGGTGACCCTTCCTGTTGATCATGGGGCAATCCTTATATACGTGTCCGACCTTGTGGCACCTACGACATCTGTAGGGTATACCTTCATAGTCCAGTGGCTGCTTTCGGGTGAAAGATCTCCATTGAATGGTAATGTATTCCTATAACCCTCCCCTGGTATCCATATGCACCAGAATCCTAGCAAAATCCATCTTGCCAGTAGATAAATAGGATTTATCAAATTCCATGTATGTGCCAAGTGAGTTCCCAATGCGGTGGAAGATGTCTTCGAACCAGAAGTGTAACGGGAGCCCTGGTAATCTAACCTAGATCGGGCCAATGCCTATCTGCTATGTATCCGGGTCAAAGAGCGGTGACCAACGCTTCAGGAGGACTGGGGCATGCTCGAAGTGCCAGTATGACGATAGGACCCAGTTCGTGTGTTCTGGCCTGGAGAAACGTAAGGCAAACCACCCTTTCACAAAAGTCTGTACTATGGGCAGGTCTGCTAAATGATGTCCCCAGACCTCTGAGACCCATGTTTTTAAGCCAGCCGTCGTGTAGTTCTGTCCCCGAATTCTTCCGACTAGAACCCTATCTGCAAAATCCATTGTATCACCGAGCTGGATATCCTCTTCGAGCCTGAGAAAGGTGTCAACAACTTTAGTCTGAAAGCACTTGGTCTTCTTGTGCGGCCTCACTTCAACGGCAGGGTATCCTAACGGTTAGAGATGTACTCAGGTTCAGGGGGGTTCACGGGAGGAAGGGATGGGTCGATGGGGAGGGCATCCGATAAAGGGGGGATATTAGTGAAACTGCCGAAAGGGGGAAAAGATGAGCGTGGTGTAATCAGGGAGACCGCTGAGGAAGATGGAAAGGGAGGATCGGGGGGGTAACCAGATAGAGGGGGATGGGAGGTGTCACCAAGGGTAGGAGACAGAGGGTTAGGGTTAAGGCACCCCATTGCAAACCCTAGGGATGGTGAAGACAGCGAGGGAGTGGAGAGGGATGGCCAGGTTGGAGGGTCGTCCAGCAGTATCACAGGGAGATCAGATGGACTAGAGAGAGGGGAGACCGGAAATGGTCTCGTTTAACTCGCTACTAAACGAATTCGATCCTAGCTTAACAGAATGCGGGGTTGTCCAGATAGAACCCTCCGCCAGCGGTTCTTCCGAGTAATCCACCAGATCGAGGTCCATCGCTGTCAGGTAACTTGAATCGCCAGCGGCCTGCAATAACCGTTAAGGGAGGGAGAAGCAAGGAGAAACAGGTGATGGTGGTCATGGGTCAATGCGTCAAAACGCGGAGCAGGTAAAAGGTGGGCACAGTAAAAGACAGTGAAAACCTAGTTACGGAGGCAGCAAAGGAAATAAAAGGTGAGCCTACCCTGTATAGAGGGAGATGTGTGCTAGTGATGTACAGCCAGCTGCGCCATCGTGCTGCAGACACGCATCTGCTAGCCAAATTCCCCTGCCTACTCCATCCTCGAATCTCTGACTTCCTCCCTCGAGACCATGGTAATATCATCTATACTATGTTGGCATATGATATTCCAATATGTGTGGCTTAGTTCTAAAATTGGGGACATTCATTTGAGTGTGGGGACATTACATATCCATTTCATATCACATCTTCACATTGAAAAGCTTTTTAGTCTTCAAAAACTTATAAAAACCCAATCTAGATCAATGTGCCTTCTTTCTACTTCTCTAGAACATGGCTTTGACTTTCGCTGATGGATCTAGCTATTGGATTGAGTTCTAACTATACCTTTGGCTCTAATTTTGGCTTTCTTGTTCATGCAATGAAAAAGTTCTCATTGATTCTGAGTTGTAAACAATCTCTAGATATGAACTCTACAATCAATAGATATTCCCATCTCTTTCAAATTTGGATATGGTCAATCTTGGTAGTTAATAAATCTAAGTCAAATGTTGATCTTGTTATTCAGTATGACCCCAACAAGCTATTCCATCAAGTAAAAATTCCATAAGAGGTCATGGGGCTACTTTCTTTGCTACGACCAATTACTTCCTAGCATGGAAAAATATCTCTATAACCATGTCAATTGAATGACAATTTTGTGAACCCCTACACAACAATTGTAAGAGACTTTATCACTAGAAATATTGCTTCTATATTAGTGAGTCATTCTTCAACTAGCTCGCAATAAAATAAATGTCAACCAATGTTTGAGATCCTTCTCTACTACCCCCATTGAACAAGTACTTGCTTCATTAGTGAGGCTAACCTCTTCCACTGCTACAACTCCTTGGATAGCTTCTGCTCCTTGGGATGGAGATGCAAGAAGCTCTTCATCTTATTTATTTTTCACTCTTGAGACTCTACTTTTGGTTGTGCGGTTTCTAAGGTGAATCTTTAGCTGAAGTCATCAACATTATGCTTCCTAATGGCCACTCAACTTGTAGTGGTGGAAAAAATTATTGCTTTTCCAGTACAATCCTATTCATCCTTTCTGTAACTCCATTCTGATGAAATGCAAAGGTTTTTTGCATTAGTGAATTAGATAAATCCTAGCCATTGATCTCAAGTGAGGTGAGATCTAATATCAACTAATAATCACTTTGGAGATTAGGTTTATGGATCCAATCAACAACTTAAGCTTATAAAACCAAGGCTAGGTGAATGAGGAAGACACACAAGAGAAATTGAGAAGTTGATACAAAAAATACTATGACTCAAGGAGATCTTAGCAAGGGTAAAGAAGGGATTTCATATAGAGATCAACTCAAGGGAGTAGAGTGCAAGTAGATTGCAACAAGAGGAGGATAACCCAATAGCTAGAGAGGACCATACGACAAATAAGAAAAGTTGTAAAAACTATGGTTAGACCATACAATAATTGAGAAGGGTTGTAGAAGCCTTGGGTAGATAATACAGTAGTCTAGCAAGGTTGTAGAAGCCTTGAGCAACTAGATTTGGACCGCACTAGTGACAGTAGGGTGCAAGCAAAGTATAGATCATGTGGACAACCTTGTACAAGTGCAACCAACATAGAATAAGTCGTAGGCAAGTTGTACTCAACTTGGGAAGTTGTACAAGTCTACAAGCAGACCATAGAACTACACGGGCCACGAGTCAGGCAGATAAAAAACAAGTTTCTCTTCAAGGAACGTTTGCCCAGTTTTGCTATAGGTTGTAATTTTCTCGAGGGGCACATTATTTCTCAGGTTGGGAAAACCCTTGTGAGCTTTTACCTTATTTAATGGGAGGATGATTTGAAGGGCAAAAATTTATGTGTGCATGTGTGAAATTAGTGTCTACTTGCTTCTGCAAAATTTTATTTTGTTTAATGTCAAAATCCCAATTGTGCAATTTATTAAATAATCTACAGTTGAATTTAATTTACAACATGGAATTATAGGAAATAGTTTGCATGCTTGATGAGTTTAAAGAAATTCAATAAGTGTTCTCTTCATAGGATGGAGTAGAGTCATCAAATAAAAGATGAAAATAATTATCATCCCAAAAATAACAAATGTCCATGTACTAATCATCATGATTCACAACCATCCTCTAAATCATACTAGGAATATCTTTCTTGGTTATACTCTTCATTAATCCAACAACATATAGTCATAGAGTAAACCTAGAAGGTTTATTTCATCAACAATAGCATATTTCCATTTCTTAAATTCATTAAATTTTGACAATAGAAATTTTCAGTGGCTATAATGTAAAGGATATTAATCAAAAGACAACATATAATATACCAAATCAAACCTATGAAAATCTTCTATTTGATGGTACTCTGGTAAAACTTGTCATAAGATATCAGCTTCACAATCTATGCTGAAATAGTTGATTTCATATCAGTGATATCTTGACCTCCCAAACTCCGATTGAAATGACTCTTTTCTTTTGAAATCAAAAGTTTTTCTGAGAGGAATTGAGATATATAATTGTTTTTTCCAAATTTTGCACCAAAAGCTACAAAAATTAATCAAAGTGTCGCAACCATATTTTCTTGCTCCTTTTAAAAGCTACAAAATAGAAAATGTTTCACCCCTTTTTTGGCTGAAAAAAGTGCCCTAATACAAACTATAAAGCACCTAGGCATCTAATATTATTCCCCTTGGGTACCTCCCTAGGCATTGTTAGTTTTTATAGTATCGGATGGTGTTCCAGTCTCAAACTTTGAAGAGAGGCTAAAATACATGAATTTTCCAAAACCCAAAATTGTTTTTGAAAATTTTATATAGAGATAGCTCATTTAAATTAATTGACCATCATTTAAATTTTTCCTATGTCTAACTTAAGAAAATTGGTTAATTAATAGCAATTAATTTTAAAATGTGAGAATTCTTTAAAAACTCACACAAATCAACTCAGAAATGATCTCAACCATCGATAATGATTTAATCGTGGTTGTTGAAGACTCAACTAGAGCTTATAAGAGGAGGTCGATGGGGTAGATGGAGAACACACCAGTGTAGATACTCAGTGATCATGGCAATTCGATTTTTCAGTGGCAGGTGATTCAACAGTGAGAACGAACCAGTGATCGACTAGCACGTGGCAGAGGAGCAGAGTAATAGATTTCTGGAGGAGTTTCCTATTTTGGAAGATTCGGGAGAGAAGTTCATATTATTTCTCCAAGAGGTTGCACAAGGGTTGCGTAATAGCCTCACAGAGACATCTCAATTCATCCTTATGAGAGGTTGATTCAATATCCAATGGCAGGGAAGATTTCCAGAAGGTCGAAAGAATCAGTTCCAGAGGTAGCGACAGGTAAGACGTCATCATCAAAGGCAGATTCTAAGCAGTGCGAGTTGGCCTGCGCAGAGGCAGCGCAGAAGGGTGTGCACAAGGGTTTGGACAACCCAATTGCTAACACAATTTGTTGCGGGATTGCTTGTGGAGGAGGGTAATTTCCCTCAGTTGATTTTGCTAGTGTTTCTCTCAGATAGAAACACTAATTTGGCCTCCATTTTATTGTACTCAATTTTTCTTTTGTTGCATAATAATAAAACCCTCATTTGTTGCACCGGTTTTCCCACATTGGGTTTTTCCAGGGACAATTATTGAAAAATAACAGTGTCAATTTTTATTTGTTTGTCCTAGCATTTTCTTAGTTTCCAACATTTTATTTTCCACAACGTTAATTTGTGAAGAAATTGTAGTGTGAATTATTCTTTATTTTGTCGTAACAAAATAAACTGCATAATAATTTTATCTTTTAAAAGAATAATTTCCAATTGTTGCATGTCAAGGAATTTTTCACATGGTATCAGAGCTTATTTGACGAATTAGAGGCTCAGATACAGAGGGAAAAATTCATTGTTCAGAGGGAGCATCAACACAAATTTCCCAGGGGCAATGCAGTGCCTAGCTAGACGTTGCGAATTGCTAGACAAAGGGTTGAATTTCTAGTTGCAGGGTGGAGGAAGGGTCGAGTTGTCCGGGAAGTGATTCCAGCTAGCAACGGGCAACCAACTCAATATTTTCACAAAGAAGACCCTTGATTTGGGTACAGAGGATTTACAGTAGCAAATTCAGTGCCTGGTGGAAGAGAAAGTTCACACACAGAGGGAGTTTCTCTTAGAGGGTTTCTAGTTTTAGAAATCCAACATTTCCAGTTGTAATAGGTAGTAGCAACAAGCAGATTTTCTCACTCTAGGAAGAAGTGTGTTTAACAATGCTTGCAGCTAAGTAGGTGAAAAAGGGATATTTTTGTCCCAAGTCGAGTTTTGCAGTAATGGCTTTAGTATGTTGAGAAATCTATAGGGCAATGATTAGAGTGATTTCCCTTTACTTGATAATTGTTTGTGATATATTTTTACTTATTAGCTTTGTTACTTATTATTATGTGTGTATATCATCAAACAACTACCAAAACAAGAAGAACAAGAACACATAATATAGGTTGCAAGCCAGGGCCAAAACCTCTCCTCTTGAGAGGAAAACTCGCAAATCTCTTCTCTTATAGGTTCTTCAATTGATGAATTCCAAGACCTTACGATTGAGACCAATACCCTCCAAGACCAAGACCAACCTCTTTGGATGACATGTTAACCTTAATCCAATTAAATCTCTTTTGGTAGCACTCCTTTGACCATCTGCTACAAAATTTGGGCCTCCACTGCAGACCTAAAATTTTCAGCCCTCTTGTAGTTGTTGTTGCCACACGTGTGAACCTCGATTGGCCTTCTAAGGCTTCCTTAGACCTTCGCTTTCCTCTCTCTGACTTTTGGAGCTTGAGGACGACCTTTGGTGACCTTCACTTGACCTTCTTACCTTCTTTTCTCCAAGATCAAACTTGTAGATGAAAACCCTAGATCTGCTGCAGAAACCCTAGTCCTCCTTTTCACGTGTGAGAGAGAAATAGTCGAAACAAAAGTCTCTTCGTCCTCTTCCTTCTTCACTGCCTTCTTCCTCCTCCTTCGCTAGAATGAGTGATGGATGAATGTATCTCAAGGAGGACGAGTTTCCTCCTATATATAGGCTCTTCAAGGTGGACATGGCTCTTCTTTTTAGGCCGACTTGGGCTTGGAGGTATCTTGACACTTTTAAAGATAAAAATAATTTTCTTTACAAGTTACAACGTGCCCGATGGGGTCTTCAACTTATGACAATGACTCTTTTGATTTCTTGACTTAGGACAAACCCTAGAAGCACTCAATAGGTGCTTGACATATAAAATAAAAGACCTTGAGCATGAAACCCATGCTCCAAAAACAATAATAATAATTTTCTTTCATTTTACAATTTACAAGAATCGAAAGTACTTTTCATATTTATGAAGACCGAAACTAGTTACACATTCTTCAACATAGTAGGACTTCAAGATCGAGACATATTAAATGGTGCATCAGATTATTATATCTAGAAAACCGAGATGGCATTCCTGCTAGGCGAATATGGTTTGACACAGTACACAGAAAACGCTTTTGCCATACCTGCAGACCCAGATCATTTAGTGAATTACAATAAGAAGATGGCCAAGGTGAAACAATTGATTCTCGATGGAGTTCAAGATCATATAGTCTCGCACATAGCGGTCAAGAATGTGGCCAAAGAAATGTGGGATGTTCTCGCGGGACTATATCAAAATCCTTCCAAGCAACAGAAGATGTCCTTGAAGGAAAAGCTGAGGAGTGTTTGGATGCAGAAAGGTGAAGACATCACTCCCTATCTCACTAAAATTCAAGATATCTGAGATGATCTTGTAGTCATAGGAGAATCGCCACCACCAATAGAACTTGTGTGTTTGGCCCTCGACAGCATCATCGAGGAGTGGGAGACCTTCGTCCAAGGCATTTTGGGATAAGATCAACTACCAGGATGAGACCGAATGTGGGCAGATCTCTCACAAGAGGAGATGAGGTGAGCTCTAGTAAAGAGTTCCATCAATGAAAGCAATAGTAAAGGATGGAAAGGTGTGAAGGAGGAAGAAAAGGTGGCGTTTGCATCGAAAGGGAAAGCAAAAGGTCTCAGTCAAGGACAAGGCTCACCGGAGAGAAGAAGAAAAAGAAGTATTTTTCCAAGATGAAGTGCTTCAAGTGTGGCGAGTTTGACCACTACAATACCTAGTGTCCTCAAAGGAAGAAGGACAGGAGGGAGAAGTAGGGTTAGGCAACAACATCCACATAAATTGATAATCTTTCCTCTGGACTAGAGGAACAATTCGATTTGTATGCAGTTATACCTCCAAGAGAGAGGTGGGGAGACATTGAGTTTTAGACTCCAGAGTTATGTAGAGCTAGACAGGGTCCATAGAGAAGCAACAATTGCAATATACTCCTCATTTGGATCATTACCCTTACTACAGAGGCCCACAATTTTCAATAGCAGGAGGATCAATCTCAGTTGGTGCAGTCAGTTCCAAAGTGGCAATTATAGATTAGTTGTAGTCAGATATTGAAAGGCGCAGAGCAGTGTTGATATCAATACATGAGGCACAATGCATAATGAATAGCAATGCAAACTTCCGAGTATGCAGTGCAAAGGCTAGTAACAGTTAGAGACTCAAAAGACAGTTGCAGCATGCGATCATAGTTGATTCAGTGTTTTGGATACTTCTCAATTGTTGTTATTACAATGATAACAATAATGAGGGAATTTTAGTCAAATGCAGAGTTGGTAGCAATACAAATTGTATAGAGCAGTGTCAACAACAACACAAATGCAATATCGTTCAACTACAACTAGTAGCAGATGAATCAGAGTTAGCGCAATGGTTGATGGACAGTGGCAGGTAGCTACAGTTGTCAGACATCAACATAGTGTATGGGAGGATGATGTAGATACATGGTGTTGGAGCAGTGCAACACTAGAACACCTTCCTCGCTAAGAGAAGAGACTAAAACAAATGAATTTTGCAAAACCCAGAAATCGTTTCTAAAAAATCCGCCTAGAAATAGATCAATTAAATTAATTGACCATCATTTAAAATTTTCCTAAGTCTAACTTAGGAAAACTGGTTAATTAATAGGAATTAATTGAGAAAGATGAAAATTCTTTAGAAACTCACACGGATCAACTTAGAAATGATCTCAGCCATCGATAACAATTTAATCATGATGATTGAAGACTAAACTAGAGATTATAAGAGGAGGTCGATGGGGTAGATGGAGAACACACCAATGCAGATATTCACTGATCAAGGCAGTTCGATTTTCAAGTAGCACATGATTTAACAGTGAGATCGAGCTAGTGATCAAGTAGCAAATGGCAGAGGGGCAAAGTAACAGATTTCCGGAGGAGTTTCTAGTTTTGGAAGAGTCAGGAGAGGAGACCATATTATTTCTCTAAGAGGTTGTGCAAGGGCTGCGTAATAGCCTCACAGAGGCATTTTGATTCAGCGTGAGGAGAGGTCAATTCACCATCTAGTGGCAAGAAAGATTTCCAAAAGGCTGGAAGAATCACTTCTAGAGGTAGCAACAAGCAAGACATCATCAGAGATAGATTTCGTGTAGTGTGAGTTGGCCTACGTAGTGGCAGCGAAGAAGAGTCTACGCAAGAGTTTGGATGGCCTCTTTGCTGAGACAGTCTGTTGCAGGATTGCTTGTGGAAGAAGATAATCTTCCTCAATTGATTTTGCCAGTATTTGTCTCAAATAGAAATGCCACTTTGACGTCTAGTTTATTGTACTCAAATTTTATGCTACTGCATAATAATAAAACCCTCATCTGCTACACCGGTTTTTCCAAAAACAATTGTCCAAAAATAACAATGTCAATTTTTATGTGTGCGCTAATATTTTCTCAATTTCCATCATTTTATTTTCTACAATATTTATTTGTGAAAAAATTGCAATGTAAATTATATGTTATTTACTATAACAAAATAAACTGAATAATAATTTTATTAGTTAAAAACAATTTCTAATGACCACATTTCAAGGAAATTTTCATAAACACCCTCTATTACCCTACTAGGTACACTACAAATCAAAAAAGGAGGAGCAAAATTTAAATTTAGCTCATTCCAACCCGTATAAAGGAAACTCAACATAATATTAGACATGTTATCAATAAAAGCATTAAAGATGCTAAAAGGGCAATATGAAAATCAAAGAAGTGGAGAGGCATGCACATCCCTATATATTCTTAAAATCAAATGGATAGTTGCGGTGGATGTGATTATTTTCAGTTTTCCGAATATTCTGATGGATGGTTTTTAAGAATATTTAGATGAATAATTGTGGTGGATGTTGTTTGATTATTTTCGATTTCTTTGTATTTTGTGATATGTTTATTTTTGATTTCTTTATATTCTATTATATGTTTTTGCAGACAGTCTTTACACTTGGCTGGAAGATATGAAATAGTCTATAACGCGACTTTTTGAAAGCCTTTCCGGTGGGTTTTTCCGGTCGAAATCCGGCAGGAATTTATTGGAATCGCAAGTTTGATAGCTAGTTTCTGCACAATGAAAGCGTCACAGGGGTTTTTGAGGGTGCTGAATCCAAATATGCAGTTAAAAAACCATTTTAACTGCAACAAATTAAGATTTAACCTCAATTTCTTCCGCCGGATTCCGTCACCGGAATCTCCAAAAAATCGCATTATAGGCAACTCCGGAAGATATTGTTAATAATAAATAATATATATTATATAATATGTGGAAGATAGGTAAATTATAGTGTTATTTAAGAGCGTAAAACAAAGGATATTTGATTTTTATTATAATATTAATATTTTTTTTATTCGAAAAAAATACAGTGTAATTTCTATTAAAAATATATATATATTTACCAATGACCCACAAAAAGTAAAAGTAGACACTTTGGAAAACATATAAAAAAAAACCAACACTCTTTAACTCAAAAAAGTTATAGCTAGCTGCATATTGTCAAAGGACTCATTACTTGAAATTTTGATGTCACCGTCAATTAGTTTACAGCTATATGTCCATCTCCATTTTTCCTAGTTTACAGCTCTATTTCCATTTCCATTTTTCTAACTCAAACTCCATCTCCCCGCCCAATTCAAATTTCAAACTCAAACTCCATCTGCCCTCCCCATTCAAATTTCATTCTGGTGGTTTTGCAAAGAAATTATTTTAAAGTTTAAGAGGCTATTTTTAGCTTATAGGACAGATTGCTTCTTTATTTGCTTGATGTATTCAGCGTTTTTCGCTTGATGTATTCGGCTTTTTTATAATAAAATCTCTCTCGACAAATCCCTCACTAAATAAATTATCCCAAGAGGTAGCTGCCAGCATATCTGCATAACTTTCCCTGCTATCCCAAGAGCTAGATGCCAGCGTATCTGCATAACTTTCCCAATTGTCTTTGAAAACCTCACATTCTGATGAAACCCAACATCGCCCTGCTGCTTGTTATGTTCTGTGTGAAGATGCTGGTGCTGCTACCAGTTTGCTCACTTCAGGGTTGTGCACCAGAGAGGGAATATCAAGGGCTTGATGTGGAAAAGAGGAGTGGGTGGCACTGGAAGTTGGCCCAAGTTCAAGAAGAATCCATCGGCAATGCCACTGCCATGGAAGAGATCCATGCTGCTCAGTTCAATGATAAGTTTAAACAGAAATACGGCGAAGGATTCGATCCCTGATCCTTGATCCCTTCGTTTTCTTCTCTGATACTTTCAGTTTGGATTTCATTTTGATATGGGATGGATTTTATTTATTCTTCTTCAAATGAAGGGTCACACTATAGCGACTCTCTATTGTATTGCGTTGTATGTCGTATGTACTGTATATAGTGAGAGTGTGCCTTGTTGGCTAGATAGTCTATTTATAGTTTATTGTTTTGAATCCTACAGGAAACAGGGGATTAAAGGCTCCATATTTTTGTTTTGATTCATTGAGAAAAACAGGGGATTTTTCTCTTGCATGATAGTAATATTTGAGGAACGCATTTAATCTTTATTACTTAGTTTTGTCCCTCTTATACCAAGATGTATGTTTAATAATTCACATCTATGTGAGCAGATAACAGAACAGTGCTTATGTCACAAATTATAAAATATGTAAAACTGCAATGTTAACAGATAACAGTGCTTGGTGTGATGTGAAAGATTCCATTTTTATGAAATCGCAAAAATAGAAGTCATAGAAAGGCATTCGCAAATGTAAGATCAGGGGCATTAAATATATAAACTGTTAAAAATAAAAATGCCATTTTTCAACTTGGGCTTGAATCTACATAGACAAATTGACCATAACATTAAACCTTATTAGACCATGTAAAAAAGAAATATCTTGCACTTCAATTAGCTGCTTCCCATAGATGGAACATAATTTTCCATCAAAGGAAACACAAAGTTACAACAAAATCCACCACCTTGCTTTGTTGGTCATAAAAGTATGGTTTCCCTTTGATGTAGTGAGGAAAGGCAATAGACTTTCAACCTTGCACATTCAGTTTTATAGACCTTCAATCTTGCACACCAGGTATTGAAACGAGGAAAAGGTCACAACAACAATCTACAGAGATAAATTGACCACAAAAAAATTAAATGCATGAGAACAACTTACAAAGGTCTACTGATTCTCATTATTATGAATCTTGTAATCGCACATAGACAATCTGCAATGTCTCAAACTAGATAGTACAACTTTAATCCCTCTCTCAACCCCTCTTCGCCTTCACATTCTTTTACGGCTCCAATGCTTTCACATGCACTTCTCCATGCATGTTCTTCCCTCATGAACTCTGACATGGGGTTTTCTAAGACAAAATTGCCAAAGTTGGCTCCCAAGAGCATTTATATAAAATTTGACATTACTTAGAAACATGACAATGTGCAGAAGTGGAAAAGCAATGTGATTAGCTTAATTAGCATTTGGGATAGCACCTTTTTCCACATTGATACCAGATTCACCAGTAAAACTATATTCTGTTGCGGAATTGCTAGTGTTTCTGTCAGCTTCTCACTCAGTTGAGGAAGGTCTATGCTGATTCCTTATCATGTTCTCAAACCTGTTGAAGTGAGCTTCTGTCCTCATGTCCAACTGCTACTGGAGACTGATGGGTAGTGGCGATTTGTTTTTATTCTCATCAAATATGTCAGTGGGTTTTGAATTTGCTTGAGAGCATCATCAAGTTCAGAATTTACATTCCTGATTTCCTACTCTGATTTTTGGGTGGTCTTCATTTAATCTCTGATCTGTTGGGGCATTTTCTTTGATATTTCAAGCTTTATTCTTAACAATTAGCCCCCATACTTTAATAACAAACTGTGAAAACTGTATGTTTGCTTTATCCCAAAGCCAAGCATCTATCTGGGGTCCAGTACCACTGCAGCATCACATTTTGGCAATTGTAAGATATTTTTTGACAAAACTAAGACTAGAAAGGAGCTAAATTCATGTCACAAGTATTAGGGGATAGAACACATCAAAGTGGATTCAGATGCATCTTGGGAAGCAAAGAGCCCTATTGCAGATTGATGGATTTGTTAACCATTGAATCTGCACTTTTATTTAATTCACATAACACATGCTAGAATTCACAAGACAAACTGGTTTGAGATTTATTTGCACCTAGTGATAGTTGTGGAGATGGGGATACAAGAGTATTGAGCCACATCTTGAATCAGAGAGATAATGACACAGGGGTCTCCAATGTAAACCATCTTTTAATATAACCAGTGCTTCTGTAGTGTTATTTAAATTAACCCATATATTCCAGGCATATCTGAGGCTTACGTTTCCTCCAAGATGGAATTGTCCCCTTTACCAAACAGGAGCAGGATGTTCCTTTGCTGCTCCTTTAAAAAATCTTGAGCATATCCATCTGTAGACACCAGTGTCAGTCGGATGCAGAGATGCGAAGGACCCAAAAGCCAGTGTATCAATAGGGCCTAAAAATAGCCGCTGCAAGAAGATTGTTTGTAGGTGTAATAGCATGAATATCTCCTGTCAAGTGTAAGTTGAATTCATCCACGGGAATGACTTGACTGTATCCTCCCCCTGCAGCTCCTTTTATTCCAAAGGTTGGTCCTTGACTCAGTTGATGGAGGCATGTCACAACCTGCATCAGATAAGGTCACTGTTTGCACTGCACACCATATCAAAGAGACCAGCTAAGTAGAGGAGAAAGACTCATCTGTAACCAAGAGATTACCCAGACAACGCTTGGAAGTTGGTGCACATCCAATGGCAGTAACTCTGTCCAAGAAGATGGGGAGTCTATGCCATTGAATGTGCACCCAGTCCAGTCCCGTCAAGTCCAGTCTTTCTCTTCCAATGAATTACACATGCACAAGCAATTGAATTTTGATAGATGACCATTGACCAACCTACAGAATTGGCCCTGGAAACAAGATATGACTACTTTGTCCTCTTCAGTCCTCCTTGGACTGAGGAATGCAATGCAATGATCAAATGCATCAAGAACATTTCTCAAAAGCAAGGCCATCAATACAGCAGCTAGAACTTACAAAAAGATGACTCCCTGATTTTCTAGATGTCAATTTGCTGTTCTCAGTGATTGGCAGCAAGTTTTCAATGTATATGCAAGTTGAGAATTGCCTAATAAAGCATAGATGGTAGCATAGACTCTTCATCTCACTGCATGTTAGCTATGGAGAAGGTATCCCATGATGCTGTGTAGCCAAACTGTTCGCTGTGTGACTTTGTGGTAAATCTGACTGCTGGCTGCATGACAGACCTTTCTAGAAATGCTACGTAAGTCCACTACTATGGGAGCCTCACAAAATAAATCCAATTATCAATAGATACAAGAATTGTCCATTACATGATGACATCACTGTTAAAGACTGCCTTCCCACAAGACAAACTCACGATAACAAGACGACTTAGGATTATCAGTATCACAGATGCATCCCTAGATAGATTATTTATGAATTCCATTATTCTATGTGCAAAATTGCAAATAGACCATTGTCATTAGGGACATACTAATGAGCTGCCACGTAATCACAACCCACAATTACAGCAAACAGCTAAAATGGTGGTTCACATGCGACTCCACCTATCACCCCTGCAACATAGACGAAACACCACCAGCTTTGGCGTCCAAAATCTCATTACATGAAGAAGATGTGATTAAGATACTTAGTCAAAGGACGACATGAAATGCTTACCTCAGAACTTTTGATCATATGGATGCAATTGGGGGAGGGGAATTTCGCTTCATGAATCAGTGTGAAAGTGGGTTTTTTCTTCTGGGCACTGGTCCACAAAAAAATTAACATGAGAAAACCCCGGAAAAAAGGAATACAATGCCTGCCATGGTGCATCCTCTGCAAGGAAAACAAAAAGTCCATTTCTCATATATTTATGGACTGTAGATTCTCTAGAAAAGTTTGGCAGCATTCTCTCCAATATCGGCATCCCTTCCCTTCAAAGATCTTGCTGGAACCAAAATTCTATCAGCTAAACTAAACATTACCATGGCTAAACCTCACTAAAATACAAAAGATCAGTAAGCATTTGTGCAAATTCTTACATTTTGAGTTTGTTAATCAAAGAAAAACTAGATAAATCAACCTGCAGATCATAGTTGGCTTAGTTGCACAAGTTCCTGACAAGTATGGGGAGCAGAGAGTTAAATTACATGGAGTGTAGGACTGTAGACATGTTGCCATAAGTGTGCGAATGTTGCATGGCG
Source organism: Pinus tabuliformis (assembly GCA_031772625.1). Lineage (NCBI taxonomy): Eukaryota > Viridiplantae > Streptophyta > Pinopsida > Pinales > Pinaceae > Pinus > Pinus tabuliformis. The sequence goes on from CM062818.1 coordinate 1,302,325,970, forward strand.
TAACGCCATATGTTGCGGGCTCTTTTGGCACCAGCTTGCAGACTGCGCGCCAAGTGTTGAACAGAGTTACTATCCAACAAACGTAATGGGTGCCAGGAAAACATCTGGGGAAATTAATTCAGAATACTCAATGAATGGATGTGCAAACCCATCACCCAAGAAATGACCGGACTGAAGCCTGTGCACCAAGTGTTTTGCAAAATCAATACAGGACAATCGTGATGGAAGCCTCAAAAGACCCAGATGAATCAACATAGGGACGAATCTCATGTCAGTATTTACATCCCTTGTCTCTATGCATCCCCCTGTATCCTCATTGTGCATGTGATTATGGGAATGGTGTTTATGATGGCTGTTCAGGCATTATTGCACATTTGCCTGCTGTTCATGCATATGGCTGTAATGAAGTTTGTTTGAGTGCAAGCATGTTGGGATCTTATTCATTGTTGTTTAAGGCGTAGATTCTGCGAATAAGTATATATTCAGAGCGCCCATGCCATGCGAGAGCCAAAAGTATACTGGTTGGTAATTGAATAAGGTTCCGAAATGGAAGTAAGTTAATGTTGTTGAATGTTCTCAGCTTCCTTGGATGCTTGGATCATTTTTTCTCTGGGTGTTACAGGGCACAAAATACAGTAGAGACAATCGTGATTTTGACGTGTACCTTACCAGACCTGCAGTTTTGGCTTTCTCCACTGAATGCAAAACTACCATAATGGAGTTTGAATCGCGCGGGGAGATGCAGTTTGAGTGCCGCTGGAGAGCGTAGCGTGCATTAATGAGTCGGAGTGACGGAGAGTCGAGGACACTTGCGTTGATTAACACTTGCCTAAGTTTAGTGTTAAGCCATTTGTCAATGTTAACACTGATGCAATGCTAATATTTACAATCCCATACTATGGTCCATGCCTACTTGTATTGGGCAGTTGAGGTGGGACAACACATGAAATCTGTCCCTAGTTTAGTCATCCGAGTTGTTGCATGCCACCATCATGTCTGGCATGTCTATCATCAAAGGAGATATTTGTGCTTGATGTTCACATGAAGTCCACTTCATAGTTATGGTATGGATGAGTTATCATGCATTATGAGCCCAACTGTTATGGACTCAAGGACTGCACTGCCATGCCTATTACTATGACTGTAAAAGCCAAGCCCAAACCATGTCTATCAACAGAAAACTGATATCTCTGTAACAACATATTGATCTCTAGTACAGAAAATTTTCTTCTCAAATAACAACACAACATTATGATAATAACAACAGATTTACCTATAACAGCCGTAGATAGAGCTATAACAGCAGTAGTTTTTACTATGCAAAACAATAATTTAGAGCACTGGTCTGGTTTTATGTTAACTTAAAATTATCATAACAAGCATTGCAACAGCAATTATAGAAACTGGGAAGCGTGGCAGTGAACAAGATTGCAGAAATCTTCAACAAACATTATTGATAAAATAGACTTTTAACTGTACATAAGACAGGAACACTATCCCAAGAACCTATGGTCACAAGCTCAGGCCCAGGAGGTCTCTCACAGATTCCCGTACAAGCATTCACCCAAGATATCCCTACTCTAAAGCCTGTGAGCTTTTTTATAATGAAAACTCTAACTTTTGCTTCACTTTCTTAGGTAGACCAATTGAAAAAATCTTAAAGAAAGCCTTGGCAGCAAAGATTGCATGATCAGTGTTGGAGAGGTGAAATTTTAAATTTATTAAAAAGGTAAATCTCATCATTAACTTTCATACCATTTTAGAAAAACGGCCCTAAAGATCAACCAAGTGATGAGGGGACAAAAGTAGCAAATTTGAACTAGCTATAAGAATGATTGCTGCCTCCTTACCAAGTTTTTCAAATTCGATGTTGCTGATTCTGATCCATTTGGCTTCTATAATGCTTCTTGCCAAGGGGGAAAGCTGCACACCTTACTGTAGATGTTGCACTGAAAACTCAAAATTATATGAAGAAAACACAAGAAAGCATTTACAAAATAAAACCAAAAATATCAATGCTTCCCATCCCCCCTCTGTGTAGGGAGTTTACTCCGCCTCTTTCCCTAGATGTAAGGTTCCATCCAAAAGAAGTGGCTATTTGGAAGGCACCGTGCAACAAAAAGTTGACAAACTTCCTATGAATGTTTATAGGACCAAGGATAAGTGAGTGTCCAACCACATTGGGACGAGGGAATGTGCTAATGATTTTTTGCCTAGTCAATCATGCATCAGAAGTTGTGTTTTAGAGTAGTGACTAGGGTTCTGCTTTACAAGAGGCATTATTGAAAAGGATCGCATTCAATTACCACTACGAATGGTCTTTGATACCACTAGCAGTAATAAAAGTCATTACCACAAACTTTTTCCACAGCAAAGAAACAGAGACCATTAACAAAGCACAGAGAGAAAGTGTGCAAACTAGTGTCCAATGTTTAGCTTGGATTTGAAATGTGTTAATTCCAGCTAAGTCTCATAGATATAGCAGATCTGGAAACAATCAGATCATACTACTGTAGAAACACATTCAAATTTAAGGTTCCTACATTTGGGATTTGAATATTTCCTTTTACGAGTTAACCATGATTCAAACAGTCAGAATTTCACATCTATCCCATCACATTTTAAAGGGAGGGAGCAATGCATGATCGTTGCAAAACTACTAGCAAAAAACAAATTATCTGGTGATGCGAGTTTCTTTCATCTTTCAAAAACGTGTTACCTGATAATACAACTGAGTATCCTTCAATAGTGCATGTTGATTGTGATTGTGGTGTGACAATAAACTGGGCAAAACAAGATCCCGAACCGGAACTGACTGTCGTGATTATCTTCTAATTCCCACTCATTACTCATGTGGGCTAGAGGGATCCTGGCATTGGATCATTACAGACTGATGATCCCTTGGTGAATGTTCTCAAACATCTTTCAATCAATAAGATCAACGCAATACAATCTAACCCTGACCAAAACAGAAACCTGAATATCTAGTCTTTTAGAAGGGGGCCACTGTACCTTTCAAGTAACTCTTTGGCATGAGGACTGCACTGGACATATTTTTCGAGGAACTTCCGCTCACTTAAACAAAGCGCACTTAGGAGACTAGGAGGGCGCTTGGAAGGTTGCATTGCACTGAGAGCACTCAACACCTTGTGGCGAGGCTTGATCCTACGCTCCAAGCTGAAACGAGACGCTTGAGGATATGAAAAAATAAACTTTGCAGGAAGCCCTGCAGTATGCATAAAAAAGTCCATGTTCTTCTGCACCTTATCCATGGAAACATTTAATATAAGTGGGTGCCGCCTAACGAGCTCCTTGATGTCATCTTCGAGGAGCCCAAAACTTGTGAAATGCTTCAATTTCTTTTCCCAAAATTCAGGCCCGTTACGTTTAAGTAGAATAAATGGTGCCGATTTAAGAACATGTGAGACATCAGCCTCTGATTCGAACATGTTTTGAAAATACTGGATGTTGGGACGCAGAGTTTTCTCGAGACTGCCGTTAAGCAATCTGGATCCAGTGGATATGACATTTCCCAAGTCTTGTGCAGAAAGGCCCAATGCTTTCATGAACTCAATCTTGGGTTTCAACTGTCGATCAGCGTTGAGACAAAGAATACCTGGGTTTTTGGTAATAGTCTTCCTTACCTGGTCTTCTGTGAATCCTGAATCTCTCAGTAACTGTACCGCTTGTTGGGCTGTATGATCTGATCTCGTCGCAACCAAGCACGGCCTTGCTTTAAAGATAGCTGAGAGCTCAGACTGACAGAACCCACATTCATGGAGTAAGAATTCTGAAAGGGGAGGTGTGTTCTCTGCTCCTGGGTGGCTTGTGGACTTCTCTTTGTCGGCAATAATCGTGAAAAGTCGTGATGAATTTAACAAAATAATCCGAGGAAATGGTGAAGATAGTACTGCAACAGCCGCTGCCAGGGGGTGATGTTGAGATCCCAAAGATGAAGCCATGTACTGGGCGAATAGGACCATTGCAGAAGATTTGAGAATAGGTATTCCTCCAAATTGACTCTACAACAAATCGCTAAAAGAGAAGCATAGCGGTGATAAGCTATATGTATGAAAAGGCGAAAAGGGAAGCATAGCGGTAATAAGCTACATGTATGAAAAGGCGAAAAGAGAAGCATAGCGGTGATAACCTATGTGTATGAAAAAGGAGGGAAAGATCGAGTAATCGGTCACAATCATTTTGCAATCCATTTAGTATTGCAGTTGTCTATAACGTGACTTTTTGAAAGTATTTCCGGCCGGTTTTTCCGGTCGAAATCCGGCAGGAATTTATTGAAATCGCAAGTTTGATAGCTAGTTTCTGCACAATCAAAGCCTTGCAGGGGTTTTGAGGGTGTTGAATCCAAATATGCAGTTAAAAAACCATTTGAACTGCAAGAAATCAAGATTTAACCTCAATTTCTTCCGCCGGATTCCGTCACCGGAATCTCCAAAAAGTCGCATTATAGACAACTCCTTTAGTATTAACATGTGAGCCGCTCTGCATAGGTTGTATGAAGAGGTGAAAGTAAATTAGAACTTTAGCATGTATTTCTGAAAGTTTTAGAAGCCATATTGGGGTTGTATGAAGAGGTGAAAGTAAATTAGAACTTTAGCATGTATTTCTGAAAGTTTTAGAAGCCATATTGGGGTCAAGCAAGGTTGCCCACTGTCTCTTACCTTTTTTGGTTTATATATTAACAAGCGTGAGGAGTGGTTAAATTCAAGGGGGTGATGGTATCTATTTGTGCAAGTTTGTTATAAGACTTCTTTTGTATGCAGATGACTTTATTCTGATTGCTAAATTGGCTCTTGGTTTGCAAGAGCACTTATTATCCCTTGAGCATTTTTGTAGAAATGTGGGGATGCAAGTCAATATCAGCAAAACGAAAGTAGTGGTCTTCTTTAAGAAAAGAAAACATAACCAGCATAAGTTCTACTTTGAAGGCAACATTCTGTAAGAAGTTGCGGATTACAAATACCTCGGAATTGACTTCAACAAAAATCTAGCTGGAATGGTTGTAGAAAGAAAAGAACTTTGGGGGTTGGAAAGCATTTTATGCTTTTCAAAATAGGTGTAGAGAGGCAAAGTTATGGGACTAGAAGACCACTCAAACTCTTTTTGGGCTTCTAGTGATTCCAGTGATTCTCTATGGTTGTGAACTGTGGGCTAGCAGTGCCTTCGACATGCAGTGAAGACAAATTGAAAAAATCCAGAAGCGTTTGATTACAAACAAATTGAAGATTAAAAGTGCAGTTCCTTATGATATCTTGTTAAGTGAAAGAGGGACTGCTCCTATTGAAGCAATTGTTATGGTGCGAGTCATTAGGTATTTAAAAAATGAGCAAATGGAAGAGGGTAGATAGCCTAAGGTTGTCTTTAATGATAGATTGTGCAAGAGCAAAAAACTTGGATGCAGCAAAATAACAAATGGTTTAGTAAATGGGGTATTTGCTTGAACGCGTGTCCCATAAACAACAAAGAGATAAAATCTTTTGTTATGGAAAAGTTCCACAAACGTACTTGGGATAAGGAGCTAGGAAGAAATAAAAATTACTATATTGAAGTGTTTAATCTCACTCATAATCATCAACCAAAAGCATACATAGAGGCCAATATCTCTTGGAGAGCCAAAATTCTTATTGCTCAGTTAAGGACTAATTCTCATCAACTCCGTTGTGAAACAGGGCGCTGAAAAAGGCTAAAGGAAGTGTGGGAGGAAAGGGTATGCATTTTTTGTTCTTCCGGAAAAGTGGAAACAGAAAAACATCTCATTTTAGAATGCGAGGCCTTCAAAGACAACATGAAAAGTTATGCAGATATGCTGGCAGCTAGCTCTTGGGATAATCTATTTAACGAGGGGTTTGTCGAGAAGCTGGGACGATTTATTGTGAAGCTTCACAGAAAAAGGGCCAAATACATCAAGCAGATGAAGAAGTAATATGTCCCATAGGCTATCTTTAACCTCGTGGACGTTAAAATAATTTCTTTCTTTCTTCTTCTTTCATTATTATGACCTTAATAATGGGATTATTTGAAGTGGGGGAGGCTGAACGACAGAGGCGTTTGGAACGGCCATTTCCATTGGCCTAGCGGGTGGAAGTTTACTCTAATCGATGGTCAGAATTTTGAGAGGATGCAATCCTTGTTTTTTAGTTTACAACTATTTTTTTTGTTAGTGTAGTCTAAAAAACTTACAAATTAACTTGGAAAATAAAGATAAATCTCACAAGGTTATGACAAAATATGGTAGAATTTTTTTTTTAAATGGGTTATAGCTATCAAATTTCAGAATTTTGGCCACTTCATATGTTCTTGATGGTGCTCAATCTATTTCCACCATCAAAAAATGATTCAAACGCTCTAGCATTATGATTTTTTAAAGAAAAAAAATTACTAGATTCCAATAAGAAAACTGTCGTCCAGGTGAATTTGTGGGGTCGGAAGACAAAGCCCTTTTTGCTTGGTTGCATCACGTGCCCCATTGTGCGATTTTCTCGGTGGAACTATTTACCTAGGTTTTTCACTGAGATTTGGGTATATTTGGGGTTTCTAGGTCTAGATATGTTGTTTTTTGCTAACTTGGCACGATTGGTGTGGTCCTCATGGCTTATGTGGATATAGGGACTATGATTTGGTGAGTCGCAACAGGGGCTCCATTTTTGTCACAAATTGTGCAATGGCTACAAATGGGTGTCTCCTCTCACTCTCTGTCAGTTTTGTGGATGTGGGTTCGAATCTAGTTGATGGGTTATCATGAAACCCTAGCCGTGTGGTTTCGAGGGGTATCCAGTCCGCTGCCACTTGTTTGTTTCTCACGTCAGTGTCCACTAGTGCAGGCTTCTTTCTTACATCGGTGGAGTTTTCCCTACATACATCAATAATGGTTTTTTCTTATCCTTTCCCTAGTTTCTCAAATGCAAGGATTTTTTACCAGTCTAGACCTTTTACTAGGGGTTTTAATGGCAGGTGTTTTCTTTTTCCTGGCTTGAGTGGTGGCTCCTCCACTTTCATCTTTCCACAACAGTTAAACAACTTTGGCCATTTTGAGGGTTTCTTGTCGGGGACGTCTTTTAAATGTGGATCATTCAGTTTGGGGGGGTGGTGCCTCAAAACTCTATCAACCAAGCAGAGCTTGTTGTGGAACCTCCCGTTGTTTCGATGTAACAACCCTGGTGAAAATTCCATGTAATAAAAGTTAATAAAGGAAAAATAATAACCACAGTTGATGGGACACTTATTCCAAGCTGAATGTTGATCAAAATCCTAGTGTTGGGGATCAGTTGTGATTGATTAATGGCTAAGGAAATTGACAAAGGCAATGGCTAAGGCTTTAGAAAGACAAAATGACATTTTTGGCACATTTATTTATTAAAATAGTGGAAATTAGGAGAAAAAGAAGGTGAAAGGTCACAAGCTGCATATGAGAAGAAAAATGAAAGAAAATAATGGAAATGAAGAAAATAGAGACTTCATTCATAAAAGAGCTTCTAAGGATCAGTTGGTAACTTTTTGTCAGTTCAGTTTTGGAGCTCTCTCATTATTCTCTCTCTCTCATATTCTCCAAGACTTAAAGTTTTCTTGGAGCACTCTTGGAGGGTGTGTCATACTTGGATTTTTGGAGCAAGAAGGCAAAGGAAGAGCAGGAAACCGCAAGAGGACATTGGGATCAGCATCTACAACGAGATTTGCTTGCAGGTACTGAGTTGCATGTATGTTTTCCTCAATAGTTTTGGCATGTATGGCATATGCATGTGGATTATTGACCATGATCTGTCAATAGTTTAGGCCCAACGGGTGAGAAATCCTGGAACCTCTGTATAATGTTGCTTTCCCCTATTTATAAGAAGAGGGGAAGAATTTGAGTTACAATTACAAAATATCTGAACCAAAGCTCTACCTGTCTCGGCTAGTGTAAGGCTTTGTTGCCCAAAGATTAAAATCGGGACCTGATCCCTTCTTGGAAACAGAAAACTATAGAAAAACAATAAGAAAACAGGAGGAGAATGGAGGAAGAGGTCCTTTGCTTCCCTATGAAGACCTTTGACCAAGCCACGTCTCTGTTGTGATGCATTCCTCTACCGCGGAGCCAGTTTCTGTCAATTCTGCCTTAACTGCCTGATTAGTTCATTCTTTGAAGTTGAGTGGAGCCCCATGTCGAATAATTAAGTCGTCCTGAGACCCCCATATTGGTTCACCGCTGCACCATACTCTTATTCAATGCTCCAGCTGCCGACCCATACGCCTTCACTACCCTGTACCGTGCTCTTGGAGCCTTGCTGTAATTGGGGTCTTTAACATTGAAATATCATGAAGCAGGTGCATTTAGATCTCCCCTTAGGCCCCCCTTTGATATAACCCATTTCCTCTGTTTCTGCTCATAGGACCGAGGGTTGCGACCAAGTGCTTAGCCCTTAGGCTCTAAGGCCTTTAGACTTGTGTCCAAGGAGCTTTTCCTTTGTTAAATGATAATCTGGCACACCAGCGATTTACAGTGCTTACCCCTAATATTTCCCTTCGTAACTTTGTGATCGCCAACTTGCGGGGTCAAGCCCACCAGAGGTATCGCAATCACACTATGGGAGGGGAAAGACCCTTTACCCTTTTTTCATAAAGTGGACCGACTTGTTTGGACGTGAAATCCTCATGAGACAGAACAAATAAAACATCGCATCCGGGAGGATTTCCCGCATATCGCAGTCACAGGCCGGGAAGGAACATGGGCGGGGGGGAAAGAAATCTTAATTCAAGCAATCATCGATCATCGATCCGTGGGGTGATGTCATCACTGCCACGTGTCACCTTGTGAATGGTGACACGTGTCACCCGAAAATGCCTCCATAGGACCCCTGAAAACGCCGAAACTGAGTGACACGTGTCCCTCGTATGGCCACGTCATCCTTCATACCGCCACGTGGAGGAGAGAGAAAGGGTTCGCTCAGCCCTGGTTTTTCAATGAAATTCCTTTGTAAATGGTTTTCGGCCTTCCCTGAAGCTTTAACATTGTTATCGCAAATCGGTGGGATCGTAAGGCTTTTACAATGATAACCCCTTTACTCCATCGATCATCAATTGCCAATATCGCAAGACTATAGGATGTGAGACTGCAGGGCTGCCCACGCCGATCGTCGATAAGTTGTACCTCTACGTGTATGAGAGAGAAGAAGGCTCGCTGGTCCCTGTTTTGCATAGATTTCCTTTGTTAACTCTTTTCGGCCTCCCCCGACGATGTTACACTACATCTAAGAATCACAACATCTTTTAAGTTAGAACCCTGTCAATCTGCCAATGTGTCGATGACTGTGGAACTGCAATATTGGCGTTTAGTACCGTGAACTGTTGATAACTGTAAGCCTATGCCTGGGACCCCGTCGATGGCCAATTACGATTGTGATTTTCTCTCAGACCTCCAATTGCGATTTTCCCTTATCCTTTGGTGTCTTTTCTTTGTTTTATGGGCTTTCCAAAGGGTGACTTCAATTTGCTCTATCTTCTGATCTAGAAGTCCATTCTTGGACTCTCATATACTGTTGGAAAGATTTTTCGAAGCATTGCGTAATGAAGAGGGTCCGATTAGGATCTGATAGCTTCTATGGCTCTTAAAATGGTTTCAACTTCACTATTATTTGGCGCTTTGAGGCAACTGAAGACTGATAAATTAGTGAGTGACAATATTGGCTCCTCCTGGGGACAGTGCCTTACTGGAAAGGTGCTGAGAACTTGTAGATCAATATCCTTCACCACTGGGCATGGAGTCAGAGATATATGAACTTTGTAACCAAAAAATCTCCATGGGACTTTCCTCATCAATCTAAAATGCAGAAAAATAAATCCTACCAACTGGAAAGTAAATGCTCAGCTAGTGAGCTTATTTATATACATTCCTACTTATGCACAGGGCTCAATTCACCTAAGTGAGTTCAACCCTCCAATGGAGCCAGGACAACATTTGGGTGTTCGACCTAATGCCTCCCTATTGTTGCAATTTAAAAATTAAAATAAGCATGCACCATGAAAAATCTTCAAACAAAGAACTTGATGCATACTCCAGGAATAACCCTTGTTGTTGACCTAAAAATGTGGTCATGTAATCAGCTACAGGGTCATATAACTGGCAAGAAAAATTTGCAGTTGTCTCTTTTTCATAGATAGTCCACTGACCAATATCTTCTTGATCAGGGCAACTACAAATATTGTTAAGCTCCTCAGCCTTAGATTTTTTAAGAAAAACTTGTTGCTGGAAGCTTTCTCCCCACTTGATGGTAAACGGATTCATTTGAAAATCTGCGACCATCTCATCCTCCTAAGAATCATACGCATCATAAATAGGAGGATATTCTTGAACTTGTGCTCCAGGTGAAGGATGTGCATTGTAAACTGGAGCCTCTTCTTTCTGTGCATCTTCCCATGACTGGGACTGTTGTAGTTCTGCACCGCTCAACTTCCCATTGGAGTCATACTCATCATAAGAAGGAGGATCATCAAATTCGATTGAATATGATCTCTGAGGGTTTATTTGCAGCTCAATGATATTTCCTTCTTTGCTTTCTTGACCACTGGGCAACGCTTCCTAATGTGAGTGTATATCTTCTTGGAATGGAGTCTCACAAACATCTTCAGCATGATCATTACCCTCAGGGATATTTTCGACATTAAAATGTGTGCAACATTCTTCAAACAGAACATTCAATGGATATGATCTTTTGGAATAAAGATGGAATGCTTTATGAAAACATTTTAGGGAGTATATGTTACCACGAGGTATTGTTCTGTACCAAACTCTAAAATATTCTTCCAAAGAGTACATGAACAATTTCATTTGTACATATTCAAAAACAATACCCTACGGCTCCATGCATTCATGAAAATCCTTAAGGTGTTGGTCTGACCTTCTATCTGTGTTTCCATGAATCTAGGCAAAATAGGTATTCCATTCATGAAATGGAGGGACATGATTGGGAGAACCAGCAATTGAAGCAAAACCCAGTGGGGCAAATTTGTTGGCCAGGAATGCAGGGATAACCATCTTGAAAACCTCCCTAGATGAGTAATCTCAGGTTCATAGGTATGGAAAGTTTTCGGCTGTTGTAGCATCAGAGTGAGTATGAGGCTTCTTGAAAGCCAGGATGATCAAAGAGAGATATGGACAGTGGGGTCTCTAGGATGTTTACCATAAAAATGTCAGTGGAGTCGCCAAGGTGAGAGATCTTCAACCCACACTTCCCTTGCTCACCTAACAAAGGAAATGTAAAATTTTGTCGTACCCAGGGAAAAATATTCTAATTCGTTCCCCGGCAATGGCGCCAAAAAGATGTTGTGGCTAAATCTTGCACCTGCAGCAAAAGTGCAGTAGGAGACAAAGAAATCTCCCTAGAGACAGCCTCTAGGTTGATTGTAGACCGGTGCCTAGGACATCTTAAATAGAGGAGTGCATGAAAGATTATATGTGAGGGGTTTGCAGCACTCTAATTGTCACATAATGAAAGATAATAAGGGGGCTTGGTTCATTCCTCCAAAGGTATGAGTTATGTATTTCTGGTGTTTCCTCACATACACAGTTCCCAGGAGTATCACATAGAATAGCGGAGGTCGATTACTTCAAAGGGTCTTACAACTTAATAAGCTTGTAGAGTAAATGAGAGAGGATTAGGAGAAAGCATAACTCATCATATAGAGCCCAAAACATCCATAATTCTATATTGAACACATAGAGTTGCAAGCCATGGGAAATTATACACTTGTTTGAGTTACAAGCAGAGCTAATGGATTGAAGAGAGGATGGGTGTTATGATTCATATAGAGTAGTTTAAATATATAACTTCAGCCCTTCATAGAAGCATTATGCATTAATTAATCAACACACATGGATCTATAAGGAAGCATGAAATTATTTCTAGCAATTATTATAGCATGAATGTAGAGAAGAATATGAACATAATGGAATTAAGCAGGAGGATAACATATTGTAATACTAAGAAGGGGGAATCACCACCATTTCTTTGATAGTTTGAAAGGTCTGCCTATGTAAAGTAATATAGTCTGAAATACAAGTCATTCTCTTACAGATTTACGAGCCAAATTGGTATCATAGAGTTCAGACTTAGAGGGCGAGAAATTCTAGAACCTTTGTATAATGTTGCTTTCCCGTATTTATAAGAAGAGGGGGAGAGTTTGAGTTACAATTACAAAATATCTGAGCCAGAGCTCTAGCTTTCTGCTAGACTAGCTATCTAGGCCAGTGTAAGGCTCTGTTGCCCAAAGATTACAATCGGGACCTGATCCCTTCTTGGAAACAAAAAACTAGAGGAGAATGGAGGAAGAGGTCCTTTGTTGCCCTGTGAAGACCTATGATCAAGCCACATATCTGTTGTGATGCGTTCCTCTGCCGCGAAGCCAGTTTCTGTTAATTCTGCCTTAACTTCCCGATTAGTTCATTCTCTGAAGTTGGGTGGAGCCCCATGTCGAATAATTACGTCATCCAGAGCCCCCCATATTGGTTCACCGTCGCACCATACTCTTATTCAATGCTCCAGTTGCTGATCTACATGCCTTTACTACCCTGTACCATGTTCTTGAAGCCTTTCCGTAATCGGGGCCTTTAACATTGAAATTTGTGAAATAGGTGCATTTAGATCTCCCCTTAGGCCCCCCTTTGGTATAGCCCCTTTCTTGTGTTTCTGCTCATAGGACCGAGGGATTCGACCAAGTTCTTAGCCTTTAGGCGTTAAGGCCTTTAGACTTGTGTCTGAGGAGCTTTTCCTTTGTTAAATGATAATCTCGCACATTGGCAATTTACAGTGCTTACCCTTAAGATTTCCCTTCGTAACTTTGCGATCACCGACGTGTGGGTTCAGGCCCACCGGAGGTATTGTAATCGCACTACGGGAGGGGAAAAGCCCTTTACCCTTTTTTGCATAACGCGGGCCAACTTGTTCAGACGCGAAACCCTCATGAGACAGAACAAATAAAACATGGCATCTAGGAGGATTTCCCACATATTGCAATCGTAGGCCGGGAAGGAACATCAACGAGAAGAAAAGAACTTTTAATTCGAGCTATTGCCGATCGTCGATCCATGTGATGATGTCATCATTGCCACATGTCAACTTGTGAGTGGTGACACATCACCTGGAAATGCCTCCATATGGCCCCTGAAAACGTCTAAACTAAGTGACATGTGTCCCTCGGACAACCACGTCATTCATCATACCGCCATGTGGAGGAGAGAGAAATGGTCTGTCTAGCCCTAGTTTTTCAATGAAATTCCTTTGTAAATGGTTTTCAGCCTTCCCCAAAGCTTTAACATTGTTATATAAAATCGGCAGGATCATAAGGCTTTTACAGGTTAACCCATTTACTCCACCGATCACCGATTGTCTATATCGCAAGACTACGGGACTGTAGGATGCAAGATTGTGGGACTGCAAATATGTGGGACTGCAGGATGCGAGACTGCGGGATTGGCCACCATCAATCGCCGATAATCCGTATTGCCATGTGGAGAGAGAGAAGAAGGCTCGTCGGTCCTTGTTTTGCATAAATTTCCTTTGTTAACTCTTTTTAGCCTCGCTCGGTGATGTTACACTACATTGCAGAATCGCAACACTGTCGATCCGTGGATCCACCCATATGCCGATGTGTCGATGCGTTGATGACTTCGGGACTACGATACATCGCATAATCGTAACCTTGTCAATTTGCCGATATGTTGACGTGTCGATGTAACGTGACTATGGGACTGCGATATCAACATCCAGTACCATGAATCGTTGATAATTGTAAGCCTGTGCCTGGGACTCCGCCGATGGCTGATTGCAATTGTGATTTTCTCCCGGACCTTCGATTGCAATTTGTCGTTATCCTTGGTGTTTTTTCTTTGTTTTCTAGGCTTTCCAAAGGGTAATTCAATTTGCTCTATCTTCTCATCTAGAAGTCCATTCTTGGACTCCCATATATCGTTGGAAAGTTTTTCCCGAGCATTGTGCAATGGAGAGGGTATAATTAGGCTTTGATAGCTTCTATGGCTCAGAAAATGGCTTCAACTTTATTGCTATTTGGCACTTTGAGGCAACTGAAGATTGATAAAGCAGTGAGTGACAACAAAACTAATGGATAAAATTGAGGTTAATATGTTGAGGCATCAATGTCTCCTAGCGGTTCTCAGCTAAGTATGAGAGCCCTATGCTCAGATCTATTATTTACACCTATATATTACATATTCGTGATATGTTTGATGAAATGTTTGTCATGGCTAGTAGGGGTCTAGTCAAGGTCTCATTCAAGTGATTGCATTTATACTATCATTTCCTTGTTATTTTACTGGTCTGAAGATGTGACTCAATTATGGGCAGTGACCTGGGCTCTGGGCTTGAAAAAGTGGCTCAAATCTTAGGGACGCTGGCACAACACTGACAAAAAGGGTCCCTGGACGCTGGCTTGCAGGCTTGTGAGAGCATCCAAAGCTCCCTGGACACTGGCTTGCAGGCTTGTGAGAGCATCCAAAGGTCCCTGGACGCTGGCTTACAGGCCTGTGAGAGCATCCAAAGGCCCCTGGACGCTAGCATGCCCATTGCATGAGAGCATGCAGAGGTCAAGTAGTCCAAAATGTCAATGAGACCCAGGGGTTGGTTGACAGAAAGGTTAGGTTGGTTCCTAAGGGTCCTAATGTTGATGTTGGATGTCTATATGGTGTGTTTCCATCGGTTCCACTTCCTTAACGTGACTTAGGAGGTCGAATCATATCATAGTGGCCTCTCGTCGCATGTTTACCTCGACTGACTGATTGTTTAGATAGATGTGGGAGGTGGGTGTTACAGAGTGGTATCAGAGCATGGTTCACCCCTCAGACTGGATGGGTTGTGTATTGATCATGCATGTACGTCAGTTGCATGTGTGTCTCTTACTAAGGTACGTTAGTTATTGTGATTTGGTTTAGCTGGCATGATATATCTTGTAGGAAGAAATGTCAAATGGCTAGCAAGATGGTAGACTACAAATACTCTCCCTATGAATTAGAAGAGTAATATGGTGTTGGGAACTCTTTCGATTTGGTAGATACACTGAGAATCTTAAAGGAAGAAATAAGGAGTTGTAAGGAAGATAATGACGGAATCATGCAGTCACAGGAGAAACAAGAAGAGGTAAATGCATTGATTCTTTAGAGTTTGTCATATTTGTAGCGATATGATCTGAAATGGGGCACTAAAAGGCTTCTTGTCAAGCATACAAGAACCTCTCCCACTCCAAATCTTATATATTCCCAAGATCTGACCTGTGCTTGACAATTTGTGGAATTAAAAGAACTTGAAAGAGGTGTATGTTTTTTATTGTCCTTAGACTGTTTATGTGCTTATGTTCATTTGCTTAAACTAATATGAAATGCATATAACAGTAAACAAAGCAGCAAATAAGCAAACCACAAAAGACGACAATATAATATGGAGTTCACCCTGATATCTTGGGCTACGTCTCCTTGAGCTCTAATCAACTTGACTAGGCTCTTTGGGATTATGCCTTAAATTCTTTTACAAGCTCCACACTCAACTCCATTGGTTTACAACTGAACCTATGGGTTTAGAATACCATCTTATCCCACTGGCTGGCCATACTCTGCAGATAGATCTTGGCTTCTCTGGACTAGATTCCTTCAATTAGCGCTCCGGGCTATCTTGAGCTCCTGGCTTGCACCAACTCCCTCAGAATGCTTTTAACTGTCTCTGGAACTCCTTCTTTTGTCTTCAGCACACATCAGACACCAGCAACAACTTGATCATTTCGATCTCTTTGTTGTTCTGCAACTTCATTACAACATCATGGCTCTTAGAAGTCTGCTTTGAGCTTTCAGGCTCTGCGGCTTTGCCTCGAACCTTTGGTGGCTCTGCGGCTTTGCCTCGAACCTTTGGTGGCTCTGCCTCTGCTCTCAGCTCTGGCTCTCTGGCTCTCGGCTCTGGCTCTGGCTCTTGGCTCTCACTCTTGGCTCTGGCTTTGGCTCTTGGCTCTGGCTCTCACGAGCTTCTAGGTTCACTCGACCTCCGAGCGACCCTCTGTCATTTCTGCTCTCTGTGTTATCTCTCGGCCTTTGCGCGCATTCTCAGCAACCTTCAGACTCTTTGTCAATTGAGCTCCCGTGCCCTTGTAACCCATCGGTTACAGTCCTTCATCATTGAAGAACCGGACTATTTCATCACAAGAATCCGTTTACAAATGGAAAAGAACAGGTAGGCAGGAAACCCAGTCGTTTTGCCTTCCTCTAGCCGAAATAGCCAAATAACGGAATACACAGGAAAACGCACACAAAACACATCATGGGCCTTTTAGCCGGACTTCAAATAATATGCAATCACATTTATATTCCCATCGGGTCTGCCTTTGGTCGTAATATCGCAATTGCATTATCGCATGGTCAAAAACCCAAATACACGGGAATACACAGAAAATCTGAAATTCCGGATTTCAAATATTATGTAGCCACGCTTATAATCCTTATCAGGTCTGGGTTCTTTATCACATATCGCATGTCGCATAGCGAAATGCTTAAAACCCATGAATTTGACAAATACACAGAAATACAAAGGAAATCTGCTATCGAGCGCCAATCCGGATCTCGAACGGTATGAAACCGCGTCTATAA
This sequence comes from Pinus tabuliformis, assembly GCA_031772625.1. Lineage (NCBI taxonomy): Eukaryota > Viridiplantae > Streptophyta > Pinopsida > Pinales > Pinaceae > Pinus > Pinus tabuliformis. Next base: position 1,302,342,600 of record CM062818.1, read on the forward strand.
TTCCCATCGGGTCCGCCTTTTATCGGCATATCGCAATGTGCATTGGCCCTTTGTATCGGGGATCACTGATCACCGATTGCCGATCAAATTAGGACCGTCCATTCTTTTTCCGATCCGATAGTTGATATCGCACATCGCATATTGCAATCGGCTCTGCCTGGGTCCTGATATCGCACTAAGGCCTACCTCCGATGCGATATGTCAGAGATCACTATTGGTGGAGTCCTTTCGCCTTTGGTCTAAGTCCTCCTTATAACCCTTCCGATGTTATTTTTCCATATAAGGCCTTAAGCCCATTTTTATAAGAATTTGCCTCCTTTTAAAAAGGACAATGGGCAAACTTCTTATTACAATAACTTCTTCATCTGAAGTCCATTTTAGCCCATTCAAATTGCATTAGATTCAGATTAAAGAGATCTATGCAATGAGACTATTTCCATGAGCATCCCTTGACTTTCATTTTCCTCTGTGAAGAAAATTTTTAGACTTAGAAGCCTATTATAGATCCATTTTGGATCACACCTTCCCACTAAAAAGAACTTTTGGTCTCCAAAAGTATGATATATTGATCTGAACAGTAGATGAGAGTACAACACCCTCTTCTTTAGCCTTCATACACTTGCCTATATGGCTAGTTCCTCTGAACCAAAACCTTTGAACACTCCCTTCCTGGATGTGCTTGTTCTCCTGGGAAGAACTATCTTCCTCCTTGACTTCCTGCAGAACTCCTGCTGAGAAGGTTAGAGAAGGTAATTTAAACCTTTCTTCCTTGGTCATTGATCCAAGGTGGCCCAAACCAATGTGAAGTTACATCTACTTCACAAAATTTTCATTTGTACCTGTTTGACATACTATCAACAACAACTGTTAACAACATCAGGATCACAGACAACAACTGGATTGCCTAAAATCTTGTTTCAACAAAAGAAACAGATTTCACATCTTGTGAACACCTCCATGTTTTTACATCTGCATACACATGATTGACTAGATAACAAGCCAACAAAACATGCCTTTAAAACAATTGACCCTTCAAGTCAAGCATGTAGAAAAAGAATTCCACAGTTCTTTTTCAAAGATGAAACACTTCATCATCATCTCCATCTTGGAGACCAAATCGACTTTTCTCAAGTCAATATTGCATTACATGCATGCTTAAAACAAAGCAATCAACCCTTCAAGTTAATCACACATACATGTTTAAATACAAGGGAATCATCAACATCCCTGTGTTCATGCATATCAAGCTTATGCATGCATTTCATCCTTCAACTTTCGCTTAAGTACACTATACTTTCGAAGCTGAAATGAATATAATGTTGCAACAATAAAGTGAGTCTCCTACTCAAGTTTTCCATTCACCTTCTTGGTAAAAACCTGCAACTTGCATCTCATTAACAAAGAAACACAAATAGATGCATTATATCCATAAACATGCAATATTAATTGGATAAGAACTCTAACCATTTCTTACCAATCCATTTCAAAGGTCCTTCCTTTGTCTGCACATCAACAACAACATGTGAATCATCCTAAAACACATCATTCATGTAATCTTTCTTTCCATTTATGCCATTCTCTCTTTCCACCCTCTTCATGTTTTGTGGAAGCGTTGTTGGATTCAGAGTCCAACACCTTTCAGCAATATGTCCTTGCTTATGGCAGTAAGTGCAACACATGTGCATCCTCTTGACAGCATGATTTGCCCAGTCCAATGGACCTTTGGCTTCTTGCTTCCTTTCCTTCAAAAGTTTCCTGTATGTGGCCATTCTCTTCCAACATCTACAAACATTATGGTTATCCAAACCACAAAAGGAACATGAAATTCTTTTCCAATGCTTATATACCATGCTTAACATAATCAAAAGGAATATGATTAGAACCATATTTATACCTGTCTCTTTCACCTTTATTGCCTTCATGAGGAGGTGAATCAAATGAAGAAGTGGCTCCCTTTGGAACACCATCAAACTCTTCAATGGTTTCAGAGTTTCCACAACTCTCTGGTTCAAGTGCATGCTGATATACACCATTCTTTCTGCAACGTATGCTTCATATTATTGCATTCCCCAAGAATACAATCTTCACACTCTTGAGGTAGAAGACCTGAAACGAAACTCCTTCTTGGAACTGTTTCAATTATCTTCATGGCAGCTTTGGAACTTTCTCCATAAGCTTGTCCATAGCCAAGACCCAAGTACTTAGGCCTTTCCTCAACCATTATTGGCTCAACAATACCCTGTGCATGTTTGCCCAAGCCTTTTTCTTCATAGCCCATCTTGGACATTAACTTGGAACCTATGCCTCTGGTATGTTTTTCAAAAGAACCAATATAATCATTCTTAGAAGAATTTGAAGACAAACAGGAATTGTTTACCTCTTCTTGAAGTTGATACTTGACCAAGGCTTCTTTGGCAACAAAGAGTTGTGTCTCCAACTCATGCATCCTTTTCAGGTTCATATTTGCAATATGAAGTTGTCTCTCCATTTCCTACAATTTGTCAGAAAGCAACTGCTTTTCTTCCTTCATGGAATTCAAAATCTCTCTAAGTACGATGCTCTTCCTTCCATCTTCATACATTTTTGTCACCATATCCATCATGGTGAACAAGTCTTGCTTCATGTCTTCATCAAAGAATCTTGTGAAGAAAGAAGATTTTGAGGACTCACTTGTAGAAGTTGTCATTATCAGAATGAATAAAGAACTTCAAACAAGATTAACAAAGATCTTATTCAAGAAACCTTTTACAACAAACCTCTTGTGCTTCAAGGATTGCTTTGAGGTCCTTTGGGATAAGAAGAATGCCTTCAACCCTTATTCCTTCTTGTCCTCTCTTGGACTTAGCTAACAACAACTTTCCCTTCACCTTTGCAACTCAAACAACATTTAGTTTACAAAAAATCAACAACTAAATTCTTTCTACTGTTTGAACACCTTTCAAGTTAAACAAGCATATAGATTGCTCTATCAATCAAGCATCTTGATCTAATACCACTTGCATCACGATACCATCTGCTCTGGTATAACTTAAGTCTGATTTCACCTTCTTTGAAGGTGTGGTTAATCAACTTGATGCTCCGATATAACCAGATCTAATATGACCAGCTTTGATATAACTGCTCTGATACCACCTGATCTGAAATGGGGCACTAAAAAGCTTCTTGTCAAGCTTACAAGAACCTCTCCCACTCCAAAGCTTATATATTCCTAAGATCTATCTTATGCTTGACAATTTGCGGAATTAAAAGAACTTGAAAGAGGTGTATGTTTTTTATTGTCCTTAGGCTGTTTATGTGCTTATGTTCATTTGCTTAAACTGATATGAAATGCATATAACAGTAAACAAAGCAGCAAATAAGCAAACCACAAAAGACAACAATATAATATGGAGTTCACCCTGATATCTTGGGCTACGTCTCCTTGAGCTCTAATCAACTCGACTAGGCTCTTTGGGATTATGGCTTAAATTCTTTTACAAGCTCCACACTCAACTCCATTGGTTTACAACTGAACCTATGGGTTTAGAATACCATCTTATCCTACTGGATGTCCATACTCTTCAGACAGATCTAGGCTTCTCTGGACTAGATTCCTTCAATCAGCGCTCCGGGCTATCTTGAGCTCCTGGCTTGCACCAACTCCCTCAGAATTCTTTTAACTGTCTCTGGAATTCCTTCTTCTATCTTCAACACACATCAGACACCAGCAAAACCTTGATCATTTTGATCTCTTTGTTGTTCTGCAACTTCATTACAACATCATGGCTCTTAGAAGTCTGCTTTGAGCTCTCTGGCTCTACAGCTCTGCCTCCAACCTCTGGTGGCTCTGCCTCTGCTCTCGGCGCTAGCTCTTGGCTCTGGCTCTCTGGCTCTCAGCTCTGGCTTTGGCTCTCGGCCCTCACTCTCATCTCTGGCTCTGGCTCTTGGCTTTGGCTCTCGTGAGCTTCTAGGTTCGCTCGAACTCCAAGCGACCCTCTATCAATTCTACTCTCTGTGTTATCTCTCGGCCTCTGCATGCATTCTCAACAACCTTCAGCCACTTTGTCAATTGAGCTCCTTGTATCCTTGTAACCCATCAATTACAGTCCTTCATCATTGAAGAACCTGACTGTTTCATCACAATAATCCGTTTACAAATGGAAAAGAATAGGCGGGTAGGAAACCCGGTCGTTTTGCCTTCCTCTAGCCAAAATAGCCAAATAACGAAATACATAGGAAAAAGCACGCAAAACACATCATGGGCCTTTTAGTTGGACTTCAAATAATATGAAATAACATTTATAATCCCATCGGGTATGCTTTGGTCGCAATATCGCAATCGCATTGTCGCGTGGTCAAAAACCCAAATACACGGGAATACACAGAAAATCCGAAATTTTAGATTTCAAATATTATGTAGCCGTGCTTATAATCCTTAACGGGTTCGGGTTCTTTATCACATATTGCATGTCACACGGCGAAATGCTTAAAACCCATGAATTTTACAAATACACAGAAATACAAAGGAAATCCACTATCGGGCGCCAAGCTGGATCTCAAACGGTATGAAACCACGTCTATAATTCCCATCGGGTCCACCTTTTATTGACATATATCAAGTTGCATATCACAATGTGCATTGGCCCTTTGTATCAGGGATCACCAATCGACGATCACTGATCAAATCAGGACCATCCATTCTTTTTCCGATTCCATGGTTGATATCGCACATCACATATTGCTATCGCTATGGCCCGGGGGTTCTTTCCATATACCATGGAACACGCCGATGCCAATCCGCTGATCCGATCAGTGCATATCGCAATCATCTCTGCCTGGGTCCCAATATCGCATTAAGGCCTACCTCCAATGCGATATGTCGGAGATCACTATAGGGGGAGTCCTTCCACCTTTGGTGAAGTCCTCCTTTTAACTCTTCCGATGCGATTTTTCCATATAAGATCTTAAGCCCATTTTTATAAGAATTTGCCTCCTTTTCAAAGGACAACGGGCAAACTTCTTATTACAATAACTTCTTCATCTGAAGTCCATTTTATCCCATTCAAATTGCATTAGATTCAGATTGAATAGATCTATGCAATGGGACTATTTACAAGAGCATCCCTTGACTTTAATTTTCCTGTGTAAGGAACATTTTTAGACTTAGAAGTCTATTCTAGATCCATTTTGGATCATGATAGGGACCACTTTCAATCAACTATGAGTAGGAGGACCAAACTAATGGGGCATATGGAAATAGGTCGCATGGTGGTCATAGGTCTGATAAAGATGACATGGTCAGAGATGGCAGATTGTTGGACACTCTAGAGAGGAGAAGGGATAGACACAGGTATTATTCTAGTTTTGATTTAGATAGGCACTATGATCATCATTGTTATCATCCTTATAGGAGGAGTGATAGGGGATACTTCCCAGATGAGTTTAAGAAAGCAAAGCCACCTACTTTTGATGGAGAGATGAAGAAACCATAGGATGCAGAGGCATGGTTGCTTGGTATGAAGAATTTCTTCAGGTTGCATGATTATTCAGAGAACATGAAAGCCAGAGTAGCTACATTCAATATCAAAGGTAAAACAGATATTTGGTGGGAAGATGTGAAGAATTTTAGAGGTATACATGAGGAAGACTTGACTTAGAGTGAGTTTAAGCTGTTATTCAAGAAAAAGTGTACGTGGGAGAGATACTTTGATGACAGGGAAAAAGAATTCTATGAGCTAAAGATGGGATCGATGGCAAATGATGAGTACACTAGTAGGTTCTTGGAGTTACTAAGGTATGTGTCTTACCTCATAGAGGAAAATGCCAAGATTTAGAGGTTCATTAGTCAATTATTGGTTGCATTCAAAGATAGGATTGAGTTCGATGAGCCAAAATCATTGGAGGAAACCATTCAAAAGTTAAGGCATTGCTATGAAAAATTGAAGCGCAGATTTGAGACTAAGCTAGATTAGAAATATAATGCGAAGAACAAAGGAAAATGAGACAGAAAACATGCAATACCTCAGGGTACAGATAATAAAGAGAATGTTGCATCGTCTAAGAAGTTCAATGCATCAGACAAAGGACAAGGGCATAGATTTGAGGAGCATAATAAGGGTGCAAGCTGGAAGCCTATAAAGTGTTGGACTTGTGGAAAAGATCATCGTAGGAGAGATTGTCCATAGAATCAGGGTGGTAGGCCTTAGATATATAGTGCACAGGATACACAGACTATTGGGGACGTTGGTGAGAGTGTTCCTCATATCTATGCAGCATTGGACAAAAAATAGGTTGACCATCAGGCATTGATCATTGAGATGGATGGTAAGATTGGTGATCAAGTTATTTCTATTTTGATTAACCCTCGATATAATTATAGCTATGTTAGTCTTAACTTGGTGGATAAGTGTGGTTTGAGTAAGGAATCACATGTAGAATATTGGTTAGTGTAGTTGGATACATGTACAAAGAAGTAAGTTCATTATTGGGTAATGGTTTGTGCATTTGATTTGAATGTTATGCCTATCGCAGCGCATTTGAATGTATTACCGTTGGGATCATACATTATGTTGTTGGGCATGGATTGGTTGTATCTTCATAGAACCAAGGTGGATTGTTATGACAAAGCCATTGAGTGTGTTGATGACAATGGAGAACCAAGAGTCCTATAGGGTAAGAAGAAATGCACATCAATTAGGATGGTAATAGCTATGCAAGAAAAGCACAAACGCAAAAAAAGGTGCGTGTTATTTACAATACACATTTCTAGTGACAAGGGTAAGGAAGTTGAGGATGCAGATGTTTTGAGAAGGTACCCAGTTTTACATCAGTTCAAGGATGTATTTCCTGAGGATATTACAGAGTCACCACCTCACAGGGAGGTAGAATTTTCCATTGAATTGGTGCCAGGGGCAGCGCTGACATCAAAAGCACCTTACAGGATGAGCACAACCAAGTTGGTTGAGTTGAAACTATAGTTGAAGACATGTTGGACAAGGAAGACATTAGGCCAAGTGTATCACCACAGGTCAACCCGATATTGTTTGTGAAGAAGAAATATGACACTCTAAGTTATGCATTGACTACAAGCAGTTGAACAAAGTGACCATCAAGAACATGTATCTATTTCCGAGGATTGATGACTTATTCGATCAGTTGAAGGGATCAACAATATTCTCAAAGATTGATCTGAGATCCGGATATCATCAGGTAAACATTAAAGAGGAGGACATTTACAAGACAACTTTTCGGACCAGGTATGAGCATTATGAGTTTGTTGTAGTTCCATTTGGTTTGACTAATGCTCCAGCTACATTTATGTGTTTGATGAATAGTGTGTTGCATCTGTATTTGGATAAGTTTGTTATATGTTCATTGATGACATATTGGTATATTCTGAAAATGAAGAAGAACATGTAGAGAATTTAGCAGCAGTGTTGAGGTTGTTGAGAGAGCATCAATTATATGCTAATCTCAACAAGTATTGTTTCATACTGAGATAAACTACTCGAGGCATGTTGTCACCAATGAGGGCATTGCAGTAGATCTAAAAAAGACAAGGGCCATCATGGAGTGGGTAGCTCCTAGGAATGTAGATGAGGTGAGGTCTTCCGTGGGATTGACAGGTTATTATAGGAGGTTCATCAGAAGCTTCACACATATTGCTTATCCTATCACATCATTGCATATGAAAGGTAAGAAGTTTGAATGGACAGAGGAGTGTGAGGCTAGTTTTGAGTAGCTCAAGTAGTTGCTGACACATGCACCAGTGCTAAAGATTGCAGATCCGAACAAAGAGTTTGTGGTATGCACAAATGTTTGCAAGAAGGGACTTGGTGGAGTCCTTATGTGGGATGGACATGTGGTATGCTATGAGTTGCAGAAACTGAATGAGCACGAGCATAACTATCCCACACATGATCTTGAATTGGCAGCGATTATACATGCATTGAAGATGTGGAGACACTATCTTCTGGGTAGGAGGTTTACATTGATGAGTGATCACAATGGTTTGCAGTATCCAATGGTTTGCAGTATCTATTTGACCGACTGAATCTGAATGGTAGGTAGGCTTGGTGGTTAGCTACGAGTAGTGAGTTCGATTTTGAGATCATATATATCAAAGGTAAAGAGAAAAAAGTGGCAGATGCTCTTAGTAGGCGGATACAAGTAAATCATTTAGCAGCTATGAGCTCCTATGGGACAGACTTATAGGATATGATCTTGCAGGCAGGTCACCAAGATGTCAGATATATGGAGATTATGCACAGATTGCAGCAAAGTACTTGTACATGTACAAGTGATAATACAGGTACAAGTATAAGTATAGATGAGAGTACAGGTGTAGGTACATGTATAGGTACAGGTGCAACTGCACAGGATGTGAACTATTTCCTTACAACATATGGACTGGTTAGGTTCAGAGACAAGATATATGTTCCAGATAGCAATGAGCTCAAGAAGGTGATCTTGAGATATTTTCATGCGAAACCATATTAGGGTCACCCAGATTATCAAAAGACACTGACCGCAGTGAAGATATTTTATTATTGGCTGAACCTAAAGAGGGATGTAACAGATTTTGTGGCAAGATGTTTTTATTGTTAGTGTGTGAAGACAAAGTGTAAACATCCAGGTGAACTGCTATAGTCGAATGCGATTCCAGAATGGAAATGGGACGTAATTTCCATGGACTTCATCATAGGTTTGCAAGTACAGTGAGACAAAATAATTCTATCATGGTTATTGTGGATAGGTTGATAAAGGTTGCACACTTCATTCCCATGAAGTCTACATTCTCAGCTAGCAATGTAACACAAGTGTTCATCAGAGATGTAGTTAGATTTCATGGTGTTCCAAAGAAGATTGTATTAGACAGGGATGCAAAGTTCACTTCCAAGTTTTGGAAGGAGTTGTTTGTAGGTTTAGGCACAAAGTTGGCCTTCAATACAACTTATCATCCGCAGACAGATGGACAGATAGATAGGATCAACAAAATATTGGAGGACATGTTGAGGATGCATGTGATACATCAACATTGAAAGTGGGAAGAGTATCTTCCACTAGTAGAGTTTCCTTACAAAAATGGGTATCATAAATCTTTGAAGATGAGTTTGTTTGAAGCATTGTATGGGTGGAGTTGCAATACTCCTATCAGTTGGAGTGATCCAGTTAACAAGGTTTTGATTGGACCAAACATGGAACAAGAAATGCAAGTTATCAAGAAGAATCTAAAGGAAACACAAGATAGGGAGAAGATCTATGTAGATCGGAACAAGTTGTTCAAGGAGTTCTAGATTGGGGAACATGTGTACTTGTGCATCAAACTGAAGAAGAACTCCTTACAGATTGGATCATGTGCCAAGCTGGCACCATGGTTTTGTGGACCCTTCAGTATTGTTGAGAGGATTGGGCCAGTAGCCTATCAACTTGCACTACCTCTGACAATGAAAGTCCATGATGTTTTCCATGTGTCATTACTTAAGAAGTATGTTAAAGATGTTGATCATGTGATTGATTCTGTATTGCAGGTGGAACCAGATGGAGAATTCCAGTCGGAGCCTTAGTGTATATTGCAGAAAAAGGTGCTCATGCTCTGGAACCGAGAAATCGAGCAAGTTAAGGTGCAATGGAAGCACTTTGGGCCCGATGAAGCTACATGAGAGATGGTGGATTAGATGCAGGATATGTATCCTTCCTTGTTTGCCGGTTGAGGAAAAGTAGTTTTGGCATGGTGTTTTGGTATGGTGTTTTGGTATATGTCTTGGTATATGCTTTGGTATATGTTTTTTGGTGATTTTTCTATATGTACATATTTATATGGATGTAAATACCGCCATGAGCTATGTTATAAAGCTCCAATAAGTGGTATGGAACATGCAGCAATATGATGGTAGAGCACTTCAAGAGTAGGGCCATTGTGGGACACTAGTACCCAATAATGTCCATTGATTTCCATGAGCATGTTATGATCGGTATAATCGTTTTAAGGCAGGGATGTGCCTTGGTTTTTGTTTGTTCCGATGCAAGGAAGCCTTACCAATGGATGGATTGCCCGAGACGGGGGTGCCAGCAGAACTTGGAAGGTGAGTGATTGCACGGATTATCCGAGGGACTGTGTAGCAGATAAGGTAAGAGTGGGAATGGATTTGTTTTGGTCATTAGCATTGTCTTATGGAATCATATGCACATTGGGAGTGTGCCCTTGAAAAATGACCAAGTAACTGTTCACTGAGAGGACAAGTGGCGTTGGATTGTAGCGTTGGACATTGGATGCAGATTTGATTTTACAATGGATTCTAGACTTCATGGGAAGGAGGTGAATCCTAGTATTAATTTGAGGGTGGAGGTGTGAGCCTCTAGATTCCCTTGTTGTGGATGCAGACATCATATCATTTTATTTGCTGGTTGAGAAAATGTGCATATGTGTATATGTGTGTATTATTTTAAATATTGTATTGAGCTGGATTTATAAAGCTCCATATACAATATGGTTATTTGTTGGTTGAAGATAATGCGTATGTGTATATCTGGTTATTGTAAATGTTGTAATGAGCTATGTTATAAAGCTCTAGTAAACGGTATGATTTTCATGTTTCAACATTGGTCATTGTAAATACTACAGCAAGTTGTGCTATAAAGCTCCATGCACAGTATGTTTTGTTTTCAACAGTCTTGTTGGTTATAGGTGTCATTGAACATCAAAGACAATGTTCCCCCAAGGGGGAGGGTTCTGTAACAACCCTCGTTAAAAATCCATGTAAAAATATATAAATACCACGGATGATGGGACATGTATTCCAAGCTGAATGGTGGGGGAAACATCCTAGTGGGTGTTGATTCGGTTTATTATGGCTAAGGAAATTGGCAAAGGCAATGGCTAAGGCTTTGGAAAGGAAAACATGCATTTTTGGCACATTTATTTATGAAAATAAAGGAAATTAGGAGAAAAGGAAGGTGAAAGGTCACAGGTTGCATGTGAGGAGGAAATTGAAGGAAAATAATGGAAAATGAAGAAAATAGAGGTCTCATTAATAAAAAGGCTTCTAAGGATCAATTGGCAAGCTTTTGGCTCAGGCTTGGTCAGTGTAAGATTTTGACAGGTTTTGGTGGAGCTCTCTTCTATTCTCTCTCTCATATTCTTGGAGACTTAGAGTTTCATTGGAGCACTCTTGGAGGGTGTGGCATACTTGGATTCTTGGAGCAAGAAGGCAAAGAAAGAGAAAAAAAAGCACAAGAAGGCATAGGGATCAACAACTACATCAGATTTGCTTGCAAGTACCGAGTTGCATGTATGTTTCCTTCACTAGTTTTGGCATGCATGGCATATGCATGTGGATTATTGGTCATGACCTGTCATTGACATGGAGGATTTCTTGTATTGATAGTGGATTGCATAGCCTTGCCATTTATTGGATAGCTATGGAGATTGTGGGTTTAATTCATTGTCTGTTTTGGTTGGTTCTCATGTTTCCTTTAAGCTTGGGTTGAGTTATTAGTTCCTGGAGCCTTGGTTGGACAAACGCTATGGAAGCCCTGTAACAACTTGGGTTGAGTTACTAGTCCCATAGCCTTGGTTGTACAAACACTCTGGAAGCCCAATAACATCTTGGGTTGAGTTACTAGTCCTGGAAGCCTTGGTTGGACAAATGCTCTAGAAGCCCTTAGTGGGTTGAGTTACTAGTCCTGGAAGCCCTGGTTGGAAAAACACTCTAGAAGCCTAGAAAATGTTGTGGGTTGAGTTAATAGTCTTGGAGCCTTGGTTGGACAAATGCTTTGGAGCCTAGCAACAATCGTGGGTTGAGTTACTAGTCTTGGATGCCGGATTGGAACACTTTGGAGCCCTAAAAGGATTAGATAGAGACTGATCTGATGTTGGTTTGTGATGTCTGACCGTGAGGTGGAATCACTATTTGATGGGTTGAGGTGGATGGCCTCTAGAAGCCCTCTATGAGTTTTGATTGATGTGTTCTATGAGATCCCAAATTCATGCTTGGAATATGGCACGAGGGATGAATGGTAGAAGAGATATTTGGCTAAGCCATTCTATGGTTGGGTCAAACATGGAAGTCCCATCTCAGGTCTAGATTTTGCATCATCAACAAGAGGTTGTTTCTTCTTGTATTTCTATGAGCATTATATTGGATTATATGAGGTTTATATGGTAGTGAGTTCATTGGTATTTATGTCCCTATTATGTTGGTTATGTATATGTTTTATGACAGCAACCATGTATGGCTCTCATCATGTTTTTACTTGTAATTGAATGATTAATATATCTATGAACCAATGGATGGAATGGAAGTTAATGGGTTGAGGCATCAATTCTTCATGGTGAATCTCAGATAAGTATGAGACCCCTTTTCTCAAATTTGTTAATTACACATGTAGTTTACATATTCATGATATGTTTGACGAAATTTCTGTCATGGCTAGTAGGGGTCCAATCAATGTATTAAACAAGTATTAGCTATAGTACTGTCATTTTACTGTTCTGGAGAGATGGTTCAATTCTAGGCAATGACCTGGGCTCTGGGCTTGAAAAGTGGCTCAAATCCTGGGGAAATTGGCATAGCACCGACTAAATGAATCTCTGGACAGTGGAAGGAAATCCTGTGAGAGAGATTGTAGGTTTCTCAATGCTGTCATGCCTATAGCATGAAAGCGATTGAGGCTTAAGTTATCCAAAAGTTCAGTGGGACCCAAGGGCAAGTCGTCTGAAGTGTTGGATTGGTTCCTGGGGGTCTTGAATATGATGTTGAATGTTTGTATGGCGTGTTTCTGTCAGTTCCATTTCCTTAATGTGACTTAGTAGGTTGAATCATATCATAGTGGCCTCTCATCGCATGTTTACCTGGCTGGCTGGTTGCTTGGGTATATGTGGGAGGAGAGTGTTACACAAACGCTCCGGAAGCCCTTGTGGGTTGAGTTACTAGTCCTAGAAGCCTTGGTTGGAAAAACGCTACTGAACCTCGACAACAACTATGGGTTGAGTTACTAGTCCTAGAAGCCTTGGTTGGGACAAACACTATAGAATCCCTGTAAGGCTTTGATAGAGACCAATCTGATGATGGTTTTGTGATTTCTGATCATGAGGTGGAATAATTGTTTGATGAGTTGAGGTAGATGGCCTCTGGAAGCCCTAAATGGTTTTGGATTGATGCGTTCTATGAGTTCCCACATTCATACTTAGAATATGGCATAGGGATGAATGAATGAAGAGAGATTTGACTTAGCGATTCTACGGTCGGGTGGAATGTGGAAGTCCCATCCTGGGTTTGGATTTTGAATCATCAATATGAGGCTATTTCTCGTAGTTATATGAGTATTATACTAGATTATATGTGGTTTATATGGTTGTGATTTCATTGGTATTTTTGCTGCTATTATGCTAGTTATATATGTGTTTTATGACAGTAGCTATGTATGGCTCTCGCCATGTTTTTACTTGTAAATGAATGATCAATGTATCTATGACCTAATGGGTGAAATGGCAGTTAATATGTTGAGGCATCAATGTCTCCTAGCGGTTCTAAACTAAGTATGATACCCCTATGTTCAGATATATTATTTACACATGTAGATTACATATTTATGATATGTTTGATGAAATGTTTGTCATGAGTAGTAGGGTTACAGTCAAGGTCTCATTCAAGTGATTGCATTTATACTGTCATTTCCTTGTTATTTTAATTTTCTGAAGATGTGATTCAATTATGGGCAGTGACCTGGGCTCTGGGCCTGAAAAAGTGGCTCAAATCCCGGGACACTGGCACAATACTGAAAAAAAGAGTCCCTAGATGCTGGCTTGTAAGCCTGTGAGAACATCCAGAGGTGCCTCGATGTTGGCATGCCTATATCATGAGAGCATCCAGAGGTCAAGTAGTCCAAAATGTCAGTGGGACCCAAGGGCTGGTTGGCAAAAAGGTTGGGTTGGTTCCTGAGGGTCCTAATGCTGATGTTGGATGTTTGTATGGTGTGTTTCCATCGGTTCCACTTCCTTAACGTGACTTAGGAGGTCAAATCATATCACAATGGCCTCTCATTGCATGTTTACCTCGACTGGTTAGTTTCTTGGGTAGATGTGGGAGGGGAGTGTTACATTAGGCATTCAAAGTCTTAGCGCATGGGATTTTTGGTGATGAGATTCAGGAGGAAGGGTCTACGAGCCTTCCAAATAAAATCAAAAAGAAATTTCAGGCCCCTGTCTTTATGTGGGGGACAAGGTTGAAATGGCTAATGCGGTTGATCTCACATAGAAGTCTATTATGGGGCATGTCTGTGGATGGAAATTTGGTTGGAACACCATCCTGGAATGATACGATGAGTGCATCATGCCCATGGTTTCTGCAGATCATGATGTTTTCTTTGGCCATGGGTTGGATTCAACTGTATTTTAAGTCAAAGGAGGATTAATGCAAAGTAGAAAATGATGCATGGTCCATTACTCCACTCTAGTTATCTTCAAATTTTGGATGCCTCTCTTCGATGCTCATAAGGAGTAGATGGATGAAATCCAAGTGTGGGTGCATTTTCTAGGTCTTCCATCCAACATGTGGAATTATCATAGATTCACTAACTTGGGGAACAATTTGGAACATTTTCTAGATGGTGATTATTCATTCCTAGAGACTAAGGATAAATTCGTTGCTAGGATTCTGGTTTGTTTGGATTTACACAAAAAAATTCATGCCACTATGAATATTAGAAAGGGTGAAGTTCAGCTTCAAGATCTTGACAGTGAAGGCCTTCCCTTTCATTTTAGGAGGTGTCACAAGCTTGGACACATGATGAACAATTGTAATCTCTCTTTCAAGGGTATATCAAATGACAGGAATACATCAAAGAATCCCTCTATGGATAGTGGATGGAATAGGACACTGTGACCAATGTTTCTGCCATTCTGTGCTCATTGATGGTGTCACTCTTGGGTCCTTCGTTGGTGCCTTCCTCAGCGACATCTATGGCAAGGGTTACAATATCACATGTGGTGTCTTCGAATCCTCGTAATTCAGTCCCTCTTTCTTTGCAAAATTTACATATTGGTTCTCATTTTGACTCATTGAGTATTCATCTTGTTGCATGCTTGGAGGTGGTTATTAGGTCAAAGTCTAGAACAATAAATTTACCCCCTTTACAAAATTCCTCATGTTCTATGTCTTTTGGATCATCGAAATACACTTCTTCACGGGCCTCTATGATCTCGGGTTGTTATGGGGAGTTGGGTGGGGGAGATATTCTTCAAAACTTATGTTCCCATCTTGTGATTTTGGGATCTAGGGGTCCTCCTGGTGGTTTGGGTCTTATTTATTTGTTGGAATCCTCTTATAGGGTGTGAAAATTTCGCTAATGAAATTCTATTGCAGCAACTGGAATTAATTCTTCTAACTATTAATTAATTTAGTAGTGTATTACTACGACAACAACGAATTAATCACATTGCAATCTTCACAAATAAAAATACTACGAAAGATAAACTGGAAACTAAGAAAATATTGGCACACACATACAAAATTATGACATTTTTATTTTGGACTAAAGTCCCTAGAAAAACCCAACTTGGGAAAACTGATGGAACAACTAAGGGTTTTTATTATTAAGCAGCAGTGAGAAAAAATTTCTAAGTACAATAAATGTCGCCAAACTGACGAATCTATCCAAGAGAAATAATGGAAAAAATTTACTAAGGGATTTTACCCGCACTATGACAATCCTGACAGTGTCTAACCTCTGAAAATCTAGTCATCCAAGTGATTTGCGTAGGTCCTATGTCACCCTAGCGCTGCCTGCCAAACGCCCTACCTAAAACAATTGCCAATCTAGCAATCTTGCCTGCTGCTAACTGGGAAAATGCTTCTCCAACCCTATGGAAAATCTTCCCAACCTCTGGGACAGAAAACGTCTTCCTCTTCAGCTAGATCAAACTATTCTTTTGAAGCAACTATGCAATCCCTGCATTTCTTCCTAAAGAAAATCTCGACCCACTCTTTCTTACTCTCTATAACTGGTAAAATTCCTCTGGAATCACTGTCTCTACCTCTCTCTGTCTCTGCTTCCCTTCTCTAGCTCGAACTCTTCCGACAAAATGTTGTTGCTCTCTGGAAAATCGAATATCCCAAGAAAATCGATCTCAACTGTGTTCCTCCATATACCCATCAACTTCTTCTTATAATCTCATTGTGGAACTCCAACAACCAAGATTAAAATTTAATCAGTGGCTGAGATTATTTCCTAGTCGATATGTGTGAGTTTCTAGAGAAATCTCACATTCCTTAATTAATTATTGTTAATTAATCATTTTCCCTAAGTTAGACTTAGGAAAAATTTAATTATTGATTAATTAAATTAATTAAGACATTTCTAGGTGGATTTTCCTGAAACCTTTTATGAGTTATGGAGTCCTGGTGTTTCTTAGCATCTCTAACAAATATCGAGACTAGAACAACAATTGATGATACAAAACTAACACTCCCTCTTAACGAGGAAGGTGTTATAGTGTTTAACTACTCCAACACCTTATCTCTACATCACCTTATGTACACATTGATGATGTATGACCATTGTGACTGCTTGCCACTCCCCACCAACCGTTGCGCAAGTCTGATGTTACATCTGTGATGTCGTTGACATTCTTATATTGTTGCCAACTTTGCATTTGCACTGCAACTCCCTCTCACTTTTTTTGTTGCTACTGCAACAGAGAAGGGTCTGAAACATTGAATGAATTGTGTCTTTGTGCTACATCTGTCTCTTGAGCATCTCAATGCTATTAGCCACTGCACTATCCACTGAAGAATTTGCATTGTTGTTAACTTTGTATTGAGCTTGTTGCTATGTTATCAACATTGCTCTGTGCTCCTCAACAACTTACTGCTACTAGTATGAAAGTGTCACTCTAGAATCTAACTGCATCACTAACACAGATGCATCCCGCTACTGAATATTGTGGCCCCCCATAGAAAGGTAATGATCCATGAGGAACATATTGATTAGGTGCTCAGAATTATGCTAAAAAATAAAAGTGCCAGGATCTTGTAAAACTCAGTTTCAGACTGAAGAGCTCATCATTTTGAATCCAACGGTGCAAACGACACTCAAATCCGAGTTCGTATGCAAAAGTTAGAGCAAGTAAAAGTTCTGGTTTGAATTGCCTACATGGCAGGATTGGAATGACATGGCAAGTCTTCAATGAATAAGGAGGTGAAAAGTGGCAGCCAGCCATTGGCCTTCAAAAATCACATATCACAAATCACATATCACAATGATGAGTGTTTCAGTGTTACAAATCGGCCCCCGATAGGTTTAGGGTTGCGATGCGATGAGATCACATATCACAATCGCAGGAAAGAAGTGACAACAGGAATTGGCCCCGACGCAAGTTAATTCCCGAATGCGAAAGAGCTCGGATGCGATAACATTATATGTCACAGTTTAAAACTTTGGCGGTTCTGTCATATCGCAATCGCAACATTTTGTTGGGTAAACAAGACCTTCCGCCCATTAAAACTCGCCAATTGCAATCTGCGATAAGGCCGACAGGATATGTCCCATGGTGCGGCAAAATTATTGCCTGATTAGCGTATTTTGGGGCTAATTTGTAGTTTTCTACCAGATTTTGAGTGTTGGAAAGAATAGTGGGAGAACTCAGAGAAGTCGTAACTCATTCAATTCTTATCCAAGTTTGATGCAAAAAAATTATAGCAATTTTTGGTATCTTGAACTCATGGAGATAGGTTTCAGAGGCATCTGAGCATTGTAAACACACTTTTGATGTAATTGAGCATAATAAAGAGGCGCAAACCATTGGAAGATGGACCAAGGAGATGTAGCCCAGGAGGGGTGAACTCCTTTATCATGTTATTGTTGTGTGTTGTATTTTGATGTTCATTGTTGTTATATTGCTATTGTTCAGCATATGTTTCTATGTTAAATTGTTTATAACATTTACATAAGAAACTCTCATGGGAATCTA
The DNA here is from genome assembly GCA_031772625.1 of Pinus tabuliformis. Lineage (NCBI taxonomy): Eukaryota > Viridiplantae > Streptophyta > Pinopsida > Pinales > Pinaceae > Pinus > Pinus tabuliformis. The sequence continues at coordinate 1,302,360,550 of CM062818.1, forward strand.
TTAATTGAAAAAGTTTTTGAATCATTAAGCACTTGAAAAGAAAATGATAAGAATATTGGGTTTATTTCTGAATGGGGAATTAGCACAACATTACTAATATGCTCCAATTCAAATCAAGTTGGTATCAGAGCACTAGTTTTTCTTACTAGATTTGCTTTGTGAAAGAAGGATTTAATTGTTTGTAAGTTTATGTCATGCTCACAAGGTTAAATCTCAAACAAGGTGAAGGAAAGCTGGTTGAAAACCTTGAAATTGGGTCAAAGGGAAGAAAAGCAAGGTTGCCAAAGTCTTCTACACCAGTTCAGCCTCAAGTTGCAGAAGTTGCAGTTGAGATTCCAAAACCAGTACATCCTAAAGTTGTAGTTGTGTCTGCAGAGACCATGTCTCATGAAGGAGAACCTATCATGACATAAGATGAGAAGACCTTTAGAAATGCTTTCTTTGATGTGACAGAGATGGTCAAGGCCCTCTATGAAGAGAGGAACAAAAAAATACAAGGAGAAAGTTCCAAGCCACCCAATGGAGAAGGCTCTTCAAGAGGCGGTAATGGAAAAGAAGATAAAGGAAAAGGAAATAATGGGAATGGAGACAAGCCTCCACCATATCCACCATCTTCTTCATCTTCTTCTTCGAAATCATCTTCACATTCATCAATCAATACCATCGTTACTCATACTCATCATCACTCTTCAAAAGGGGTCGGTAAATCACCTTTTCTGAAGCTTGATGTTAAATTCGAGTTGCCTATGTATAATGGTGAAGTGAATGCAGAGAAGCTGGATAACTAGATTTGTCAGTTGGAGGTGTATTGTAGAATTCAGAACCTTCAAGAGGATGATATCAAGATTCATTTGGCTTCATTGAGAATGGAGGGTGAAACACTTGTATGGTGGGAAGCAAGGACTCAAGACGAGATCAAAAAACATGGTAAGATCTCTATTTCTTGGTCTAATTTCATTGTTACTATAGAAAGAAAGTTATACCCTTTAGCTCATATGAAAAAAGCCATTATGAATGGAAAAAATGTGCAAGAGTATAATTAAGAGTTTAGGAAAAGAGCTCTTATGCTAGGAGTAGACTTACAGTCACAATATACCTTGCTGAAATACATAGCTGGGTTGCATAGCTATCTTCGACATACTATTCTTATGTTCAGTCCCATGAATCTTTATGAGGTCTGTGTTCAAGCTACACACCTCGAAGTAAGAGGGAAAAATATATAGGAAGAAGGTAAGAAGAAGCCATTTCAGAGTGTTGAAAAAAGGAAGAAGTTTAAACGAAAGTAGAAGAAAAATGCTTCTGTTAAGTAAGAAGGGGAGAAACACATGTGCAAGAATTGTTCCAAGGAGGGACATGATGAAGCACATTGTTGGAAGCTTCATCCATAATTATGACCAAAGAAATTAAACAATAAAGGGAAACAAAAGACTAATGCTATTTCACAACAAGACTTGGGTTCAGACTCAGGGGATGAAACAAAAATCGTAGCCACAGTCACCAAAGGAAAATCCGTGGAAAAATCAAGCAAAGAGGCAATCGTAGCAAGTACCAGTGCAACAAATAATACCCACAACATTTCAAATGAGGAAAACCAAATAGAGATATTCCATATCTGAGTCATTTCCAAACATATGAAAATCGATACGCTGTTTGATAGTGGATCTCAGGCCAACTTAATTTCTGCGGATTTAGTCAAGAAATTGAATCTGGAAACCATGCCTCATCATAAACCGTATCCATTGGGTTGGATAACCAAGGATGCTAATTTACAGGTCACATGGAAATGCGTTTTCAGATTTGCAATCACCACCAATTTCATTGATGAAGTTGAATTAGACATTGTGCCATTGGATATCTTAGGAATTGTGTTGGGAAGTCTGTATTTGTATGTCAGGAAGACTGTTTTCCACATATTTGAGAACAAATATCATTTGTTCAAAGACGGAGTGGAGTACATTGTGAGAGCCCATCACAGAAAGCTTAGTCTGTCTTTGGCAAGCACAGGTGAAATGAAGCGACTGGTTAATTCCAGTAAGAGTCTCGTGCTCCTTATGATCAAGCAGAAGAATGACACGGAGCAGGAATCCTTTGCAGGCTATGATGTGAAGTTGAAAGCTGAATTGGTTGATGTGGTTAATCAATATGGGGACATGTTTCAAGAACCAAAGTGACTGCCATCAAAAAGAGGAATTCAACATGAAATTCAGCTACAGCAGAATTGTCCACTCGCAAACATTGGTATGTATCAAATGTCAGTTCTGGAAAGTTTAGAAATGTTGGAAATAATACTGAGAGGGGGGGTGAATCAGTAATATTAAATCAATAAAACTTTTTCATTCCCATACTTAGATACATATACGCTACTTCAGTTAATGGAACCCGCGTGTATACGCAATTGTGTCTAATGCAACTAGTGCATATCCAAAATACTTATGATTTAGTTAATCCATTATATGTTGATCTTTAGTTAGTGTATCAGAACTTCATTAACCATATGAATAGTAAGCAGGTGCAGTAAAATAGAACAGATCATCACACACAAGAAGCACACATGAACACCATGATATAAGGTGGAAACCCAATGTGGGTGAAAACCACCTACTGCAAGTCGTCTCTGTCTTCTTTTAATAAGAAACTTCTTTTCACATTAGTACTAGTGCAGTATTATACCAGTACGCAGGCTTCTACCTGCAGAAGGCGACAACCTTCTTAGCTCTTGTACTAGCCGATCTATTTACTAGTACGTAGGCGCTGGCCTACTGAAGGCTCCAACCTTCACTCGTTTTCCAGCTGTTCCTGGAAGGGAGCTACAACCCCTTGGCTCTTGTAATGGCCAATACGTTTACCAGTACGTAGGCTCGGCCTACTAAACTCTACGATCTTCCAGGGACCACGTTTCATACATTTTCATACTGGATCCATAAAACAATCACCATTGCAATATAATCATCAACTACACCTGCATCATCAATCTCTGAATCACCCAATACTGAAACCCTGTCAACAACATAGTCACCAGAACATAAAACAAACAACATAACTCTGCAACAACAACTAGATCCAACTGCAACTTCAAATATCATACTTCATACTATATACGCTACTCGAACGAACCCAACCTGCGTGTATACGCGCTTTTACCAAAGACAACCCGCGTACAGATCTGCAAATTCTAACTTATAACTTTGCAGCTATTTCAGACATCAAAACATAACATTTACAGAATAAACATGCATCAATAATTTAGATCTAGTCTATCCATAATCAAACCATATAATCATAAACATTCCAAGCCTTAATATCCTGATCCATCATCCATCATCATCCGCATAGGTGCATCCTTGATTCAGATCAAGCTAAGCATCACAAACCCATAACCAGCATACTAGATCTCACACTTCATCAGATATGCCTCACCTTCTCACATCCCCCTTTGCCTAATGATCTTCTCCTTATATAGGTTTAGGCTTCTCTCAATACCATGGCCCAAAACCATGTTGAACCAATACCTTGGACCCAATACCTAGGGTCAACACTTCAGACCAAATACCACGGACCAATACCATGGACCAAATACCACGGACCAAAACTTAGTTTTCCAACATGTACGCGCCTTTACTTCTATGAACTTGCGTGTGTACGTATACGTGCCTTTTTCTCTGCTCACCCGCGTGTATACACACTTTCATCAAGTCTAACCTGCGTATACCTTTCTTTTGACCTACTGCACTAGATCTTTCATCTGATTAAGTTGCCATCACCTGTATCATACCTCTAAGTGAGTTTCCATCAAGGACAACGCCTGTATCATAATGCCAACAAGAAATTAAAAAACAAGTCCAGGAATTGTTACATAAAGGAGTAATTCATCCTTCTACTTCATCGTGTGGTTCACCAATTATATTGGTACCCAAGTAAGATGGAACCTGGCGCATGTGTGTAGATTATCGAGCTTTAAATAAGATCACAATAAAGAATCGATACCCACTGCCCATAATAGATGATTTGCTAGATCAGTTGAAAAATTCAAAGTATTTCACTAAATTAGACTTGAGAAGTGGATATCACCAAGTTAGAATAGCTGAATAGGACATATGGAAGACTTCTTTTAAAACCAAACAGGGATTGCTTGAGTGGCTGGTTATGCCTTTCGGTCTTTGTAATTCTCCAAATACATTCATGAGAGTTATGAATGATGTTTTAAGATCATTTCTTGATGACTTTGTAATTGTCTATTTAGATGATATTTTGATATTCAACAAATCGAGAGAAGAGCATATCAATTATGTTAGGAAAGTTTTGGATATCGTGATAAAAGAAAAATTATTTCTAAATATGTCTAAATGTGAATTCGGGAAAAATTCCTTAGTTTATTTGGGCCACATAGTTGGAGGAGGTGAGCTGAAGATTGATCCCTCTAAAGTTTCTGTGAATTGGAAAATACCCAAATCAGTTACATAAGTAAGAAGTTTCATAGGAGCAGCGCAGTATTGGAGGAAGTCCATTTATAATTTCTCCTCCATAGTGGCTCCACTATATGTGTTGACCAATGTGAAGGTTGTCTTCCAGTGGGGAGGCACACAAAAAAAACATTTGATGCTTTGACACAAAAGATCAGTTCAGTCCCAGTTTTGGCATTGCCGGATTTGAAACAACCCTTTGAAATATAGATAGATGCAAGTGACTACACCATGGGTGCAGTTCTTTTACAGCATGGTAAGCCCATTTCATTTCATTCTGAGATTTTTATTGGTGTTGTTATAAACTATCCTACGTATGATAAAGAGCTTTACGCATTGGTACAAAGTGTGAAGAAATGGAATCATTATTTGATGGGAAAAGAAACCATTATTCACACCAATCATCAGCCTTTGCAATATCTGCAATCTCAAACCAAATTGTAGCAGTAAAGGCACTTTCGTTGGATGGGATTTTACAACAATTCCACTTGGTAATCAGGTACAAGAAAGGTATATATAATAGAGTTGCTGATATGCTTTCTAGACCGATTGTAAATGTAGCCATTTTACTCAAGAATAATTCTGTTTTTCCTTAAAGTTATGTTGAACAATATGCACATGATACTGACTTTCAAGAGGTATATTTAAACTTGAGTCAAGGTCACCAAGTTGAGGAATTATACTAGCATGTACATGATAATCTATTGTATCATTTGGGAAAACTTTGTGTTCCACAGGGAGAGAGAGTAAATGTCACAAGGGAAGCACACACTTCTCTTATTGTTGGACATTTCAGTGTAAGTAAAACAGTGGAAAATCTTCAGAGGTATTTTTATTGGCCTTGTATGCTTGAAAGTGTGTCATGTTTTATAAGAGGTTGTTCATTGTGTGCAGTTAGTAAGCCTAGTAATAGGAAACTAGGATTGTACACACCACTTCCAGTGCCTTCAAGACCATGGGAAAGTGTTTCTATGGATTTTGTAGGAGGTATTCCTTTGTCAAGGAAAGGTCATGATTATTTGTATGTAGTTGTGGATAGGTTCAGCAAGATGTGCATGTTAATGCCTTGTAAAAAGAAAATTATAGTTGAACAAACACCTCAACTTTTCTTTCAAAATGTATGGGTTCATTTTGGATTGCCTACTTCTATTGTAAGTGATCATGATTCTCGATTTGTTGGGAATTTTTGGTCAACTTTATGGAACTTAATGGACACCAAGTTGAAGAAAAGTACAACGTTCCATCCGCAAACAGATGGCAAACTGAAGTGGCAAACAAACAATAATTTATTTGTTAAGAGGATATTGCAGCAAACATCCTAAGTTGTGGGATGAACAGTTGCATTATATTCAGTATGCTTACAACTAAGCAAAACATTCTTCTACTCTAACTTCACCTTTTGAGGCATGTCTTGGTTATTTACCTAAAATTCCTTTGGATTTCATCTTTGAGAAAGATGTAGCTGTAGATGGACATAGTGACATAGACAAGGCAAAGAAATTCATTGAGCAAATTCAGTTGATTCACCAAATAGTTCAAGAACAACTAGAAAAGAGTTAAGGCAAGTATAAGGCAAGGCATCATAAGCATCATGTGGATATTAAGTTTCAAGTAGGTGATGAAGTTTGGCTATACATTAGCAAGGAAAGGCTTTAAGGTGAAGGTAAAAAGCTGAAACCAATTTGTTATGGTCCATTTAAAATTCTGGAAAAGATTGGAAATAATGCTTTCTGGCTTGATTTGCCTTCATATATGAAAATCTATTCCATTGTTAATGTTGAAAATTTAAGATTGTATGAACCTCTTTTGATTGAATATCAAGGAGAGAATGTTCAAATTCCATCTATTTAAGACTTTTCTCCAGAATACCTTGATATGCTTCAACAATACACTATACTTGATAGGAGGACAAGGACAACTAAAAGAAGCAATATTGATTATCTTTAGGTGGGTATCAAAGGTACACATCCATCAAAGGCCAAATGGATTGAAGTGGGGAAGGAAAGGGAATAGTACCCTCATCTGTTCAATAATTGAATATTATGGAACTAGCTCACAAAAAGATAGAAAAGATAGATGAACACCTTAGAAATAAGCCTCTTCGAGGGGGCAACCTCCTTTACATTACAGAAATGAATAGTTCTTGGATTATTCAAATGAAAAAACCTCCTTTCTATATAGGAGTCTAAGGGGTCACAATATAACCAATCCGACCTAACAATAATAATATAAAGGCACAAAAATAACAATAGAGGGATTCTATGGGGCACAGTAATAACAATATGGAGACAATAGGGGCACAACAATATTAATAAGGGATACAACTACAATATTAATGCGGGCATCACTAGTGTTATAGGGACCTAACATGCCCCTCTCCTTCAAAAAAGTGTTTTCCTCAACGCTTGAGTAGTTCTGGATGCTTCTGTATAAAATTCTCATCCTCCCATGTGGAATCTTCAGCGGATAAGTTCTTCCACTTGATGAGATACTCTGAAATGGATCAATTTCGTAGTTGTAGAGTTCTTGTTTCTATGATTGCTTCCGGTTCCAATATAATTGTTCCTTCCTCGTCAAGTTCTAGCAATATTGTTTGAATTGGGAGCTTTTCGCCTATAACCTTCTTTAAACATGAAACATAGAAAACTGGGTGCACTAGAGAAGCTGCAGGAAGCCCCAATTTGTATGCCATAGTACCAATCTTTTGTAACACCTTGTACGAACCATAATACTTTGGTGAAAATTTGTTATCCTTCTTAGCTTGCTTGAGGGACATTTGTTTATATGGTTGTAGCCGTAGGAATACCCAATCACCTACATCAAAACTTCTTTCACTGCGATGTTGATTTGCCTGTTGTTTCATTCTATTTTGCGCCAACACGAAGTTATCCTTTAAGAGTTGGAGAACTTGTTGTTGATGCTCGATGTGATGTTCCACTGCTTGAACCTTAGAATTTTCTCTTAAATATGATGTGATGGATGGTGGTTGATATCCATAAAGTGCCATAAATGGGGTCATTTTTGTTGCAGTATGGAAGGAAGTGTTATACCACCATTCAGCCAAAGGCAACCATTTGACCCATTGTGTCTGTTTATCATATACAAAGCAACGAAGATATCCTTCCAAACATTTGTTTACTATCTCCGTTTTCCCATCAGATTGAGGATGATAAGATGAGCTATGAGCTAACTGAGTACCAAGACAAGAAAATAATTATGTCCAAAAATTTCCTATAAAAATGGGATCTCTGTCACTTACAATAATCTTTGGGTTTCCATGTAGCTTTTGAATTGTTTCCATAAATGTCGTAGAAACTGTGTTGGCTTTAAATGGATGTGATAATGCACAAAGGTGTGTATACTTGGTAAGTCTGTTAACTACCACCATGATGACACTCTTTCCCTCAGACTTGGGTAAACATGTGATTAAATCCACTGAAACCTCCTCCCAACGTTGGCTTGGAATGGATAAAGGTTTTAATAGAACTGGTGTCTTAATTGTTTTAGCTTTATTTTGTTGGCATACCAAACATTCAACCACAAACTTTTGAATATCCAATTTAAGGCCATCCTAAAAAAATTCCTTCTTAACCCTGTGGTAAGTTTTTAAAAATCTTGAGTGCCCTCCTAAGGGAGAAGCGTGCAATCCCAGAAGAATCTTTTGTTTGAGTTGGGAATTATTACAGAGGTATAAGCGATCTTTGTACCATAATGAATCATTTTTCCAGCTAAATGTAACAAATGTATTGGAATATTGTTGTAACTTTCGAATAAGTTCCCACATTTCTTCGTCATTCTTCCATTCCTCCCTTGCTTCGTTTATCCAATCTGGGTGGATAATAGAAATGGTGCACAACAATGCTTCCACATCCTCATCCTTTATTGAGAGTGCATTTGCCACAACATTTTTCTTCCCTTTTTTGTATATGATTTAAAAGTCATAACCCAACATCTTTGTGACCCATTTTTTTTGTTCTTTAGAGGATAATCTTTGTTCTAAAAAGTATTTAAGGCTATCATGATCCGTTTTTACCTTGAAGTGTCTTCCCATTAGGTAAGGTTGCCATTTCTTAAGTGCATGTAGTATTTCCAACATTTCCTTCTCATAAATAGCTTTGTGTAAATACTTTCCCTTGATTGGACGACTTTCGAAAGAAATGGGTCTTTCATCTTGCATTAAAACAACACCAATTCCATTTCTGGAAGCATCAGATTCCACAATAAAGGTTTTTGTGAAGTCTAGTGTAGCTAAGACCAGTGCTTGGCACATTGCCTCTTTAAGATCTTCGAAGGCCTTTGATGCTTCTGGAGTCCATGAAAATGCATCTTTCTTCAACAATGTTGTTAGAGGTGCTGCTATTTTCCCATAATTCTTAACAAACTTGTGATAAAAACCTGTCAACCCGAGAAATCTTCGCAAATGCTTTATGGATGTGGGGATTTCCCATTCCTTAATGGCTTTAATTTTGCTAGGGTCTACCTTAACTCCTTCATGAGATACAATATGACCTAGATATTCCACCTCTTGTACTCCAAAGAAACATTTGGATCTTTTTGCATATAATTGTTTCTCCTTCAATAGTTGTAGCACCCTGTCAACGTGTTCAACATGATCCTTCCAAGACTTGTTGTAGATTAGTATATCATCAAAAAATACTAACACAAATTTTCTAAGGAAGGGTTTGAAAATGGAATTCATCAAACCTTGAAATGTAGAAGGTGCATTGGTAAGGCCAAAAGGCATGACCAAAAACTCATAGTGACCCTCATGAGTTCTAAATGCTGTTTTCAGAATGTCTTGAGTCTTCGTTCTGATTTGATGATATCCTGAATGAAGATCTAACTTGGTGAAGTAAATTGATCCATGCAATTCATCCAATAATTCTTCAATGACAAGAATGGGAAAATTATCTTTAATAGTGAGCTTGTTGAGCTCCCTATAATCCAGACACGTGCACCATGATCCATCCTTCTTGTGCACCAATACTACTGGAGCAGAGAAAGAACTTTGGCTAAGTTGAATTATACCAGCCTCAAGCATTTCTGCAACTATACGTTCAATTTCACTCTTTTGGGCATATGGATATCTGTACAGCCTGATTTTTGGAGGAACACTTCCTGGAATCAAATGAATAGCATGATCATGATCACGAATAGGTGGGAGACCTTTGGGAGTCTCAAATACCTTGGAATGATTGTCCAAGACTTTTTGGAGATTTGGACCAATAGATTATTTCGATGTGGAAACATCTAGCGAACATAATTGTGCAATTACACCTCGTTGTTCCTTTTTTAGAAGCTTTGTCATACCGTTAGAGCTTATTATCTTTCTCGGTTTCCCTACAATACCCCTTAATTCAACTTCCTTTCCTTCCACATAAAATTTCATGAAAGTTCTTGAAAGTTAAAAGCTATTGTACCCAAGGATTGTAGCCATTGGATTCCTAGCACAACATCAACACCTCCCATTGGAATGGAAAGAATTGGGCTTTTCAATACATATTCTCCGATGGATAGCTTGATATTATGGCACTTTCTAGAGAAATTTATCATTCCTCCATTTGCAACCATCAATTGACACTCTGGTGCTCGATATAGGAAGCAATTCAATTCTTTTGCTATCTTCTAATGAATAAAATTGTGGGTGCTTCCTGAATCAATCAACACTATTAACTTTTTCTTCTTGATTTGTCCTTCTATCTTGATGGTTTGAGGAGTGGTAATTCCAACCAATGCATTACAAGATATGGTCGGATTCATTTCTTCTTTATCTAGGCTTTGTTCTTAAAGTATATCCTCTTCTTTTGACCTTTCTTGCTCCTTTTCTTCTTCCTCTTCACAATCTATGTAGAATAATTTATTCTCAGCACACTTATGACCTTTAGTGTATTTGCTATCACAACTGTAAAAAAGCCCTTTTACTCTTTTTTCTTCCAATTGTTGTGGTGCCAACCTTATAGGTTGTGGAAGGCTAGGGGCAACAACACTTCCATCTTTATAGTTGTGAGTGGTATGCTTCGTGGTTGCCATAATTTTGCTTTCCATTTTTCTTGCTAATCTGAATGCTTTCTCTAATGAATAAGGTTCCCAAAGGAGAACATCATGTTGGATATTATCCTTTAAAGTCCCTATGAACACATCAATCCTATGATCCTCTAGAATATCTTTTACCCTTATGTGCAATTTTTGGAACTCCTCAATGTGCTCCATTATTGAACCCTTTTGTTTGAGACTTATGAATTGGCTAAAAAAAGTGTTGCATTTTGTATCCTCATAATGTGCTGTCAATTCTTCCGTAAAAATTGCCCAAGTGATAATTCGTTTACGAGAGAAAATCCATTGATACCATACAAATTGATTTGGTTCCAAATATAAAGTTGCAATACGTACCTTTTGTGTGTTTTGCACATTATTGAGATCGAAAAATTGCTCCATCTGTAATATCCATGTTGTGGGATCCTTGCCATCAAACTTCCTCATATCGATTTTTGGGATATGGTGGGTCTTCCATCCAACATCAAAGTCTATGGAATCATGATTAACATTTCTTTTTTTCTCATCATGAGTTTCCTTTACTACCCTTTCACCATTAGTGACCATTTCTTGTAGCAACTTATTCATATTTATCTTCAATTCTTCCATCTTATCATCCATGCCATCCATTTTAGCGTCCATGCCATTCATCTTAGCTTCCATGCCATCCATATTAGCTTCTACGCCTTTCTTTAAACAATCCATCTTAGCTTCTACACCCTTATTTAAACCATCCATCTTAGCTTCTACATCTTTCTTTAAACCATCCATCTTATATTCTGTTACTTTTTGTGCAAGTGACACTTGTTGCACTTGGTCTCATAATTTTGATATATCATGTTGCATTTCTTCCTCTTCTTCATGAGTCATGTTAGAGCTTTTAGGTTGCTTACTAGGTGTTTGCATTTTCTTTCCTCGGGGCATGAATTATCGATAATAATGCTTTACTATGCCCTTTGAATTCCTTCAAACTAATTTTTCAAACCAAGCTTATGCAAAAATTAAAAAAAAACTATACACCTTTTTTCACTTTGTAGGAGCTTGATATTTAATATGATGTATCTCTGTAATTTTAGATCATCTAGTTTTGAAATTGTGACCTTTAGTAGTCCTCAGTGTCCTATTTCCAATGCCACTAGTCTGATCCAAATTGGATTCTCCAAGGAAGAGTTATGCACAATCTCCCAAGATGACCTGATTATAGACCTTTCCAGAAAAGCAAATTTGTATGAAGTTCCACGTGTCACTGTTTCAACCTTTGGCTCTGAAAAATATATACAAGAAACTACAGTCCGTCCTCTTTCTATAATTTCTTACAAAATTTCAATCCAATGCTCAGAGAGAAAGTTATGACGATTTTCCCCAAGTACCTGTTTGGAATGTAATTCAAGAGTCTGCAAAAAGACCAACTTCATCAGATCATATCTCCGCAAATATAGTGTGAAAAGCTCTGAAATTTGGACCCGAGGTTTAGTGCGATTTCATCTCAAATGGGTTTTTCTTTTGCTTCTGAAACATCGCATAAAATTTTTTATAGCGAAAATGCCACGATGACCTACTTGGAGCAGCGAAACCCTAGAATCCAAAGCTCTGATACCAAATGTTATGAAACCAGCTCACAAAAAGATAGAGAAGATAGATGAATGCCTTAGAAATAAGCCTATTCGAGGGGGCAACCTCCTTTACCTTACACAAATGAACAATTATTGAATGATTCAAATGACAAAACCTCCTTTCTATATATAGGAGTCTAAGGGGTCACAATATAACCAAGCCGACCTAACAATAATAATATAAAGGCACAAAATAACAATAGAGGGATTCTATGGGGCACAATAATAACAATATGGGGACAATAGGGGCACACAAATATTAATAAGGGATACAACTACAATATTAATGGGGGCATCACTAGTATTACAGGGACCTAACACTGAAAGTGATCCTTTTGTGGTCCAAAAGGCTTCCAGTGGGGAGGAGTGATCAGGTGCTCAGAATTATGTTAAAAAATCAAAGTGTCAGAATCTTCTCAAACTCAACTTTAGATTGAAGAGCTCATCATTCTGAATCCAATGATGTGAATGACACTCAAATTCGAGTTCATATGCAGAAGTTAGAGAAAGTCAAAGTTCCGGTTTGACTTGCCTAATTGGCAGGATTGGAATGATGTGGCAAGTCTTCAACGAACAAGGAGGTGCCAAGTGGATACCCACCATTGGCCCTTGCAAATCGCATATCATAGTGGTAAGTGTTTCAATGTTACAAATCGGCCTCCGACAGGTTCAGGGTTGCGATGCGATGAGATTGCATATCACAATCACAGGAAAGAAGCAGCAACAGGAATCGACCCGATGCAAGTGAAGTATCGAATGTGAAAGACCCTGAATGCGATATCATTATATGTCACTGTTTAAAACTCCAGCGGGTCCGCGATATCACAATCGCAGTATGTCACCAGGTAAACAAGACCTTCCGCCTATTAAAACTTGCCAATTGCGATTTGCGATAAGGCCGACAAGATATGGCCCGCGGTGCAACAAAATTATGCCCAGTTAGCAAATTTTGGGGCTAATTTGTATTTTTCTGCAAGATTCTGAGCGTTTTGTGGAAAGAATAGTGGGGAACTGGGAGAAGTCATAACCCCTTCTGTTCTTATCCAAATTTGATGCAAAAATAGTCATTTCTGGCAGTTTTTGGTATTTTGAACTCATGGAGACAGGTTTCAGAGGCATCTTAGCATTGTAAACACACTTTTGATGTAATTTAATCATAATAGAGAGGCCCAAGCCATTGGAAGCTGGACCAATGAGACGTAGCCCAAGAGGGGTGAACTCCTTTATCATGTTCTTGTTGTGTGTTGTACATTGATGTTCATTATTGTTGTTCAACATATGTTTTTATGTTAAATTATTTATACATTTACATAATAAACTTTCATGGGAATCTGTTAATTGCAAAAGCTTTTGAATCCTTAAGCACTTGAAAAGAAAATGATAAGCATCTTGGGTTTATTTCTGAATGGGGAGTTAGCACAACATTACTAATCTACTCCAATTCAGATCACATACTTCAATGGACCCTACCCAAACCTTTGTGCTGTTATGGGACTATAACTCTATATCACCCCACCTCACTCCTAGAGGTATAACTATAAACATGGTGAAGTCTTCTTCTAGCCTGGAGGACAATTTTTCTATCTCTGTGGATGTTGCTGCTTGGTCCTCCTTCCCCTATTTGTCCTTCTTACTTTGAGGACACTGAGTACTGTAGTGGCCAAACTCACCACACCTGAAGAACTTGATCTTAGATAGTTATTTCTTTTTCTTCTTCTCCCCATGTCCCTAACTCAAGCCTTTTAATGCAAGGGACACATTTTCGTCCTCCTTCTCACCCTTCAAACCCTTACTGTTGCTTTCGTTGATGGAGGTCCTCATAAGTGCTCACCTCATCTCCTCCTGGTGTAGTTCTAACCGCATCATGTCCCACCCTAGTAATGTGTCTCGCTCCAAGATGCTTTGGACAAAGACTTCCCATTCCTTTGAGACACTGTTTAGGGCCAAACACACAAGCTCTATAGGTTGAAGCACCTCCCCAACTGCTGAAAGTTAATCCTGGATTTCTTGAATTCTAGTGAGAAAGAGATCTATGCCTTCACCCTTCTACATCATGATGTTTCTCAACTTCTCTTGCAGGAACATCTTCTGCAAATCGGAAGGCTTTTGATATAGCCGAGCGAGAGCATCCCACATCTCCTTGGCAGTGTTCTTGCTAGATATATGTGAGACTATATGATCTCGGACTCAATCTAGAATCATTTGCTTCACCTTTTCCATCTCTTTCTTGTACTCTCTCTGCTGATATGCATCAGTCGGTACTGCCACACCATTTTCTGCATAGGTATTCATGCCAAATTCATTTAGCAGGTATGACATCCTAACCTTCCAGATGCCATAGTTGGAGGTTCCCTCCAACCTATCGTGATCTCTAAGCCCAATTGTGATCATTTTAGAATCTAGAATGAAAATAACCCTCTTCCCCTACCTCGACTGTTGAAACTCTGATTCACACTCCCATATGGAGTGAGAACAAATATGTTTGCAACTACTGCCAACTTCAACTAGAAAAATGGATTTCTAGGCTAGAAACACTTTAATAGAAATTCCCTTTATGTGTGCGCTTTCTCTTCCACCCGACATTGATTATGTTCTAGCAACTACTACAAAATATTTTTTTGCCCAAACAAGGAATCTTCTCATCATAAATATGGGCTACTGGTGCTCACTCTCCCTGTTGGAATCACTCACTATGGCAAGTTGCATTTTTCTAAAACCTTGAACTGAAAAATCGAACTGCCCAACAATTCGCATTGCCTAGCTAGGCACTGCACAACCTTTAGAAAATTCATCCTGTTGCTCCCTCTGAACAATGAATTTTCTTCCACTTTTGAGCTTCCCTGTTTGATCAAAATCGCTCTGATACCATGTGAAAAATTCACTACTAAAATTCTATTGCATCAATTGGAATTAATTCTTCTAACTGTTAATTATATCATTGCTACCGCAACAACGAATTAATCACAATGCGATCTTCACAAATAAAAATACTAAGGAAGATGAATTGGAAACTGAGAAAATATTGGCACACAAACAAAATTATGACACCGTTATTTTGGACTAAATTCCTCGAAAAAACCCAACTTGGAAAAACCGATGCAACAACTGAGAGTTTTTATTATTAAGTACCCTTGAGAAAAAAATTATGAATACAATAAATGTCGCCAAACTAGAAAATCTATCCAAGAGAAATACTGGAAAAATTTTACAGAGGGATTTTACCCTCACTTCGAGCAATCCTGACACTGTCCGGCCTCTGAAAAGCTAGTTGTTCATGTGATCTGCACATGCCCTATGTCACCCTAGCGCTGCCTACCAAATACACTACCTGAAACAATGATCAATCTAGTTATCCTACCCGCTATTGACTAGGAAAAACGATTCTCTAACTGTCTAGAAAATCTTCCTGACCTATGGAACAAAAAACGTTTTTCTCTTTAGTTGGATCAAATTTATCTTCTGAAGCAACTGTGCAGTCCTTGTGCCGCTCCTGGAGAAAACATCGGCCTCCTCTTCCTGACTCTTAGGAACTAGAAAAATTCCTCCGGACTCACTGTCTCTGCCCCTCTCCATCTCTACTTCCCTTCTCTAGCTCAAACTCTTCTGACAAAATGTTGTTACTTTATGGAAAATTGCACTGCCTAAAGAAATTGATCTTAAGTGTGTTCCTCCATCTACCCATCGAATTCTTCTTATAATCTCACTGAGAGACTCCAATGACCAAAATTAAAACTTAATCAATGGCTGAGATGATTTTCTAGTCAATCCATGTGAGTTTCTAGAGAAATCTCACCTTCCTCAATTAATTACTATTAATTCATAATTTTCCCTAAGTTAGACTTAGGAAAAATTTAATTAATGATTAAATAACTTAATTAATGCATTTCAAGGTGGATTTTCCTAAAAACTTTTTTGGGTTTTTAAGTTCTAGTATTTCTTAGTCTCTATAACAACTGTTGAGACTAGAACATCATTTGATGCTACAAAAACTAACAAAGGTAGTGGGAGGAAATATAATATAATTTTGCCAAGGCAAAGGCTTGTGTGGAATTGGTGTCAGGCTATCAATTGTCTATGGATGGGGCACTTAGAGTAATGAAATCCCTACAAGGGGTTCACTAATAAAGATCTTATCCTTTGATTGTCATGGGTTAGCTTGTGCACCCAAAAAACTAGCACTCAAGAGACTATTCTCTTTGGAAAGTCCTTCTGCAATATATCTTCAAGAAACCTTGGGGACAGGGACTATGTGGTCAATTTCTTAAAGTCATTATTACCTTCTTTCTGCTTTATTGTGAGTGATGTTTAGGGCCATTCTAGGGTTATTTCCTTAGGATGGGATTCTTGTAAGATTTGGTCTCAAAATTGTTGGAGTGTCCACACTAGATTGAGTATGGTGGGTTACTCTTTAGAGTTAGATCAAGTTTTCACTTTTATCAATTTGTATGGGCCACATGATGAATGTGTTGCTTTCTGGAATTCGTTGTATGAGACTACCCTTTTGAGAACTTCTAATCTCATCATGGGTGGTGGCCTAATTTTTTTTGGGGAGATTCAAAGTCTTGGGTTTCTCAAGCGAGGATGGATGCCTTGAATTATTTCTTACTTTATATCTGTCACCTGATTGATATTCCTCCTGTGCATTTGAAACCCACCTAGAACAATCAAAGAGTGGGGGAGGATCAAGTTCATAAGGGGCTTGATCGCTTTTTGGTGGTCAAATTGATTCTCCAGTCCTTCGTTCTTATCAAACAATGGGTTGGTACAAGTGGCCTTTCTGATCAATGCCCTATTTGTGTGGAAATCAAGGGAGTGTTCCGTAAACATGTTAGTCCTTTTAAAATGAATGCACATTGGTTAAAATATGAGGCATTTACAATGTTGGTTAAAAAAAATGGAGACCTTATGATGGAAGACTGGGTGTTTTTGCTGCAAGGAAATTTGATTGTAATATTAAACATATTAAATTTGTGGTAAAAGATTGGACGATGTCTATGCATAGGAGGGAGGAGGAGGATTATTAGAGGTTGAAAAACTGATTTAGGCTTTCTCTAAGTTGGGGGCTGATGGATTTCAATCTTAGGAGTCATGTGAGGTTTACCATAGGCTTGTGGCTATGAGGAAGGATATCTTGGCAAAGAATAGTCTTGAAGGCTTAAAAACGGAGCCATTTGGATCAACACCAATGATGAAAGCACCAAAATTTTCCATGCCTATGCCAAAGGTAAGAAATTGCAAAACACCATTTGGGGGATGAAGGATGAGGAAGGGTGTCCACTATCAAATTTTGATGGGCTTGCTGATATGGGGATAAATCACTTCAAGGGTATTTTTTAGGACCCCCAAGGGGCCATTATTCCTGAGATTATTAGGGTGGCTCAAAATTTTTCATGCTTTGTGGGTGATGATGAGAACCAAGAGTTGTTAGGGGATGTTACAAATGTGGAAATTAAAATGGCATATCTTTGACCAAGGCAAAGGTTTGTGTGGAATTAGCATCGTGCTGTCAACCATCTATGGATGGGGAACTTAGAGCAATGAAATCCCTACAAGGGGTTCACTTATGAAGACCTTATCCTTTAATTGTCATGGGTTAGCTCATGCACCCAAAAAATTAGCACTCAAGAGACTATTCTCTTTGGAAAGTTCTTCTGCAATATTTCTTCAAGAAACCTTGGGGACATGCACTATGTGGTCAATTTCATGGAGTCCTTATTACCTTCTTTGTGCTTTATTGTGAGTGATGTTTAGGGACCATTATGGGGATATTATCTTGGGATGGGATTCCCGTAAGGTTTGGTCTCAAAATTGTTGGAGTGTCCACTCTAGTTGGGTTTGGTGGGTTACTCTTTGGAGTTGGATCAAGTTTTTACTTTCATCAATTTGTATGGGCCACATGATGAATGTGTTGCTTTCTTGGCTTCGTTGTATTAGACTACCCTTTTGAGAAATACGAATCTCATCCTTGGTGGTGGCCTAAATTTCATTTTGGGAGATGTAGAGTCTTCGGGTTCTCAGGTGAGGATGGAAACCCTAACATATTTATTTAGTCATAAAATTTCTACCTGTCACATGATTGATGTTCTTCCTCTGCGTTTGAAACATACCTGGAACAATCAAAGAGTTGCTGAGGATCAAGTTTCTAAGAGGTTTTATCACGTTTTGGTGGTCGAATCTAGTATTATGAGTCTATTTGGTGATGCAACAGGGATGGTGATCAATGACTAGAAGTCATCCATCGTTATCCCAAATTTTGTGATCTAGGAGATTGATAATATTTATTCTATTTTCCCATATGAGATCTTAGAGGTGGACTTTGGCTTCAAGTATATGGGATTCCTCTTAAAGCTGAATTGTTATCTTAGAGATGATTGGAATTGGTTATTGGCTAAGCTAGAAAAAAATTCTCATTGTTTGGAGCTTTCAGTGGTTATCTCAGGGAGGCAAACTGGTTTTGGTTAAATCAGTACTGAAAGCAATTCCTGTATATTGGATGTATTTAGCATGGATTCCTATGGGTATCCTAGAGAAAATCCATCATATGTGTTTCAAATTTCTTTGGAAAGGATCAAAGGATCATTTTGTATTGCCTTGGATGAGCTGGAGCAAATAGGTAGTCCCAAAACTACTTGGGGATTGGGGACTTAAAAAAAAAACTTTTTTCTCAAAAGCTCTAGGTGTTAAAAGTGCATGGAGGCTTCTATCTACCCAGAGTCTATGGAAACATGTGGTTTTAAAAAAACACATAGTTCCTTTGTCATTAAAGGATTAGGTGCAAATGTCGAACAAGCTGCAACATAATATCTCTTTGGTTTGGCGAGCAATCCTCCATTCTTTCGATCTGGTGGCTTCTAGAATAGCTTGGGGAGTTGGTAATGGTCATAGTCTCCACATTGGATATAATCTGTGGCCTAGTTGTTTGGATGACCACATTCTTTCTTAACCTCTTATTGGGTTTTTGCGTGATTGGGGCATTACGAGATTGGCTCACATTGATGCTCCTCTAAGAACAAATTTGTGGAGACAGGATTGGATTTCTTGCTGCTTTGCGGTCCACACACATTCAACTTTGTGATTAGGCAGATGAGCTGGTGTGAGCCTATGCTCCAAATGGAATCCATACATTGAAGCTTGGTTACTTGCATCTTAGTTCGGTTGTACAATATCAGGTTCTAGATTGGTGGTGAGTTGGAAGACTAGATGCTTGCCTAAAACCAAATTACTGGTTCAGGCTATTATGGTTAGAAAGTTGCCTACGTGGGACAATACGCAATGCCAATATAAACTTCGGCCAGGATGGTGTGCTTTATGCATGGACAATGGGGAGTCAATTAATTAATTATTTATTCATTGCCCCTTTGCAATTCAGGTTTGGGATTCTTGTATTTCCTTACTGGGGATGAATTGTCGATGGGTTGGGTTATCATTTTTTATTATCCAACAAGAATGGGTGGAGAATAGGGCTACATATGCCTTTCGTGCACTTCCTATAATCCTATGTTGGGGTATATGGATAGCGCGCAACAAAGCGATATTTCAGACTCTCCATCATACCCAAAGAAAATAACAGTTGAGGGTTTGGCAATACTTTCTCATTATGCTTAGTCGTGGATCTCATTTCATTGTAGGCCTATTGTCATTGAAGTGCCATATATAACAAGACCTTGGGATTATTTTGATGATGCATCCCAAAGGGATGTTCCCACCTGTGGTGGTGGCTTTATTCTACATCTCAATGAAAACTATTATTTTCAGGTTAAGATGGGGCTAGGCAGGGACACAAATAATTGGGTTGATATTCTTTCTTGTCATGCTCTTATATCATTCGCTGTTGAAAAATGAATTACACACCTTTAGTGCTTTTGGGACTCTTTGGTTGTTGTTAAACTAGGTTAACAAGACCCAATACTGTAAGAATTTATTGCTTGTTGATATTGTAGGATACATTCAACATTTAATGCTATTTTTCACATCTTTTACATGCTACCATGTTTATAGGGAGAGAAAGAGGACCATTGACTGACTTTCTAAGGAAGGAATTCTCATGGATTAGGGATTATGGTTGGTTGGATTTCGATTATATGCATATTGTTATAGCTATATTGCTGCATCACAACCATTTTGTATGAATTATATTTACTAGACTGTTGTGTGGACTATTCATGCCACAATGACTATTTAAAACAAGAATTTGTATTCTTGCTTTTATTTTTTGATGCATTTGACTGATAGTATACTTGCATACACTCATCTCATATTTTTTGTGATAGAATTGCCACACTTGGATTGGGTTAGATCCATGTAGAATGCACATGAAAATTGTGTATTTACAGAATGTACCTTTATTTTAAAATGAAAAAATGGGTTTCTTTTCGCATGAAAAAAAGACTGGATATTATTATTATTATTAGTTTTTATTATTTTTACTTTGGTTTTTATTTATTTATTTATTTTAATTATGGCCATATTTTATAACTTAAACTTAATTAAGTGGAATGACATTATGGAAAAATTGAATTATGGAATTTTTGCTAAAAAAACACAATGAGATATGTTTATAGAGTTGTCAAAGGATACTAGTTCAAGTGGTTTGGTGAACAATTTGTTTATGGCATTTATGAAATACTTGTGTCTAGTGTAGTAGTGGCATGGACGTTGGTTTTGGAGGAAAACTACATGGTTGTTTTCCAACACTATGAAATTGGCTCTTTAGTCAACCATAGTGTTTTCTTTGAATATTAAGTATGGGCTAGTTACCCTGAGATGCCAATGTACTTGAAAATTTGATTGCATGTCTTATTGCCAAGTTGGGAAAATGTATTTGCATGGAGGTGGTTATATCATACCATCCTAAGTTGTTAGCTAAAATTTGTATTAAAGTGCATTTGTCTTTTAAATTGTAGCAAGAAAAGGCTTCATTTGACTTGTGCCTTAGTCAAATGGAGAAATTCGAAATACCACATCCGCAAGGTGACTTGAGTTACAGTTAGCAAGAATGACATGGCCGAGTCACTAAGTTAAGTCAGTCAATTCAAATTTGTGGGAAAGAAGTAGAGTTGTGCATGAGTTGATTGCTAAGATTTAGCAATCTAGTGGAGTTATAGTTAGTGAAACTCAGTTATTTGAGCTCTAGTCATGAATAGATTCAATATCAGATTAGTTGAGTAATTTTAACTATCGTTAACTCATTGATCTCTTAGTTAAATACTCAATTTACTAAAACTATCCCTAGTCATGCATGGAATTCAAATTGCCTAGTTGAGTGGAGGAAGAATGCATCAATGTATTTATTATTGTATACTAGAGAGTGTACACATTTTGCATGTAGCAGGTGAGGCACTCCCCTTAGGAATCACGTAAGAAAATAAGAGATTTCTCTATTTTTTAGGAGCTAATTTACTCAATAATTGCGCAAGGAAATAGGAAGAGCAGGAGGCCTAGATTTGGCCAAGTATTTTCCAGAGCAGACTCGGGAGGAAGAGATCAATATTGTAGTGTAGGTTGATCTTCAAGGATTGAAGTTGTCATTGTAATAGATCAATATTATCGTCTGATATAATACAAAAAAAGGAGGGTTTTTTTCTAGTTGGGTTCCCAGTAAAAATACCGTGTTCATTGTAATTGAATGATTGCATGTGTTTCTATTGTATGTTTACTTTCCGTAGATTGAGCAAAATAAATTTGTGTCTATTGATTTTAGTCTAATATCATTAGTAGCTACAAATTTCGAGCTATTTCTTCATGGTATAAGATCTATTGAAAACTACAGAGAAACCATAATCTTGATATTCTTTTAGATAAATTTCAAATAGCTAATTTGTGGTGCAGGAATTTTCTTCAGTGCAGGAACAATGTATTTCTATGGATTGAGGCTTGAGTATGCATTGGAGGGAAATTCGAATTGCATAGCTTGGAAAGACAAAATGGAACTTTTGTGTTGGATGACAATGGAGTATTAGAGTACACACAAATTGATATTCCAAAATCAATAGCATCAGATGCATAGTAGCTAGCACAGTGGAAGAAAGATACTGCAAAATCCATAAGGATCATCTTGGAGGGAGTTAGAGACCATGTGGTTTCGAGTTTGCATGGAAATAAGACTGCTTATGCAATGTGGAAAACCCTCACAAAGTTATTTGAAAGCAGCAATGATGCTAGGAAATTGGCATTGAAAGATAAATTTAGGAACATTCGAATGCAGAAAAATGAAACTATTGTTTAGTACCTATCTAGATTGACTAAGGTCAAAGATGAACTTGGAGTAGGAGAAAATGTGCCATAATATGAACTTGTGATCTTAGCACTCCTTGGCCCTTTGAAGTCCTGGCACAAATATAATGATTCAATTAATGGAAGAGACAAACTCGTAAATTTGGAGAGACTTTGGTTTGAATTGGTGCTAGAGGAGACTAGAAGAAACACTAGAGATGGAGTCTCATCCAGATTTGACGAGGAAGAAGAATGTGCTCTAGTTGGCAAAGGAAAGAAGTCCTAACGTGAGGTAGAATCCATCTAGAACCATGGCAAGAAGACTATACCTCAGTAAAATTAAATTCTTTCACTACCATGAATATAGACAATATGAAACCAAGTGTCCACATAAGAAATCCAATGAGGATCCTGCAACAATAGCAAGGGGAGATTATATTGCATCAAAATTCAAGTTGGATTTCACCCTCATTGCTTGAATGAAAAACACAATAAGAGGGAGTCAGTGGTACCTAGACTCTGGTGCTTCATAACATATGACAGGAAATAAGGAGTTCTTCAACAACCTAGGGGAGTAGAACCTACAATTACACATAGATCTTGGAGATGATGGAAGGTAGAATACCAAAGAGATTGGCACTATCACCTTTAAGAGGGAGTCAGGCTCCCATATTCACCTAAAAAATGTAATGTATGTGCCTGGCCTAAAGAAAAATCTAGTTTTTATAGTTGTACTTGAATACAAAGGATATGATGTGATTTTCAGTAGAGGGAAGTCTTATCTGAAGCGTGTTGCTATTAGACAAGTAAAAAAAATTGGTGTTAGAGTTAAAATCTCTACAAGCTAGAGGTAGATTTCACCATGCATGCAAGTATACCTCCACGAGTGAGGTGGGGCGATATAGAGCCTTAGTCCCAGAGTTGCAAATATTTGGGCAAGGTCCATAGGAGAGAAATAATAGTTGCAATATACTCTTCTCATAGATCATTACCCTTGCTACAAGGGCTCACAATATTCAGTAGCAGAGGGATCATTGACATGTGATGTAGTCAGATCTTGAGCAATAGTTCCAGACTAGTAGTAGTTAAAGACTCGAGAAACAATTGTAGCTCAAAGACACAATTGATTCAATATTTTGAATGCTTCTCAGTTGCAGTTGTTGCAAAAGCAACAACAACAATGAGAGGGAGTGTTATTTGTGTTACAATATAGTCCTATAGAGGAGCATGATTAGGGTTGTTCAAATCCCTTTTCTTGCGAAGAGGAAGTGTTAAATTGTAGAAAGAAAAGACTTCATTTGACTTGTACCTTAGTCAAATGGAGAAATTCAAGCTTCCACATTAGCAAGATGACTTGAGTTGCAGTTAGTAGAAGTGACATGGCCAAGTGACTCAGTTAAGTCATTCAATTTGAGTTTGTGGGGAAGAAGTTGACTTGTGCATGAGTTGGTTGCTAAGATATAGCAATCAAGTGGAGTTATAGTTAGTGAAACTCAATTATATGAGCTCTAGTCATGAATAGAGTCAGTAGGAGTTCAATTGAGTAGTTGTAAATGTTGTTAACTCACCGATCCCTTAGTTAACTAATCAATTTACTAAAAATATCCCTAGTCATGCATGGAATTCAAATCGCCTAGTTGAGTGGAGGATTAGGCATCAATGTATTTATGATTGTATACTAGAGAGTGTACATAATTTTCATGTAGCAGGTGAAGCATTCCTCTTGGGAATTGCACAATAAAATATGAGTTTTCCCTATTCTTTAGGAGTTAATTTCCTCAGGAATTGCACAAGTAAATAGGAGGAGCAAGAGGCCTAGATTTGGATAAATATTTGCTAGAGCAGACTCAGGAGGAAGAGATCAATATTTCTATGCAAGTTGAGCTTCAAGGATTGAAGTTATCATTGTAATAGATCAATATTCTCATTTGATATAATACAAAAAGAGGAGGGCTTTATCCGAGTTGGGTTCCCTAGTAAAAATACCACGTTCATTGTGATTGAATGATTGCATGTGTTTCTATTGTATGTTTTGAGTAGAATAAACTTATGTTTATTGATTTCAGTTTGATTTCATTAGCATCTGCAAATTTCGAGTTATTTCTTCATTGTCTAAATATATGAAAGAAGGCATGATTTAGTGTTATTATGAGTAAAAGAGTGTGAAGATGGTATATTTGATTGTTCCTAACACTTGATTTAAATACCATGTTAGGTGCCACCTTGCCAAATAAGACTCTCTTCTTCAAAGGGAGAACCAACGATTCAATCCTAGCCAAAATCCTATACTTGAGCTATTGTTTGATGTATATTGTTAGGTAAAGATTTGGTAAAAACAAATGATGGAAAGTGTTATCACAAAATCAGTACTAAGGGCTGCAGCCAAGCAAGATTTCATGTAACTCTTTCAACCAGACTTTAGACCAAGGATTAGCCTCCTTGATCAGAGAGGGCTCTCTCACAGACTTTTGATAAAAATCAATCACAACAACAGATGGCTAACTCTTTACAAATTCATGAAAAAAAAGCTGGTTGAACACATATCAAATTGGTCTTCATTGGGCTATGGAGTCTTACACATTTAATAAACAAAAGCACAGTCATTTCATGGAAGTCAAGGCTCTTTGCATTAGATGTTCAAAATATCTCACACAAACCACAGCTTGCCAAACATGCAGGAAGTCAGAGCATTAGAAATGAATTCTAAGTGATTATGTTATAACAAGGCTGTAAAAGAACATATAAGAGAAAACACCACCATCATATTTGAACAAAATAATCCATTGAGAATCTTGAGAAGAAACAACCACTGTTTTACTATTACTGTAACAAGTCTTTACATTGACCCAAATAACTCTGTTTTTGTATAAAATGTCCAACCCTTTCTACATCCAACATTGATCCATATATAGGCAAACAAACTTAACCACCTCGAGCTTCCTCCTCCAGCATGAGGGGAGCCTCGAAGGTGGCTATTGACTATCCCTATCTAGTGCATAACTAATTTATTAATTACATAATGGCTAAACTGAAATTACAAATGGTTTTCATTTAATCAAAATCCAAAATCTTTGCTCCTCGTAATATGATGCTTTTCTGGCTCTTGACACATGTCCTTTTGCTGCTTGGGTTGAGGTATCTTGAAGGAGAGTACACTGAA
Organism: Pinus tabuliformis; assembly: GCA_031772625.1. NCBI lineage: Eukaryota > Viridiplantae > Streptophyta > Pinopsida > Pinales > Pinaceae > Pinus > Pinus tabuliformis. The sequence goes on from CM062818.1 coordinate 1,302,386,028, forward strand.
CGAGCTAGCTTTGGATTCTAGTTGCGTGGATGGCTCATTAATTGACCAAGAGATGTGCTCTATTTTATCGGTCTTTGTCTTCCAACATTTTCCGAAAGTGTAGCAGCATGTTCCCCAAATCTTTTAATAATCCCAGGTATGGAATGCTACCATGTTTTTGATGTGCTGTAGGTGGTATTGATAGACAGGTGTTTCTCTTCCTCAACTCCCGCTCACAGTATCACACTAGCTGCTCTGCGCTTAAAATCATCACCTACAGCAGTTTCGTAGCGTGCTACGAAACTGCTGTTAACAACCTCTATTTGTTCCATAGCAAATGAATCTGTAGTTGGTAAATGATTTGCTTGAGAATCTTGAGAATTCCTGTGTGCTCTTAGCAAGAAGTCTGAATGGAGTCTACCTCTGCAAACAGCTAAAAGGTGGGCATTTAAGTAATCCAAGTCCTTGTATACCCCTCCATACTACTGGAAATTTTGCTTCAGAAGTCCTTCGTACCACCTCTAAAGCTGCAACTTTCAATAGAAAGAAAACAAATTGACCTGTAGTTTCTCTTGTTATTTGTTCAATATTAATGCTACTATGAAGAACGTGAACCTTGAAACACATCCTAGAATGTGGCTTGAGGAAGGTAACACTCTGATTTTCTTATCTTGATCTTCTTCCCCAGGCCTACAAAACCAGGGCTCACTCCACTTCACAGTCTTCATTACTGAACTCCTCTTTACAACATTACTATCTTCTACATAACACTGGGGCTGGTACAGGTTCTTGCAAAACATAACTTTCACTTAATTTCATTGCAGTTGTAGTATGGGTGTTGTAATGATGTCATGTACTGTCGCATTATCATTGATCCATCATCATCATCATTTTAAAGAAGATCGACCATCATAAAATCATAGCTCTGCTTATGAATATGATTGGTATCCTGTAGTTATAATTGATGACTGTATTCATGTCAGTGTCCTCCAAACAACCACTAATGAAAACTTCAACATGAATTCTAACGACAAGCAACAAACAGAACCAATAGAAGGACCTATACAGTGATCCGTTCAACATTTGGTGTTCTCCCAGCAAATGTCAAGATAGCGCAATGTCTTTCTGTATTTTCTTAAAGCCATCTTATAATCCCTTTTCTTGTAATTTTCATTCCCAAAACATTTCGCAGAATCTACTACATTCATTCACCATGAAATTTCTACAGATTTCTCATCAAGATCAGCTGGCCAGTCTGGATACAAATCTCCATCTTTGAAGAAATTAGCTATTCCATCATCTGATCCTTCTGAGATCTCCTCACAATCTGAAATTACCACATCTAGAGAAAGGCGATCACTACTTTCTGTGGGAGTATACTCATTGCCACGCACAACTCCCATGCCTTTAATTACCTTCCCAAAGACAACACGCTTTCCATCCAGATGGGAAGTCCTTGTTGTTGTGATGAAAAATTGAGAGACATTTGTATTAGGTCCAGAGTTTGCCATTGACAACATTCCTCTGCGCTCATGTTTCAGTTGAACGTTTTCATCATCAAACTTTAATCCATATATTGATTCACCCCCTGTACCATTCTGAACTGAAATGTCTCCATCTCGTATTATAAAACCTTTGATAACTCTATGGAAAGGAAGCCCTTTGTAATGCAGGGGGCGCCGGTATGAGGGCCAATGCACAAAGTCCTGAAATTTGGTCATATCTTCGACAAGTTCCTCGAGACTCTGCTTTTCCTGTTTCGGTTTCTTGCCAGAGACACAAAAACCTTCTTTGCAATGGGAGGCACCGGCTTAGAACACGACCCCCAGACACCAGCACTATCATATGATCCTTGTCGAGCAGCTGCAGCTGCATATTGCCGTCGAATTAAGCTAACTACAATTCCTTGCACGCATTTCACAAGAAAAACACGTCCAATCTCCACAGCACCTGTGACTTTGTCTGGTAATTAACGTTGTGTTTGACATTGAAAAACCACAAGCGGATTGTGGAGGATTTGCTTGCTGGTAACTGGATTTCAACCTGGGAATGCGTAATCCACCACACAGTGCCATGTTTTCATTACCATGCTCGTATGCTGGCTACGAAATAGAAAATCTTTCTCCAAAGGAACACAATTGATATATTATGGATTTCCAACATTTGCCTGCTTGCATCGATGAATTTCGGGTTTTTGTTGCTGAACATACACATGTACAGAATGCTATCCGGCTTAACAGAACTGTCGCCATTACTGAACTTCTATTAGGTTCCCGTGATCCTCGTTACAATATTATGGACTGGTGCGAAGAGGTGCTGCGGCTTTGAATACCACATCCGCAGATAACTATCCGAGACAACTGCAATAATTGCATTGTATTTCTAACTCAGATCACCGCGTGTTTCATTTTTTGGCGTGCTCTGGAGTGCTTTAAATCTAGCTCTGTATACTTAGGAACATAATCCAGAACAGCATATGGATGTTTTGAACAAGAAACTCCACCATAAGGACGACTAGGCGCATCAAAAAACTATTCACACGTTCCAGATGTCAGCTATATCCTTCATTAGCTTTCATTACATAAGATTGCATGTTACCACGTGTTCTCTTAATGTTTTGATGCTGTTGAAGTTATAAATCCACCATTCAACCGTTTGCACCAAGTGTAACTACCGCAAGTGTTTCAAGGATACTACAGGAAACATTAAACGGTGCCATATATGTCTGACTTCAAGACCTTTTTGAAAAGAGAAAGTTGAGATATCTTGTGTTGATATGCCTGCTGTCTATTGCCCAGAATCTGGACGTCCATGTTCAGAAAGGGCGGTATTGACCTTGCTTATGCGCTCCCAATGCACTTATGATATTTCCAAGTGCCAATAAACCCTTGTTAATGTGAACACCTTCTTTGAAACAGAGACCATCCGCACCTGTCTTCTTGGCTCGTAACGCAAACAATGTTTGTACTGCATTCAAAGGTGCGCAATCCTTCCCTTAGTTTCACAAACAGATATAATGTCCTGTACCATTCCAGCAACTTCCTCCAAGGAATGATTTGAATCCTTTACGTTACCAAGGCCGTCTTCAAAGGAGTTTTGTCTAGCAGTCTCTTCATGTTTCACTGAACCAGGAGCGCCATTTGTTGAACCTACCTTAGCGAACTTCCCATTGAATATCAAAAGAGCTAATCTCCAAAATGTTGGTACATGGTGCACAATGACAGATGTAAGCCTACGAATGAGTCTTCCTCTGAAAGCATCTGCTTCTTCATCAATCACTTTTTTAATATGAGATTTCCCTCTTATATCATTATCACCCAACAGAAGGGAATAAACTATTGAAGACTGCACAAACTCTTATTTGATTTACCCAGAAGATTAGCCACTAAACCATAGACACTGTTCTGCAACTGCTAATGAGAACATTAAACCAATACAAGTATACTTCAATTTAACTATCAGCTTTATACACAATCAATCCATTCAAATTATTGTTTCGGTGCAGGGAGGAACAAAGGATCTGGATTTCTCTTGAACAATTGGGCAATTTGGAGGGCAGCTTGCCAATGCCACATATGCAGCCTTGTGTAGTGCTTCTAGAAGTTTCCCTTAAATATCTGTCATTTCCCAATTTCGCAGCGCAGCCAATGCAAGGTCAATGTTTTCGCTACGAAATCACTAAAATAGATACAGATGGCGCTGCTAAACTGCTAACGAATTTATGCGCTGTGAAACTGCTAAAAAGAATTCAGGCGCTGCGAAAACACCCGGTCTTTAAGCTAAGCTAAAAAATTTTGGCAACAGCATTTTCAGTGATAACAGTGGCTCCACTTGGGATAGTGTGCCCTTGTGGTACACTAAGAACCTGCAGTTCCAGTGCCTTATAAAATTTATTTGACAAACAGAAATTTGCCTGACCAGCATGACTGTAGGAGAAAGAAAACTACATCTACTGAAAAATAAATGCTCAGTCAACCTTGAGCTTATTTGCAATTTACCTACCTACCTACCCTAACAACTACAAGCTCCACTTGTAGCTCAAGCAACATGATATTTCCAATGTAGCCAATCATTTATCTTATCTGACATTTGAGTCCTTTGACCGCATCGGAGTTCAGAGCTAATATGATAGTCTGATGACCACTGCCACTGAATTTGCCTCTGATCTTCTTCGAAAAACTGAAATACTGGAGAGTAAAACTCTTCCATGTAATCAGCTACAGGATCCCAGAATACATGATCAGCTTGGTTTTCGTTGTAAATTTCCAGCTGTGCAAACTGATCTTCAACCACAGTGTTCAGCTCCTCCATCGTAAAAGAGAAAGGAACCAGCATAGTCTCCTTGCGTTTTGCCATAGAAAACTTCTGAGAATAATGATCATAATCATGAAAACTATATGCCTGAATTTGTCCTTCTAAACCTTCAATTTCTTTCTCAATGTCTTTGGCAAATTCATCAAAAAATTTCATCTTATCCTCTGACTTGCAGTCAAAGGATTTTAGATATGAGGATAATGACAAAGAAAAGGATTCACTTGTTTCTTCTTTACTATGATCATCATTCCATTGTTTGAAACCTTCAAATGAGGGAGAATCTGCCACCAACTCTGACCTATCTATCCATTCCTCCAAAAACATGAGCCAAAGGTCTTGAAATGACTTAATGGATTTGGCAGGAAAGCATTCAACCCACTGTTTGCATTTCCCTTGGAGTGAATCATAGAATAACCTTATGCAAACATCCTCATGTTTAACTCTAAGAAGCTCAGCAAAATGACAGAAATCTGAGATATACTTCAACGTTAAACTCAAGTCTTCTCCATTGAATTTTGGACCATTCCTTAGAAAATATGCATCCTTGGGAAAATGATTTGGGAAACCATGAATTCCTGAGAAATCTATGCATGCATACCTTGAACAAAGAATGGCAGCTTCTGGGTCCTTCATAACTCCAGTGGAATCACCATGAATGTATAAACCTTGAATTCTTCAACAATGGAGTCGCCAAGGTAGTTTTGCAGCCTCGAAAATCATTTTGAACTCCTGCTACCTTCAGAAATCCAATCTTCAAATTACGGGAGTGAGTAATCTTCAGTCTCCCGGCAGACGCACCAAAATGTTATCACAAAATCAGTACTAAGGGCTGCAGCCAAGCAAGATTTCATGTAACTCTTTCAACCAGACTTTAGACCAAGGATTAGCCTCCTTGATCAGAGAGGGCTCTCTCACAGACTTTTGATAAAAATCAATCACAACAACAGATGGCTAACTCTTTACAAATTCATGAAAACAAAGCTGGTTGAACACATATCAAATTGGTCTTCATTGGGCTATGGAGTCTTACACATTTAATAAACAAAAGCACAGTCATTTCATGGAAGTCAAGGCTCTTTGCATTAGATGTTCAAACATATCTCACACAAACCACAGCTTGCCAAACATACAGGAAGTCAGAGCATTAGAAATGAATTCTGAGTGATTATGTTATAACAAGGCTGTAAAAGAACATATAAGAGAAAACACCACCATCATATTTGAACAAAATAATCCATTGAGAATCTTGAGAAGAAACAACCACTGTTTTACTATTACTGTAACAAGTCTTTACATTGACCCAAATAACTCTGTTTTTGTATAAAATGTCCAACCCTTTCTACATCCAACATTGATCCATATATAGGCAAACAAACTTAACCACCTCGAGCTTCCTCCTCCAGCATGAGGGGAGCCTCGAAGGTGGCTATTGACTATCCCTATCTAGTGCATAACTAATTTATTAATTACATAATGGCTAAACTGAAATTACAAATGGTTTTCATTTAATCAAAATCCAAAATCTTTGCTCCTCGTAATATGATGCTTTTCTGGCTCTTGACACATGTCCTTTTGCTGCTTGGGTTGAGGTATCTTGAAGGAGAGTACACTGAACGAGCTAGCTTTGGATTCTAGTTGCGTGGATGGCTCATTAATTGACCAAGAGATGTGCTCTATTTTATCGGTCTTTGTCTTCCAACATTTTCCGAAAGTGTAGCAGCATGTTCCCCAAATCTTTTAATAATCCCAGGTATGGAATGCTACCATGTTTTTGATGTGCTGTAGGTGGTATTGATAGACAGGTGTTTCTCTTCCTCAACTCCCGCTCACAGTATCACACTAGCTGCTCTGCGCTTAAAATCATCACCTACAGCAGTTTCGTAGCGTGCTACGAAACTGCTGTTAACAACCTCTATTTGTTCCATAGCAAATGAATCTGTAGTTGGTAAATGATTTGCTTGAGAATCTTGAGAATTCCTGTGTGCTCTTAGCAAGAAGTCTGAATGGAGTCTACCTCTGCAAACAGCTAAAAGGTGGGCATTTAAGTAATCCAAGTCCTTGTATACCCCTCCATACTACTGGAAATTTTGCTTCAGAAGTCCTTCGTACCACCTCTAAAGCTGCAACTTTCAATAGAAAGAAAACAAATTGACCTGTAGTTTCTCTTGTTATTTGTTCAATATTAATGCTACTATGAAGAACGTGAACCTTGAAACACATCCTAGAATGTGGCTTGAGGAAGGTAACACTCTGATTTTCTTATCTTGATCTTCTTCCCCAGGCCTACAAAACCAGGGCTCACTCCACTTCACAGTCTTCATCACTGAACTCCTCTTTACAACATTACTATCTTCTGCATAACACTGGGGCTGGTACAGGTTCTTGCAAAACATAACTTTCACTTAATTTCATTGCAGTTGTAGTATGGGTGTTGTAATGATGTCATGTACTGTCGCATTATCATTGATCCATCATCATCATCATTTTAAAGAAGATCGACCATCATAAAATCATAGCTCTGCTTATGAATATGATTGGTATCCTGTAGTTATAATTGATGACTGTATTCATGTCAGTGTCCTCCAAACAACCACTAATGAAAACTTCAACATGAATTCTAACGACAAGCAACAAACAGAACCAATAGAAGGACCTATACAGTGATCCGTTCAACATTTGGTGTTCTCCCAGCAAATGTCAAGATAGCGCAATGTCTTTCTGTATTTTCTTAAAGCCATCTTATAATCCCTTTTCTTGTAATTTTCATTCCCAAAACATTTCGCAGAATCTACTGCATTCATTCACCATGAAATTTCTGCAGATTTCTCATCAAGATCAGCTGGCCAGTCTGGATACAAATCTCCATCTTTGAAGAAATTAGCTATTCCATCATCTGATCCTTCTGAGATCTCCTCACAATCTGAAATTACCACATCTAGAGAAAGGCGGTCACTACTTTCTGTGGGAGTATACTCATTGCCACGCACAACTCCCATGCCTTTAATTACCTTCCCAAAGACAACACGCTTTCCATCCAGATGGGAAGTCCTTGTTGTTGTGATGAAAAATTGAGAGACATTTGTATTAGGTCCAGAGTTTGCCATTGACAACATTCCTCTGCGCTCATGTTTCAGTTGAACGTTTTCATCATCAAACTTTAATCCATATATTGATTCACCCCCTGTACCATTCTGAACTGAAATGTCTCCATCTCGTATTATAAAACCTTTGATAACTCTATGGAAAGGAAGCCCTTTGTAATGCAGGGGGCGCCGGTATGAGGGCCAATGCACAAAGTCCTGAAATTTGGTCATATATTCGACAAGTTCCTCGAGACTCTGCTTTTCCTGTTTCGGTTTCTTGCCAGAGACACAAAAACCTTCTTTGCAATGGGAGGCACCGGCTTAGAACACGACCCCCAGACACCAGCACTATCATATGATCCTTGTCAAGCAGCTGCAGCTGCATATTGCCGTCGAATTAAGCTAACTACAATTCCTTGCACGCAGTTCACAAGAAAAACACGTCCAATCTCCACAGCACCTGTGACTTTGTCTGGTGATTAACGTTGTGTTGACATTGAAAAACCACAAGCGGATTGTGGAGGAGTTGCTTGCTGGTAACTGGATTTCAACCTGGGAATGCGTAATCCACAACACAGTGCCATGTTTTCATTACCATGCTCGTATGCTGGCTACGAAATAGAAAATCTTTCTCCAAAGGAACACAATTGATATATTATGGATTTCCAACATTTGCCTGCTTGCATCGATGAATTTCGGGTTTTTGTTGCTGAACATACACATGTACAGAATGCTATCCGGCTTAACAGAACTGTCGCCATTACTGAACTTCTATTAGGTTCCCGTGATCCTCGTTACAATATTATGGACTGGTGCGAAGAGGTGCTGCGGCTTTGAATACCACATCCGCAGATAACTATCCGAGACAACTGCAATAATTGCATTGTATTTCTAACTCAGATCACCGCGTGTTTCATTTTTTGGCGTGCCCTGGAGTGCTTTAAATCTAGCTCTGTATACTTAGGAACATAATCCAGAACAACATATGGATGTTTTGAACAAGAAACTCCACCATAAGGACGACTAGGCGCATCAAAAAACTATTCACACGTTCCAGATGTCAGCTATATCCTTCATTAGCTTTCATTACATAAGATTGCATGTTACCACGTGTTCTCTTAATGTTTTGATGCTGTTGAAGTTATAAATCCACCATTCAACCGTTTGCACCAAGTGTAACTACCGCAAGTGTTTCAAGGATACTACAGGAAACATTAAACGGCGCCATATATGTCTGACTTCAAGACCTTTTTGAAAAGAGAAAGTTGAGATATCTTGTGTTGATATGCCTGCTGTCTATTGCCCAGAATCTGGACGTCCATGTTCAGAAAGGGCGGTATTGACCTTGCTTATGCGCTCCCAATGCACTTATGATATTTCCAAGTGCCAATAAACCCTTGTTAATGTGAACACCTTCTTTGAAACAGAGACCATCCGCACCTGTCTTCTTGGCTCGTAACGCAAACAATGTTTGTACTGCATTCAAAGGTGCGCAATCCTTCCCTTAGTTTCACAAACAGATATAATGTCCTGTACCATTCCAGCAACTTCCTCCAAGGAATGATTTGAATCCTTTACGTTACCAAGGCCGTCTTCAAAGGAGTTTTGTCTAGCAGTCTCTTCATGTTTCACTGAACCAGGAGCGCCATTTGTTGAACCTACCTTAGCGAACTTCCCATTGAATATCAAAAGAGCTAATCTCCAAAATGTTGGTACATGGTGCACAATGACAGATGTAAGCCTACGAATGAGTCTTCCTCTGAAAGCATCTGCTTCTTCATCAATCACTTCTTTAATATGAGATTTCCCTCTTATATCATTATCACCCAACAGAAGGGAATAAACTATTGAAGACTGCACAAACTCTTATTTGATTTACCCAGAAGATTAGCCACTAAACCATAGACACTGTTCTGCAACTGCTAATGAGAACATTAAACCAATACAAGTATACTTCAATTTAACTATCAGCTTTATACACAATCAATCCATTCAAATTATTGTTTCGGTGCAGGGAGGAACAAAGGATCTGGATTTCTCTTGAACAATTGGGCAATTTGGAGGGCAGCTTGCCAATGCCACATATGCAGCCTTGTGTAGTGCTTCTAGAAGTTTCCCTTAAATATCTGTCATTTCCCAATTTCGCAGCGCAGCCAATGCAAGGTCAATGTTTTCGCTACGAAATCACTAAAACAGATACAGATGGCGCTGCTAAACTGCTAACGAATTTATGCGCTGTGAAACTGCTAAAAAGAATTCAGGCGCTGCGAAAACACCCGGTCTTTAAGCTAAGCTAAAAAATTTTGGCAACAACATTTTCAGTGATAACAGAAAGAATCAACAAAAAGGAAGCGCCCAATCAAATTGGGATTTGTTGGTTGTGAACATACTCTATTTTTTGTTGAAGTCTATAAGGAATTGAGTTCAACAATGTAATAATGCAATGCATCATTAATATTTACAAGATGAAACAAACCATTAAATAGGGGGTAGATCAATATTGACCTTGTCAAACATTTTGTGGCTATTTAGAAACCTACTCTCATGTTGAATAGGTTAGCTACTTTTTGATACTAAACTTATTTTATTTTTTATATTGTAGTTTGATTTCTCCTATAAATAAATTAATCTCCAAAATTTCAATAGTGGATTTTTCTCGTGACATCTAGGTTTCTTACTTATTCTTTTACGTTTCTCACTTATTCTTTGTGTGTTACTATGTATTATTTATGGTTATGTTTGTGTTGAAATTTTTTGTTATTATTATTCTCTTTGCTATAATCTATTATTATTTAATCATACTTAAATTTTCGAGAAATTGATTTAGATGTTTATACTTTATTAGCCAATTATTATAATATAAAGATATAGTGATTTTGTTATAGAATTTGAGCCCTATTTAAGCCCAACATTTGATCATGATGATATATTCTATAGTGCAAACCCAAAAGGTCCTACACTGACAATTCTATAACATTGAAGAAGAATGTTTGAAAGACCACTCCTCCTAACCAATAGGAAGGATATCTACAAGGAGAGATCCCACATCCAAAAAACCATTGCAATCAAGGTTTTCAGAATGAAGATATGCATGAAAAGGTTTCAAGATATGAAATAGACTAGAAAATTGGAAACAAAATCCAAACGATGTCAAATATGAAATAACGCCTTAGAAAGGTCAAAGAAGGTGAGTCAAAAAGTTAGAAGCGTCATGGGTAACATGTACTAGAAAGCAGAAAAATAAGGCTCACAACAAACGTTGGTATGATATGTCAAAAATTTTCCCACCTTACATGATAAGAGTAATGTGGTGGATAATTTTGTAGAAATTTCCCACTGTAGATCACCTGATAATGCAATATACTAAAGCAAAATACTAGATCTACTTCTACAATCAAACTTTGTAGAAGCTTAATCAATTTGAGCTAGATCAATCATAACACATATAACAGAGAAGAAGAAATCATACACATGAAACATAGAAGAATACTATGGGGAAAGCCTCAGCTAAAAACCCTGATCTTTGTATTATCATACAAGTGGAAATATGTCTGGATTACACAAAGCTTTAGCTCACAAGCTATCCAACTCTCAGTACAATCCTTCTGCTGCTCATAAACAGTCAAAGGCTTCTCACAAGCCTTCTCCTATGCCCTCCAAACCTCCTATTTCCTTGCGTAGTTTCTCCTGGGGTCCTTTGCTGCCACTTGTGTGAATTCACCTCTCACACTGTGTAGAAATTACCACTGTAGGTCACCTGATAATGCAATATTCTAAAGAAAATTACTAGATCTACTTCTATAATCAAACTTTGCAGAAGCTTAATTAATTTGAGCTAGATCAATTGGAACACATATAACAGAGAAGAAGAAATAATACACACATGAACACAGAAGAATACTTTGGGGAAAGCCTCAGCTAAAAACGTCGATCTCTGTATTATCATACAAGTGGAAATATCTTAGGATTACACAAAGATTTAGCTCACAAGCTATCCAACTCTTAGTACAATCCCTCTGCTACTCATAGATAGTCAAAGGCTTCTCACAAACCTTCTCCTCTGCCCTCCAAGCCTCCTATTTCCTTGCGTAGTTTCTCTTGGGGTCCAATGATGCCACCTGTGTGAATTCACCTCTCACGCAACTCGCTAAACTCAGAAGTAACTACACGATCCTGAAGGAGATAATTCCTTCTGCATGGATGAGTTTCCTATATAGGAAAAATCCTCCAACTGATAGTACATTGTCCCTTCCTCTGATCTCAACTGGGTCTCTGACTGAACTGACATGCATGAGTTATTTATGAGAGAATATTCAGTTATCTGAAGTGCAACAGTTACATGCATGCATGCATTAACTAACTGAACTCACAATCAGTTCCACAAACTGTTGGAACTAATCTAACTGGATTTAACTTCGTTAACTGAGCTAACTAATTACAACTCAAAGTACAACTCATCCTGATCTCCTTTAATCAAGGGATAACTTCCTTAATCAAAGGGGAAACTGTTGCATGTCTTCACATAGACTTCATGTTTGATTTTCACCAATAATTAACTCAATATGAATTAATTAGTTATTTTTCAAATAGCTGCTAAGATCAAATTCTAATTTTAATTCTCAATTTTAATTTAAGGACTAACTAAAATTAGAACCTATCCCGAAATGCTATTTATAGCAATGCTATTTTTAACATTTCTATTTTATCATTCCTTGTTGCTATATCCAACACTGGTACCTGAAATGCTATTTATAGCATTTCTTGTTGCTATTTTCAACACTCCCTCTCAACAAGAAAGGCATTCAACTCAAACTCGATCCTGAACCTTTGGAATGTTTTGCATGCAACACTTCTCCCTAGTGTTGTTGCTCCAGTAACTCTAGAAACAAAAAATATCCAACCTGAATCAGAATGATGCCTCTGTCATCAAAGTCTCTGACTGCTATTGCCTCTGTCGACTGAAAACTCTACACCTCTGTGCTCTTCAGTATCTGACTGCTCTAGCCTCTGTCAATTTGATCTCTAACTACATCAATCACACTGATTCCTGCTGCTACATCCGTGCTGTTGCTAGTCCTATCTCCCAACATGCATCCACACTGCACCTCCTCTCATCATGTTGCAACGTGTTGCCCAATGCTGCACTGCAACTCAGTTACTGAGAAGTAAGTAACTGATCTCCCAACTGACCTCTTTGTTGGGCTAGAAACATCCTCTGCTGCTGAAGCTTCCTCTGTCGCTCCATCCGCATCCATCTCTACCCACTTAGCCAGTCCTGCTACTCCTTGTCGAGGCTCCTGTAGCAAGGTCTAATCAAAAGAGGTTGGGTACCTCAATGATCCTGCCCCTATTCCAGCCTTCTTGGGACTATCACTCCACATCGCCCCACCTCCAAGCTAGAGGTATGGATGCATGTGATGCCTCTAACCACTTGGCTCGAAATTTTCCCCTACTGGAGGTCTCTGAATGAGTGGATGACTCCACTCGATCTCATCTCGGCTTCTCCAATTGTGGCTGCTCCACAACCTCCTGAAGCTGCTTCACCAATTGTGGCTCCTCCACAATTGTCTGAGACTTCTTCTGGCACTGCATGTTGAGAGGTAATATACTCTCCCTCTCAACCACCAAGTCTCCAATAGTTGCCTTGTTCTTCAAGGATTTGCATGAATCTTGAACGTCAAGATCATACAGGTTCTTGACTTGTGAACCGATCTGCTTCACCTATCTTGTGGTGATGTGTCTAAGGAAAACCTTTCCCTTACTGAAGACTACATCATAGCCTTTGTCTTCTAGCATTGCAATCGATACCAAGTTTTTCCTCAGTCTTGGCACATACTTCACATCTGTCAAGGTAATGCGAGCTCCATGCTCCCTTTGAAAAACAACTGTACATACTCCTGAGACACTATACTTTTCATCATTACCCATCTCTATGAGTATTTGGAGATCTTTCTCCTCCAAGGTATTGAACAAACCCTTATTGCCGATCATGTGGAATGAAGCTCCACTGTCAAGAAACCAACCACATCCCGCCAAGGATGAAACCATGCATGCGATGAGGGTGAAATCCAACTCGAACTGTGAGTCCAATGCCTCACCTTCAGATCCTTCCTTGGATCCCATCTTGGATTTCTTCAATGGACAATTTGTTGCAAAATGGCCCACCTCATGACAATGAAAGCATCGCACTTTCGATTTGTCAAACTTCTTCCAAACATGGGAAGAACTCGATTTGGGATGATAATCCTTCTCCTTCCCTTTCTTCACCTTACTCGCTAAGGCGTAGTTTTCTTCATCCTCCTTGGATGAAGAACCATCTCTGGTGCTTATTCTTATCTACTCCTACATCATATTTGACCAAAGTCATTCCCAATCTGGCAGTTTCTCTCTGCCATTTACTGAGCCTTGGTAGCTATGTTATCTCTTAGGAAGACCAAGGACAACAAAACTCACCATGTCATCATCGGTCGTCGTGATCCCTACACTTCCAAGCTCATCCCTGCAGGTGGTGAGCTTGTTCAGATATGTAGAGATCGTGTCACCCTTTTCACACTTGATTTTCTGAATCTTGTCTTTCAGCGCCAGCTTCCTCTGATCGCTGTTGTTCTGATATATATCTTTCAATGTTTTCCACATTGAAAACAATGTTTCCTTCCCATGGAGGCTCAAGACATTGCGGTCTCGAACTCCCTCCAGGAGGATTCTCCTCGCTCTAGCCACACATTTCTTCCATTCTGCCAATTTTGTAGCATTAACCGCTGCTGGCTTTGGGACTTCTTGATCAGTGAAGTCCTTTAGATCGTTGTCCTATAATACTGTTTCCATGCGATCTTTCCAGGCTATATAATTTGAGCTACCATTGAGGGCATACTCGAGTCTTAAACCATTGAACACCATTGGAGAAATTTAAGATGTGATAAGAATTTGAATTCTATAATCAGGAACTTGAAACTTCGAACTTCTCCCTTCTTTGTATACTGTTCTTCGCTTTGATCACCTTTCGTTTGATACCATGTAGAAATTCCCACTGTAGATCACCTGATAATGCAATATTCTAAAGAAAAATACTAGATCTACTTCTACAATCAAACTTTGTGAAATCTTAATCAATTTGAGCTAGATCAATCAGAACACATATAATAGAGAAGAACAAATCATACACACATGAACACAGAAGAATACTCTGGGGAAAGCCTCAGCTAAAAACCCCAATCTTTGTATTATCGTACAAGTGGAAATATCTCAGGATTACACAAAGCTTTAGCTCACAAGCTATCCAGCTCTCAATACAATCCCTCTGTTGCTCATAGATAGTCAAAGGCTTCTCACAAACCTTCTCCTCTACCCTCCAAGCCTCCTATTTCCTTGCGTAGTTTCTCTTGGGGTCCAATGCTGCCACCTATGTGAATTCACCTCTCGCACAACTCACTAAACTCAGAAGTAATTGCAAAATCCTGAAGGAGATATTTCCTTCTGCATGGATGAGTTTCCTATATAGGAAAAATCCTCCAACTGATAGTACACTGTCCCTTCCTCTGATCTCAACTGGGTCTCTGACTGAACTGACATGCATGAGTTATTTATGAGAGAATATTCAGTTATCTGAAGTGCAACAATTACATGCATGCATGCATTAACTAACTGAACTCACAATCAGTTCCACAAACTGTGGGAACTAATTTAACTAGACTTAACTCAGTTAATTGATCTAAGTAATTACAACTCAAAGTACAACTCATCCTGATATCCCTTAATCAAGGGATAACTTCCTCAATCAAAGGGGAAACTGTTGGATGTCTTCACATAGACTTCATGTTTGATTTTCTCCAACTAATTAACTCAAGATGAATTAATTAATTCTTTTTCAAACAGCTGCTAAGATCAAATTCGAATTTTAGTTCTCAATTTTAGTTCAGGGACTAACTAAAATTGGAATCTATCCTGAAATGCTATTTATAACAATGCTATTTTTAGCATTTCTATTTTATCATTCCCTGTTGCTATATCCAACACTGGTACCCAAAATTATATTTATAGCAATGCTATTTATAACATTTCTATTTTTAGTATTTCTTGTTGCCATTTTCAACACATTGCTCACTAAACTCAGAAGTAACTGCGCAATCATGAAGGAGATAATTCCTTCTGCATGGATGAGTTTCCTATATAGGAAAAATCCTCCAACTGATAGTACACTGTCCCATCATCTGATCTCAACTAGGTCTCTGACTGAACTGACATGCATGAGTTATTTATGAGAGAATATTCAGTTATCTGAAGTGCAACAATTACATGCATGCATGCATTAACTAATTGAACTCACAATTAATTCCCCAAACTGTTGGAACTAATCTAACTAGACTTAACTCAGTTAACTGAGCTAACTAATTACAACTCAAAGTACAACTCATCCTAATCTCCTTTAATCAAGGGATAACTTCCTCAATCAATGGAGAAATTGTTGCATGTCTTCACATAGAATTCATGTTTGATTTCCTACAGCTAATTAACTCAAGATGAATTAATTAATTATTTTACAAACAATTGCTAAGATCAAATTCGAATTTTACTTCTCAATTTTAGTTCAAGGACTAACTAAAATTGGAATCTATCTCGAAATACTATTTATAGCATTTCCATTTTTCATTCCTTGTTGCTATGCCCAACATTGTTACCTAAAATTCTATTTATAACAATGTTATTTATGGCATTTCTTGTTGCCATTTTCAACACTCCCTATCAACAAGAAAGACATTCAACTCAAACCCGATCCTGAACCTTTGGAATGTTCTGCATGGAACACTTCTCCCAAGTGTTATTGCTCTAGCAACTATAGAAACAAAAAATCTCCTAACTGACCTCCTTGTTGGGCTAGAAACATCCTCTGATGTTGAAGCTCCTTCTATCGCTAACAAGTGCTCCCTCTGTGACCTCTGAGTTGTTGCAACACTCCATGCATCTTGCACCATTGCACACCTCTCTGTGCCATTCTGCACTAGTGCAACACTCCTCTGCCTCTCGCATTGTTGTAGCCTGCTAGCTCTACACTGTCTTGGGATTCCTGCATTGTAGCTCTCTCTGCCGCTCCATCCGCATCTGTCTCTACCCACTCAGCTAGTCTTGCTACTCCTCGTCGGGGCTCTCATAGCAAGGTTTAATCAAAGAGGTTGGGTACCTCAATGATCCTGCCCCTATTCCAGCCTTCATGGGACTGTCACTTCACATTGCCCCACCTCCGACCTGGAGGTATGGATGCATGTGATCCCTCTACTCATTTGGCTCAAAATTCCCCCCTATTGGAGGTCTTTGCATGAGTGGATTCCTGCACTCGGTCTCCTCTCGGATTCTCTAGGTGTGGCTACTCCACAACCTCTTGAAGCTGCTTCACCAATTGTGGCTCCTCCACAATTTGCTGATACTTCTTCTGGCGCTGCATGTTGAGAGGTAATGTACTCTCCCTCTCAACTACCAAGTCTCCAACAATTGCCTTGCTCCTCAAGGCTTTGCATGCATCTTGAACCTCAAGAGCATACAGGTTCTTTGCTAGCACACCAATCTATTTCATCTTTCCCACCGTCACGAAATTTTCTGGAAAAAGAACTGATTTTAAATCAGCGATATCTCCCTCATTCGAACTCCGATTAAACTAATTTTTTGTTTGAATTTGGGTATTTTTCCGCAAGGAATCCAGATTTTTTATTTGTTTCTGAAAAATTTGCACAAAAGTTTTCATATCTGCTTTGAAAACTTGTGGCCCAAAACTCAAAACTTCGAAATCTCCTCTAGTATATTGTTCTCCGCTTTGATCACCGTTTCCCTGATACCATGTAGAAAGTTCCCACTGTAGATCACCTGATAATGCAATATACTAAAAAAAAATACTAGATCTACTTATACAATCAAACTTTATGGAAGCTTAATCAATTTGAGCTAGATCAATCAGAACACATATAACAGAGAAGAATAAATCATACACATGAAACACAGAATAATACTTTGGGGAAAGCCTTAGATAAAAACCCCGAACTATGTATTATCATATAAGTGGAAATATGTCCGGATTACACAATCTTTAGCTCACAAGCTATCCATCTCTTTGTACAATCCCTCTGCTGCTCATAGATAGTCAAAGGCTTCTCACAAACCTTCTCCTTTGCCCTCCAAGCCTCCTATTTCCTTGCGCAGTTTCTCCTAGGGTCCAATGCTGCCACCTATGTGAATTCACCTCTCACACTGCTCACTAAACTCAGAAGTAACTGCACAATCCTGAAGGAGATAATTCCTTCTACATGGATGAGTTTCCTATATAGGAAAAATCCTCCAACTGATAGTACACTGTCCCATCATCTGATCTCAACTGGGTCTCTGACTAAACTGACATGCATGAGTTATTTATGAGATAATATTCAGTTATCTGAAGTGCAGCAGTTACATGCATGCATGCATTAACTAACTGAACTCACGATTAATTCCATAAACTATTGGAACTAATCTAATTGGACTTAACTCAGTTAACTGAGCTAAGTAATTACAACTCAAAGTACAATTCATCCTGATCTCCTTTAATCAAGGGATAACTTCCTCAATCAATGGAGAAACTGTTGCATGTCTTCACATAGACTTCATGTTTGATTTCCTACAACGAATTAACTCAAGATGAATTAATTAATTATTTTACAAATAACTGCTCAGATCAAATTCGAATTTTACTTCTCAATTTTAGTTCAGGGACTAACTAAAATTGGAATCTATCCCGAAAAACTATTTTTAGCATTTCCATTTTTCATTCCTTGTTGCTATGTTCAATACTGGTACCTGAAATGCTATTTATAGCATTTCTTGTTGCGATTTTCAACAAATTTATTCACTCATGGTACACATTGGGAATGGAAAATAGGGTACAACCCCACCATCGAATGTGTTAACTTCAAAGATACCTTGTAGGATGCCACACTAAAGTGGCACTAACAAATAATAGAGTGATAACCTCTTCTGCACTAGGAGTTTTTGATTGATCTGGATTTAAACAGGAACGCAACAAAATACAAAGATAACCATATACACAAAGATGCAACGAAAATAATACTTCATTTCATTAATGTAAAATATTGAAATATGCTTACAAACAGAAATGGAAATAAACCAGTTAGGGCGATGGTAGCTTATCTTTGAGAAGAGATGTGGCGGCTACATGCCTCTGAACTGTGTTACAATGAGGCTCGAAGGCCTATTTATTGTTGAGAAACAATGGAAAACCCTTAACATCCCAAAACCTAACCCTAGAAGATGAAATGCCAAATTGTGGGCCCTGTTTGGGTAAATTGGTACATCAATTTCCCGGGGTCGTAACTTTGGCACCCGATCTCTGTTTGATGGGTACAATAGCTCGTTAGAAAGAATTATATGAGAACTATAACTTTGGGAAGAGCGACCCATGGACCCATGTTGCTCCCATATTTCCAAAAAAACGTCGTTTAGTGCCTCAAAACGACTCCGGAAGTTCAGGACCCGAAAAACTGCTAAAATTGTAAATTGTGCTACAAATAAGGAAACTGAAAAGCTGAAAGAGACAGCTGTGGGGGTCCAAATGGGATAGGTGGGTGGCCACCAACATCCACCTAGATCATTGATAGTTCAAGGATCCATATGGATACCTAGACATGAAGAATATGTTGGAAATAATACTGAGAGGGTGGGGGGTGACTTAGTATGAACAAAAAGAATTCGTTTAGTAAAGAAGTTGCTATTGACTCATTTTCTTAATTAGAACCAAGAGATCTCATAGGAAATATGGCTGAGCGGTTCCAGGCGTAGCATTCAGCGGCTTTCTGTTCAATCTCCCTTAGGTTCACATTATCACTAATATGAGTTAAAGAATGTCTTGTTAGCCTTTTATTTCCATATAAAGAACACAACGAGGGACTCAGAATTTCACTCCTTGGGACTTTAATACGGAGGGTAGCTGGGACCATCCAATAGTTTTTTAGATGGCCATCCTTCCTAACTATTGGCCTTACAAATCTATATATTTTTCATTTCCATAATCATATTTATATATGCTATTTCAGTGAAGGGAATTTGCGTGTGCACACAACTGTTCTTAAGGCAACCAACATATATCCAAAGAACTTATGATTCAGTTAATTCATCATATGTTGATCTTTAATCATTGCATTAGTACTTTATTAAAAATTATACATTAACCATGAGCAGTAATAACAAAATAAACCATCACACATAAGCAACACACATGAACACCAAGATTTAAGGTGGAAACTCAATGCAGGAGAAAAACCACTCGCTGCTATTGTCTCTGTCTTATTTTTAATATAAAGAATAATTTGTTTACAATCTTGTACTGGTGCATACTCATACCAGTACGCAGCCACCCACCTATAGAAGGCTACAACCTTCTCTCGTCTCCAGCTTCTATTGGAAGAGATCTACAACCCCCTAGCTCTTGTACTAGCCGATATGTTTACCAGTACTTATGCGTTGACCTACAGAAGGCTACAAAATTCACTCGTTCTCCAGCTGCTACTGGAAGGGAGCTCCAACATCCTGACCAAATCACCAACCACTACTAGCAGGAAGCTTCAACTTCCTCACTGAAGGCTTCAACCCACAACATCCTCCAGGGACAACGTTTCATGAATTTTCAGACTAGATACTCCTTGTACATAACAATGCTATATGTAGGCCTCGTTTCATCAAATTTTCACACTGGACCCATTAGTAACATTAAAGCTCAAAATCGATCGCCACTACAATACAACCATCAAATACATCTGCATCAACCAATCATTGAAACCCAATCATCAATCTCTGATATAACTGAGACCCAATCATCAATCTATGATATAACTGAAGCAATCAATCACTGAAGCCTCTGAACCTCTGACACAACTGAATTAACCGTTCATTCAAACTTAATCAAATTCAACCAATCAACTGGAACAAATAGATCACTGTAACCAATACATAGCTCTGAACCCAGAACACTACATCAATAACCAGAACTAATTGTAAGCTAAAAAGGCATGTGTCAGAATGTATACGCTCCTTTAATGAAGCAAACCTGCGTGTATACGCTACTTCCTTTTTCCCAACCTGTGTATACCTCTAAAGATACTGAATCTTTGAACCACAAACTGTACCAATCAATGACATTCTGAAGATCTACTGTCATATTACAGAGTTATAAACAGATAGCAATAAGGATCACCCTTCTTTCTCAATGAATCAATCAACTAGACTCAATCTCCTTATACAATCAATTTTATTTTCAGATCTATTGAAGACATCATTGACAAACAACAGTAAAACAATAGCACCGATTTGATAGATCAATCATTCCTGAACATCAAGCTTTTATTTTGCATACGCTACTTGGAAGAGCCAAACTAGCGTGTATACGCACCTTCACCAAAGCGAACCAGTGTATAGATCTGCAAATACTTACTTATAACTTCATTGCAATTCCAGATTTCAGACATACCCAGATCATCACATATAAAGGATAAAACATGTGTTAGCCATTATATCTAGCCTATCCATTATCAGATCACATAATGATAAGTCATTATGATCCTGATCCATCATTAGGTCTCATCCATCATCAAATACTTAGGTGCATATTTAGTCTAGGTCAAGCAAAGCATTAGAAACCCATAACATGCATATTTGCTTTTGATCTAACACTTCATAAGATATTCATTACTTGTACAATTAACCCTTTTATTTTCTCCTCCTTATATACTTAGATCCTTTGTCAATACCTCAGTCCAAAACCTCGAACTAATACCTCAGACCAAAAACCTTGGACCAAAACCACACTTAGGATATGTGGTATTCTTGGACGGGATCAAGTAGTCATTACTCTGCTTAATATTGTGGACTAATACCATGGTATTGACCCCTGGTATTTTCTACTCTTGAAATTCCTTTATTTTCCAACCTATACGCGCTTTCCCTCTTGTGAAAGAGTGTGCATACACATACTCTCTTTTTGTTCTGTGAACCCGCGTGTATACGCTACTTGGACAAGGTGAACTAGCATATAATTCTTAAACCATTCTGTTTCTTCAATTTCTTGATTCAGATTTGTAGTCCTTTGTTCCTTCATCCTATTCTTTTGTACCATTACTTTATTCCCTCTGAATAGACATGTTATCATGTGATTTTCCATATTACTTTTGAAATGATTCCTTTGAACTGCCCTGCATTTTTTCACATCTATAAACACAACTGCCATGCATTCTGTCACATCTGATACCTCTCTCGAAGATTCATCTAGTTACCATATACAAGTCAATTGTTCTACTACAAGTGGGTTGCCATCATGTACAACACATGCATCATAATGCCAACAGAATAGAGCATTGAACAAACTTTAAACAAGTCTCCGGTTGCTTAGAAACAAAATCGATTATTATGATCATCAATTGAAGAAATGTTAAGGCAATTAAAATACAATATTCTTGAACTTATTTTAATGGATTAGCTCATTTTAGAGTTCTAGCTCAACCTCCATACATATGGTGGGAGCCAATGGTGATAGCCATATCAAGAAGCTCTTAATTTCAACTAGATCAAGAGATGAACCCAAGCCATGGCAAGAAAACGAACAAAGTTGGAAACACTATCTATAGAAGAAAGCAAATGGGGAAAATGTCATGAAGCTAGATCAAGCAAGTTGTATAAGAATCATGATGGTTACAGAGTTCATAAGCATGATAATAACCAAAAGAAGTTGAACATTTTCAAATTCTATTAAACGTGTGGCACTAACAAGCATGAATAGAAAAATTGTTAATTCAACCATGAGAACCAAGAACAATTGTTTGTACAAAATGAGAATCGAGGTGATCAAGACATCTCCCATTCACTCACAATAGGTATAAAGAGGACATGCAAAGTTGAAGGTATAATGGGAACATACCCAAAGTGGGGCTGCTACCATCCTAAAAATGAAGAATGAGTGAATCCTTGTTAATGTTTTTAGTATGGAGCTTGGGTCCATGTAGTTTATCACTACATTTGGTAACACCCTTGGCTAAGCATGTTGTGTTGTATGTAGAATTGATGGCCCATAGGGATTGGACAACTAATTTATACCTAAGGATGGCAAGACGGATTTCGCCGACTAGCATCAAATGCTAGAACATGCCATAAGGGATTTACCAATGGCACAATTGGCAAGCACACAAACACCATCCTCGTAGGTGAAATCTAAAACCTTAAAGAAATATTGTTTGGGATCTCAACAACTTGTTAAATGCATCAGCAAAAAATATAGTATGCCTCCAAAATAAATAAGAATTCCTTAACTACCACCTACATGTTGATAGTGATGAAATTTAGTCTTGGATGTAGAAAGGTTAGAAAGGTCATTATATTATTTTGAAAATATCTACAAGTCTTAATGACCATTATAGTAGAATCAATTAATGATTTCATGGTAGACCTTGGGCCAAGGTTAATATTATCTCTTGCTTTTATTGAGATTAGGTATTGGTCTAGCCACCCATTAGAGCATAGTGGAATTACTATTAGACTTGCAAATCATACCACTTGTCAGCTACTAAGAAGGTTAGTTGGTATACACACCTTTTGATATGGCGTTTATATAGTGGTTAACTTTGAGGTAACAAAAATTCCTTAGGGAGCATACCACACCATATTCCGTTGACCTTGGATTTGTTCTTTGTGAATCCAAATCTACTCCAACAATATCATTATGGCATTCCACAATCTCTAAAGGAAGGCGATTGTTCCCATGGATAAGAGTAAATGGATTGTAAAAGTTGAAACATATCCCATAGAGTGGAATAAGAAGTCAAGGTCCAATGTTGATATAGTCAAACATCAATGGATCCAAAATATGACAACAAAGGCATTTTACACATGGATGTGTCATTTGCAGAGGATTTTTATCGGCATCTACATGCCTCTGAACTGTGTTACAATGAGGCTCGAAGGCCTATTTATTGTTGAGAAACAATGGAAAACCCTTAACATCCCAAAACCTAACCCTAGAAGATGAAACACTAAATTGTGGGCCTTGTTTAGGTAAATTGGTACATCAATTTCCCGGGGTCGTAACTTTGGCACCCTATCTTCGTTTGACGCGTACAATATCTCGTTAGAAAGATCTATTTGAGAACTATAACTTTGGGAAGAGCAACATCGGTCCATGGACGCATGTTGCTCCTAGATTTTCCAAAAAATGTCGTTTAGGGCCTCAAAACGGCTTCGGAAGTTCAAGACCCGAAAAAA
Source organism: Pinus tabuliformis (assembly GCA_031772625.1). Classification (NCBI taxonomy): domain Eukaryota; kingdom Viridiplantae; phylum Streptophyta; class Pinopsida; order Pinales; family Pinaceae; genus Pinus; species Pinus tabuliformis. The sequence goes on from CM062818.1 coordinate 1,302,409,682, forward strand.
TGCTAAAAATAGTAAATTGTGCTACAAATAAGGAAACTAAAAATATGAAAGAGACAACTATGGGGGTCCAAATGGGATATGTGGGTGGCCACCAAAATCCACCTGGATCATTGATAGTTCAAGGATCCATATGGATACCTAGACATGAAGAATATGTTGGAAATAATACTGAGAGGGGGGGGGGTGAATCAGTACGAGCAAAAAGAATTCGTTTCGTAAAGAAGTTGCTATTGACTCATTTTCTTAATTAGAACCAAGAGATCTCATAGGAAATGTGGCCAAGCGGTTCAAGGCGTAGCATTCAACGACTTTCTTTTCGATCTCCCTTAGGTTCACATTATCACCAGTACGAGTTAAAAGAATGTCTTGTCAGCCCTTTATTTCCATATAAAGAACACGACGAGGGACTCAGACTTTCACTCCTTGGGACCTTAATAAGGAGGGTAGCTGGGACCATCCAATAGTTTTTTAGATGGCCATCCTTCCTAACTGTTGGCCTTACAAATCTATAACTTTTTCATTTTCATAATCATAATTATATACGCTATTTCAGTGAAGGGAGCTCGCGTGTGCACGCAACTGTTCTTAAGGCAACCAACGTATATCCAGAGAACTTATGGTTCAGTTAATTCATCATATGTTGATCTTTAATCACTGCATCAGTACTTTATTAAACATTATACATTAACCATGAGCAGTGATAACAAAATAAACCATCACACATAAGCAACACACATGAACACCAAGATTTAAGGTGGAAACCCATTGCAGGAGAAAAACCAACTGTTGTTGTTGTCTTTGTTTTGTTTTTAATATAAAGAATAATCTGTTTACAATCTTGTACTGGTGAAAACTCATACCAGTACGTAACCACCCACCTACAGAAGGCTACAACCTTCTCTCATTCTCTAGCTTCTATTGGAAGGGAGCTACAACCCCCTAGATCTTGTACTAGCCGATATGTTTACCAGTACTTATGCGCTGACCTACAAAAGGCTACAACATTCACTCGTTCTCCAGCTGCTACTGGAAGGGAGCTCCAACCCCCTGACCAAATCACCAACCACTACTGGCAGGTAGCTTTGACTTCCTCACTGAAGGCTTCAACCCACAACATCCTCCAGGGACAACGTTTCATGAATTTTCAGACTGGATACTCCTTGTACATAACAATGCTATATGTAGGCATCATTTCATCAAATTTTCACACTAGACCCATTAGTAACATTAAAGCTCAAAATCAATCACCACTGCAATACAACCATCAAATACATCTGCATCAACCAATCACTGAAACCCAATCATCAATCTCTGATATAACTGAGAACCAATCATCAATCTCTGATATAACTGAAGCAATCAATCACTGAAGCCTCTGAACCTCTGACACAACTGAATTAACTGTTCATTCAAACTTAATCAAATTCAACCAATCAACTGGAATAGATAGATCACTGTAACCAATACATAGCTCTGAACCCAGAACACTACATCAACAACCAGAACTAATTGTAACCTCAAAAGGCATGTGTCAGAATGTATACGCTCCTTTAATGAAGCAAACCTGCGTGTATACGCTACTTCCTTTTTCCCAACCTGTGTATACCTCTAAAGATACTGAATCATAAAACCTTTGAACCACAAACTGTACCAATCAATGACATTCTGAAGATCTACTGTCATATTACAGAGTTCTAAACAGATAGCAACAAGGATCACCCTTCTTTCTCAATCAATCAATCAACTAGACTCAATCTCCTTATACAATCAATTTTATTTTCAGATCTAATGAAGACATCATTGACAAACAACAATAAAACAATAGCACCGATTTGATAGATCAATCATTCCTGAACATCAAGCTTTTATTTTGCATACGCTACTTGGAAGAGCCAAACTAGCGTGTATACACACCTTCACCAAAGCGAACCAGTGTATAGATCTACAAATACTTACTTATAAATTCATTGCAATTCCAGACTTCAGACATACCCAGATCATCACATATAAAGGATAAAACATGTGTTAGCCATTAGATCTAGCCTATCCATTATCAGATCACATAATGATAAGTCATTATGATCCTGATCCATCATTAGATCTCATCCATCATCAAATACTTAGGTGCATATTTAGTCTAGATCAAGCAAAGCATTAGAAACCCATAACATGCATATTTGCTTTTGATCTAACACTTCATAAGATGTTCATTACTTGTACAATTAGCCCTTTTATTTTCTCCTCCTTATATACTTAGATCCTTTGTCAATACCTCGGTCCAAAACCTCGAACCAATACCTCGGACCAAAAACCTTGGACCAAAACCACACTTAGGATATGTGGTATTCTTGGACGGGATCAAGTAGTCATTACTCTGCTTAATATTGTGGACTAATACCATGGTATTGACCCCTGGTATTTTCTACTCTTGAAATTCCTTGATTTTCCAACCTATATGCGCTTTCCCTCTTGTGAAAGAGTGTGCATACGTATACTCTCTTTTTGTTCTGTGAACCCGCGTGTATACACTACTTGGACAAGGTGAACTAGCATATACTTCTTAAACCATTATGTTTCTTCAATTTCTTAATTATGATTCGTAGTCCTTTGTTCCTTCATCCTATTCTTTTGTACCATTACTTTGTTCGCTTGAATAGACCTGTTATAATGCGATTTTCCATATTACTTCTGAAATGATTCCTTTGAACTGCCCTACATTTTTTCACATCTATAAACACAACTGCCATGCATTCTGTCACATCTGATATCTCTTGCGAAGATTCATATAGTTACCATATACAAGTCAATTGTTCTGCTACAAGTGGGTTGCCATCAAGTACAACACATGCATCATAATGCCAACAGAATAGAGCATTGAACAAACTTTAGACAAGTCTCCAGTTGCTTAGAAACAAAATCGATTATTATGATCATCAATTGAAGAAATGTTAAGGCAATTAAAATACAATATTCTTGAACTTATTTTAATGGATTAGGTCATTTTAGAGTTCTAGCTCAACCTCCATACATATGGTGGGAGCCAATGGTGATAGCCATACCAAGAAGCTCTTAATTTCAACTAGATCAAGAGATGAACCCAAGCCATGGCAAGAAAATGAACAAAGTTGGAAACACTATCTATAGAAGAAAGCAAATGGGAAAAATGTCATGAAGCTAGATCAAGCAAGTTATATAAGCATCATGATGGTTATAGAGTTCATAAGCATGATAATAACCAAAAGAAGTTGAACATTTTCAAATTCTATTAAACGTGTGGCACTAACAAGCATGAATAGAAAAATTGTTAATTCAACCATGAGAACCAAGAACAATTCTTTGTACAAAATGAGAATCGAGGTGATCAAGACATCTCCCATTCACTCACAACAGGTATAAAGGGGACATGCAAAGTTGAAGGTATAATGGGAACCTACCCAAAGTGGGGCTGCTACCATGCTAAAAATGAAGAATGAGTGAATCCTTGTTAATGTTTTTAGTATGGAGCTTGGGTCCATGTAGTTTATCACTACATTTGGTAACACCCTTGGCTAAGCATGTTGTGTTGTATGTAGAATTTATGGCCCATAGGGATTGGACAACTAATTTATACCCAAGGATGACAAGACAGATTTCACTGACTAGCATCAAATGCTAGAACATGCCATAAAGGATTTACCAATGGCACAATTGGAAAGCACACAAACACCATCCTCGTAGGTGAAATCTAAACCCTTAAGGAAATATTGTTTGGGATCTCAACAACTTGTTAAGTGCATCAACAAAAAATATAGTATGCCTCCAAAATAAATAAGAATTCCTTAACTACCACCTACATGTTGATAGTGATGAAATTTGGTCTTGGATGTATAAAGGTTAGAAAGGTCCTTATATTATTTTGAAAATATCTACAAGTATTAATGACCATTATAGTAGAATCAATTAATGATTTCATGGTAGACCTTGGGCCAAGGTTAATATTATCTCTTGCTTTTATTGAGATTAGGTATTGGTCGAACCACCCATTAGAGCATAGTGGAATTACTATTAGACTTGCAAATCATACCACTTGTAAGCTACTAAGAAGGTTAGTTGGTATACACACCAATTGATATGGCGTTTATATAGTGGTTAACTTTGAGGTAACAAGAATTCCTTAAGGAGCATACCACACCATATTCCATTGACCTTGGATTTGTTCTTTGTGAATCCAAATCTACTCCAACAATATCATGATGACATTCCACAATCTCTAAAGGAAGGCGATTGTTCCCATGGATAAGAGTAAATGGATTGTAAAAGTTGAAACATATCCCATAGAGTGGAATAAGAAGTCAAGGTCCAACGTTGATATAGTAAAACATCAATAGATCCAAAATATGATGACGAAGGCATTTTACACATGGATGTGTCATTTGCAGAGGATTTTTATTGTGTCTTATAAAAATGGCTAGATGAGAATAATGAAATGTATCCAAGTTATATAAAAAAATATTTTATAGGTGGAAGCAAGATATGCTTACTTGATTCCAAATTTTGATGTTAGATATGATCCCATCAAACACTTAGAAAAAATTGAGGATGTAACAATGTCTTCTTTTGTGCATGAACAACTATAAGCATGTCTATGAACACTTGAGGAAACAACATATCGTTGGTATTCTTGACAACTAACTATGGTTGAGACAAATTCAAAGTCTCTTAAAAATTATTATTGATACATTAATGCAATCCAACACACACACACACACATATCCTTGAAAAATTGTAATAATTATTGATGGATTTGCACTCAAATGGTATTGTGATAAAGAAAAACATGGGGAAACTAAAGATTAGAATATATTACGGTGAAAATATGTAATAGGCTTAAATTAGGGACGAATCAATGACTAACGAACTTTAACCAAAAAAAATGTACCATCTCACTATCAAACACAATTAAGACCACATTTAAAGGCTTGCATCTTCTATCTTAAAAAACAACAAAATGGATCATGTTTTGATAACTCATATAGGAGAATAACTTATTAATAGACAGGTAGATGACTAGCTAGCTAATTGGAAGTCAATAGAGAGGACCATTGGTCTCTCAAGAAAGATAACATTGTAATGCCCTCAACTTCAAAAAAATAATAGCTGTTGTACTTCCCTAAATTTATTCATTTTTGCTAAATTTAAAATGTGAATATTACATCGGAATAGAATTTACAATCTGACAATCCTTATATATAAATAAACAATGTGAATTTAGTAAATTTAAATTTACTTATAAAATATTGATTCTATACCATGTTTACAATAAATGTCTTTTATTATCTATTTAATTATTTACTAATACAATATTTATTTATTTTAGTAATTGATTAATACATAAATTAAAAAATCAATTAAATCACACATCATTTGAAAATATAAATAATAAATTCTATATATGGTATATTAATCGATTCACTCTATTCTCAACACGGCGAGGTTTAGGCTGAGTTAGCCTCAAATATTCTATCTGTTTGTTTGTTTGTTTGTTGAGAATTCATATACTAGTTACTATGACTTGTAATTAGTTTCCCAAGAGTATGAATTACTATATTGTGAATATTTTAAGAGTTCGTCTTATACATCACACAATTAATATATTAGTTAGCTATTATTATGATAACTCTTACAATGTGCAGTGATATAATTATACATTAATCACATTATTTGAATTCATAATTAGCTAGCCTTAAATATGTCCGATGAGATATTTAGATCGACTGTCAATATTTTCATAACCTTTGTGTGTTGGTGTATATATATATATATATAGTGATTGGGTAATATTTTGTTCCAAGATAAATAATACATCCAAGGAGTTATGGAGGTTTCAATCACTATCTATAAAGTGAGCTTTAGGTAGCACACACCATTGTATGATATTGGATTAAAATGGCATGAGATGGTATATATTAGTAAATATTGGATATACCATTATTTATATGAATTAATCCATGAGGGTTACCTCAATTGGTCAAGGTCTTGTTGCTAAAGCGCCTTGCTATTGGGAGGTCATGGGGTCAATTCTCCTCGATGTCCTCAGGGTTAGGCTCTAATTAGTTTTGTTAGTGAGATGTGATCATTTCGAGTAGATCTGCCTAGATTTTCCTCATAAAAAAAGAAAAAAATCATTATTTATACAAATCGTTATTGTCGCTTTATTAAATTTCCTCCCAACAATTACCATCGATTACACAACTTGTACATAAAATCATGTAACCAAATCCTAATTATTAAATCAATCTATCTCTCTATAAGTCGTTTATAGAGATAAGTTTATCAAATCCCTCTTTTAAAAGTGTTGTGATTAACACGACATGACAATATTAACTTTGATCCTTCAAATTAGAATCTCAAGCATTAAGCATGTATACTTGGTCGAGTTCCAAGATCTAGTTAATGTGACTTCTTTTGATATTAACATAAGTGCATACTAAGTTACCAAAAAAATAAAAAAGCTCCATTCCAAATTATGGTGGTATGCCACACTTGGTTTTTACTATAGTCTTATTTAAGCATTCACACAATTTTTTTTGGATTACAAATATGGAGTTCACTAAACACGAAACGACTTCATCAGGTGGATTTGGCAGAATTTAATTGGATGGTTGGTGACCAACCACAAGTTGCCATGTGGCCCAACCAGGGGCCACCATGTGGTAGCTCGAGGGCCACCAAAAATTCATTTAAGGTCTGGGCAGTAGCAGTGGGGGTCAAACCCACGACCTCCAAGCATAAGTCCAAGCCTCCTACCAACGCGCCACAAATTTATTTCTTAATATATATGGTTGTCAAATCCTATTTAAATGGTAAGTGTTACGCAATCCGAGATAAGGGCCAACCCTTGGACGGGCCACCCACAGGACCACCATATGAGCGGAGTGGGGGCCTGACTAACAGGGGCAGGCCATTGGCCTTAGCCCTGAGCACGTGGCCCCCCACATGTCCAAAATTTTGGATTTAAGGCCTTATAGGCCATTTAATGCGTCTGACAATTTCACCTGGAATTAGGCAAAATCGGCGCTTGGTTAGCAGAATTGGGGGCGAATTTGTAGGATGGTGTTGAATTTTGGGGAAATTGAGGTGCGATTAACAGAAAGACTCGGGGAAGCCATAAGTTCTTCAGTTCTTGATCAAATTAGGAGCAAAAATAGGCTAGATATGCATTTTTGGGCATTCTGGAGCCATTGGAACAAGATTTAGAGCTATCGGATCATTGTAAATTGATGTATTCACATTTTTGAGCATAATAGAGAGGGTCAAGCCATTGGAAGCTGAACCAAGAAGACGTAGCCCAAGCTGGGTGAACTCCTTCATCATGTGCTATTGCGATACTGTCTTGGTGATGTTCATGTGTGTTATATGATTCTGTTTAGTCATTTGTTTATGTTAATTTGTACATGCAATTTACATAAAAATAATAAAAAACTCATGTTAAAACTTGCATTTAACCTCATGAATCCTTAAGCACTTTTACATATTTTGAAGAGGAATTTAGCACAACAAAACTAATTTTCCCCAGCCAAGGGCCACAAAAATTTCGGTTAAGGTCCGGGCAACAACGGTGGGGGTCAAACCTTCGACCTCCAAGTGACAAGCCAAGCCTCCTACCAACACGCCACACATATGGTTCTTAATAACTATGGGTGTCAGCATGTATTTAAGTTTGACGTCGTGCACACTTCGGGGAAAGGGTCATCCACGAGGGCCAGCCCTTGGGTGCGTGCCAGCCCATGGGACCACCATCGGAGTGGAGTGGGGGCCCAACTAGCGGGGATGAGCCATTGGCCTTAGCCCCAAGCACATGCCCCCCCACATGTCCTAAATTTTCAGATTTAAGGGCTTATAGGACATTTAACATGTACGATAATTTTGCCTAAAATTAGGAAAAATCGGTGCTCGGTTAGCGCAATTCAGGGAAAAATTGTAGGATGGTGTTGGATTTTGGGGAAATTGAGGTGCGATTAGTAGAAAGACTCGAGGAAGCCATAACTTCTTCAGTTTTTGACCAAATCAGGAGTAGAAAGAGGCTAGATAGACATTTTTTGGCATTATGGAGCCATTGGAATAGGTTTTAAAGCTATCTGAACATTGTAAACTGCACACTTTTGAACATAATAGAGAGGGCCAAGCCAAAGGAAGTTGGACCAAGGAGACATAGCCCAGGCGGGGTGAACTCCTTCATCATGTGTTGTTGTGATACTATTTTGGTGATGTTCATGACTGTTATATGATACTATTCATTCATTTGTTTATGTTAATTTGTACATGTAATTTACATAAAAACACTCAAAACTTCATGATTAAAACTTGCAATTAACCTCATGAATTCTTAAGCAATTTTTCATATTCTGAAGAGGAATTTAGCACAACAAAACTAATTTTCCCATTCAGATAAATTTTTGGTATCAAGAAGAAAGTCTTGATCTTGTCGGATTAGTGTCCATTTTTTATTTTATTTTTACTAGCTTGAAAGTAAGCTCTAATACCACTTTGTCACATACCCCTACTAAATTATCCTAACCACACTTGCAAAAACTTGATTTTCATCTCTCATACATTTTGTTGAACACTTCAAATGTAAACCTTTCTTCTAATGCTTTGTATACGATCAATTAAGAAGTTTTTTTTCTTACATCATTTTTTTTCAGACATTTTGTATGAAATCAAATAAGAAACATTGCTTTATTTCTACTTGCAGCATACTAATTGAGATATACTACACAATCATGCAACTTTTGATTTCTGTATTTGAGGTAGTTTATCAAATAATTTGTATGCATATTTTAATAAAACACTTTTAACACAGTTATTCAAATGCTTTGTATGCAAATTGGCATGGATAAACTACAATAGTACTATCATACAAAAATGCTAACATACAACAATACTATCCCCATCGATAAAACAACATTTTCATTGGCACATTTCATCAAACAATTTGTATGCAATGAATCATTAAATTATTTTGGCATTTCTTCAAATAATTTGCATGCAAACTAATAAAGAAACTTCCTCATGGCATGTATCCTAAATTATAGTAGTCCAAGTTCTGAAAACTAAACTAGATGATTAATGGAGTTCCCCTCACTATGTTCCAACTTTCAGCCTCTACAACATCCTGGATGAAAAGTTATAGTAGAAATGCCAACATGACCTGATTGATGCATTATTTTAGGAGCATCTAGGAAGCTCGACTTCCTTTGATCATATATATTAAAATATTGTGACCCAAGATATGAAAGTTAGACCAAATGATCAATAATATTTCCCCTCATTATGGTCTAAGATTCAACTTCTAGAACCTCCCAAAAGAAATGCTATAACAGAAATGCTGACATGACATGTTTGCTGCATGATTTTAGGAGAATCTAGGAAGCTCGACTTCAATTAGTATCTTCAATGGAATTATTCACAAAAAATTAGAGATTTACGTAGATAATCTCTATTCATATGCTTGAATAATCATTTTTTTGAATCTCTAAAGGATGTTTAGTAGGTGCTACAAGATAAGGATCTCATTGAACCCATAAAAATGTTAGCTCCTTCATCCTCTAGCATACTGCTAGGACATATCATGTTCAAGTAAGGATAATGGATTACCTAGATAAAGTTAGAGTGATTCATGATCTCAAACCACTAGTGAATCCCTCTTCCCCTCAACCAACCCCAAAATCAAGTCAGTTTTGAGGCACACAAGGTGTTACTGGAAGTATGTGAAATTGTATGCGAAATTGGTGGATCCCTTGGGAATGATTCTAAAGAAGGAGACAATTTATTTGGCTTAAAGAATGCCAACAAGGAATCAAAATTCTGAAGGAAATATTTTCAATACTCCAATTCTTTGCTTTTCATACTAGGGCAAATGAACATATGTTCATGTGGATGCTTCAAGCATGGAAATTAGGGTTGTTTTAACACATTAGTAGCTAAAGGGACGGATCCCTAATTTATTGAGCTATAACTACTATGAATATTCCATTAGATAGTTCATCATAGTATATTTCATAAAGATAGATTGAAATCCAAAATTTATACTATGACGGTTAATTTTCCTTGACATTTGGATATATTAGTCACTATTTTTCCACGTATGCATATAATAGATAAAATGCTTTAGCCCTGAGGGTTAGCTCAATTGGTCAAGTCCCCATCGTTAAAGCATCATTGTTATTAAGAGGTCATGAGTTCAATTCTCTTGACAACCTTCAGGTTAGGCTTTATGGTTGAATTAGTAGGAAGTAATCTCTTTGGGTGGATCTGACTGGTACAAATATTATGTGGACGTAGCGGTTGCCGATCTTTGGGGCCGAACCACATAGAAAAAAATAGATAAAATGCAAAAAATAAAGAACAATGAAATATAAGCACACAACAAACACTTTGAATACCATGATATGATCTAGGAATCCCTTTCAAAATAAAACTGAGTTGGAATTTGAGGTTGCTCTACCCTTTTGTTTGAATGGAAATGATGAAAATACAAAGGAGGAGGCACTCTATATGAAGTTTCCTAAGACCTATGCCCTGTAGGTTGTTACAGAAAACATGTAGGGTATGTGTTATATTCTTTCCACAACAAGAACCTCGCACTGTATGTTACGCTGGGTGCAACGAGGGGGTCACAAAGGGGCAATAGCCCCCCTGCACGAGATCCTGGGAAATGCCCTGAGATTTTTTTTATGTGGACCCAAGAATGGGGGGGTAGATCGAAAGATGATGGGCATACCTACCCATGGTTTTGTGCATGGGTTTTTCACATGGTTTTGGGCATGATGGTTTTCTGCCCATGGTATTTTGTAGATCCGATCGAGGGAACTACAATTATGTTCTAATCCAGGGTTAATGGATTGGGGTTTATGAATGCTTCAACATGTATGTATGTGTGAATATATATATATATATATATATATATATATATATATATATATATATATATATATATATATATATATATATATATATATATATATATATATATATATATATATATATATATATTGTAACATTGAAAGGAAAATAATGAAAAATCAATCAGGTAGTCCTGGTTTTGGGATCTAGGGGAAAATTTCTGTGTATATTTGTTTATGTTCTCGCCATTGTTTATTTTAATGTTTGAAGAATTTGTTTGCAGGTAATTTTTGTAAAGGGTTAAAACCTACAAAACAGACCTCCTCTACTCCACTCTCTCTATATCCACCCTCAACTACTTTTCTCTATTATGGAACAAAAATGCTCTCGAATAGAATGGAAGCCATTTTCCTCCTAATGGCTCAATATAACACAACCCAATATCCAGCTAGGGCTTAAATTTGACCCATTAAAGCTTCTATATGAGTTACAATTTGAGCCTTCTAGAGTCTTCTTGGTAGTTTCCACATGACTAGCCCCTTTTCCATGAGCAATGAGTGCTGATGTGGCATCCTCTCAAATTATGGTGGTCAATCAAAATAGATCAACTTCTAGGAGGCATGACTTTCTCATACAAGCTCTTATTGAGGTGATTCTTGTACCATTGGAAAGGTATGCATGTGTATATTATGGAATCTAAGTCTATAGTAAATTCAAGACCACAAAAAGTTGTCATTTAAGGTCTTAAAATGGCTCCCAAATTTTCCAAGTTGGACTACTCGTAAAATTTACCCTACAAGATGATTCCTCCATTTTTTCTACTTCAAAAGCATCAAGATGGATGAAAAATATTATAATGATATGATCCAAAACATCTATTTCACCAAAATCATCATTAGCAAAGAATATCCACAAAAATGCCAATTGGGAAGCTTTAGGTAAGGGTTATGCTTTACAAAATAATTAACTTTACTTTTTGTCTAATCAATGCATTTTTTATGTGGATCATGAAGCCCTAAAGTACATTGTCAAGAAGCCATACTTCTCAAGGAGAATCAAACTATGTTTGGTAGCTCCCCAAAAGTGTGACTTTCACATATTTGTAAAAATTGGTTGTAATTAACCTCAAAATGCACCCTAATTTTTTTTCTTGCTGACTGAATTACAATACTCAAGTAGTACTCCACAAGACTATGACTTAATACAATGATACTGATTTGGTCATTGACTAATTTTTCCTTTGTAAAACTTTGGTACAAGTTGATTTTAAATTTTAACATATCATTTTATCACCTTATAACACATATATTTTAGGTTGACCCTAACCTTTCCCAAGACACTCTTTGGTCTATGTTTTGGGCTAGTGGCATATAAAAATACAATTACTCTTAAATTCACTATGGGGTCACTTAACCACCATAACTTTCAACTTGATTTTAGTCTTCTACATATGTAGTTAGGCCTAAATGTTATTTTTACCTCTCATTGAATTCATACAAGGTTCGACACAAGATTATTTTTGTAAATATGTCATGCAATAATACCATGAGATTTCACCCCTCCTCCTTCATTCCTTTATGACTAAGTCCTACCCCAACATTATTTACAAATTTCTAACCACGGCATATGGTATTACGATTGTTGCGCTCTATGGTTAAAGACTATATATGAGGGTTACCTCCACAATTGAAATGACAGATGAATTTAACACACAGACCATGCTTGATCACATGGATCATTTCTATTGGTCCATGAAGAGGCTCCCAACCTAGCCTCACATGGATCCGCATGGTAAAACATAGACTTTATAATCAATGGACAATATGGAGTTTTGAAAGATCAACAATGTCCAATGCTAGGGTTTCATAATGATCATAATGACCTTCCCTCCACTAGTTCACTTGGTCATTTCCATTAGGTTTATAGACAGAGTGTTGCTTTACTCTACAACCGGGTTTCGATTTTCAGTTCGCTGCTAAATTAACAAACAACTATAACCTCATCCTCTTTCCAGGTTTCATTCATTTTCTTTTGGTGGAAATACATTGCAGTTTCATATGGTTGAATTGGTATGTAATAGAGTAGAAGGTTGATTTTATGATATATATCTACATTTCCTTACGTCAAATGTTTGTATTGTTAGTTTAACCAATTGTTTTCATCTTCGAGTTGCAGGTTTCATAGGGAGTATTTCCCTAATGATGTTGAGATTCTTCTCGGTCTCTATCTATGGTAAGAAATATCCTTTAGCTTGCTAGTGGTTTAATTTAAATTGTTTCAAGTGACTTTCTTTGTTCCCCTTTCTCCCTTGGTAAACCTTGTTTTTCATTTCCTTATGTATGACATATTTTTGTCTAATAAACAAACCAATGTATTATATTAACCTTTTTCTATTTGTAGGCAAGTTCAATATGGAGATATGGAGTTACTTCTAGCCTCCTCTCGATAGGGGTTCACTATCAGTAGGGGATTCAATTTCGGAAGGTAATATTGTATTGTTCCTTTCTTTAAAAGAAAAAAAAAAAACCATTAGTTATTTTTCTCGCACGTCTTGTTGGTTTTCTAGACATTTTATGACTTAGAGTTTAATTATTAAAACCCTAGCACACCATAGATATTGTATGGCCACAGTTAAATCCCAGTCTAAAGGCTTAGCCATGGTTTCATATATAAATTTCGTACAGTGGATGAACTTAATTATGTGCATTTTGTTTAATAAATAAGGTTTAACCCTATGCAAATTTGTTAACTTAAAATCCTTTTATAAATATTTTGATATAGTTTACATCTATCATAGGTAGAAAACATAGGTTTTGAAACAAGGAATCTTTCTGGAACTTTCTCTTGGCGAGAGTCCATATTTTAGGTAACTATCCAATTTGTCCATAGTGGTTATTATTTAATAGAAACCCTTGGCATTTCTCATGTATGATTTTCTTGTAACTTTCAGTAGAATGACAACCTATGGTTGCCTTTGAACCCGAACATTCCCTAGTTTAATGTAGGGTCTTGATTAAGACTAGGCTTAGAATTCGTATGGTCATAGCCAATTCTTGGTCCAAGTTGAAGATTAAATAATTTAGACTTTGTAGCAAGATCTTGTTATCTTTACAAGTATTTATCTTGTTTACTTATAAGTTATTAGTATTATCTACAACTCTGAGAGAGTTTGTTTGAAAATTTTCTAATGTATACATATAATATTTTAATTTGTAGAAGGTTGAATAAGTTTTGATAACATCCTTTCACACGTAAAATACTTCACTAATTTATGGGTATACTGGTTATTAATCTATATTTTTTTGTCAAATTTTCAGTGTTTATAACTATGCTAAAAAAATATTATTTTCATTATTACAGGTAATCTTTTCATCCTTCAACACAACTGTAACTTGTTACAAACTTGTCAAAATTACTAACCCATTTTGTATTTATCGCATATAGATTAATCTTGTTCCCTCTGGTATGCATGCATGTGATCCGTATTTAAGCAGGAACACAACAAATTACAGATATAACCATAAATACAAAGATGTAGAAATAACACTTCATTTTCATTAATCTCAAATACTGAAATATGCTTACAAACATAATGGAAATAAGACTAGCTCAAGCGATGGTAGCTTATCTCTAAGAAGAGATCTGGCGGCTACATGCCTCCGAACTTTGTAAAATGAGGCTCAAAGGCTTATTTATTATTGAGAAACAATGGAAAACCCTAAACATCCAAAAATCTAACCCTAGAAGATGAAGCACCAAACTATGGGCCCCGTTTGGGTAAATTGGTACATCAACTTCCCGGGGTTGTAACTTTGGCATACGATCTCTGTTTGATGCGCACAATACCTCGTTAGAAAGATTTATTTGAGGACTCCCAGTTTCCAAAAAAAGGTCGTTTAGGGCCTCAAAACATCTTTGGAATTTCAAGACCCGAAAAACTACCAAAAATAGTAAATTCTACTACAAAGAAGGAAACTGAAAATCGAAAGAAGCAATGGTGGGGGGTCCAAGTGGAATTGTGGGTAGCCACAAATATCCAACTGGATCATTCCTCCCCCCTTAGGAAGCAATGGTCCCCATTTTGTTGAGTTCCTCCATGAGATGAGGAAACTTCTGCTGAACTTGGTCCCTAGTAAGCCACTTTCCCTGGTGAAGGAGTTGGCCTGCTTTGACAAATCCATATAGTTGGATCCTTTGTTGTTGGGTGTTCTTGATCTGTGTGTCCATGATCCGATCAATTGTGGCTTGTTCCATGCAATCTGGATTTAACTTTATAGGTGTGAGCTGTTTTGCAATGTCTGAGGTGTCCAACAATGGTGGGAAGTATGGTCGAAGGCAGTCCAAATTGAAGACTAGGTGCAGGAAAAGGAATGGGGGAATGCTGAGCTCAAACACATTGTCTCCCACAAACTTGGTAATGGCGTAAGGACCATATCAGAGTGTTCTGGGTTTTCAATAAGCTTCTACAAATGCAACTAGACTTTGTCGCCCTCCTGAAACTTATGTGGCACTTGATGTTGATCATGTTGCTGCTTGTACTTGGAATTTGATTTCTCCAGAATTTCATCGACCTACTGGCGGATATGTTGGATGTGATCAATGAATTTGTTTGCCTTATCAACTTCTAACTGGACATGAGCCAAATCTACCTTAATAGTTGCAGATGGTATGGCCGCATCAATGGGACATAGTGGTTGGAACCCAAGCCCACCTGAAAATGGTTGTGTGCAGTCGAGTTGTGGAGAGCCTGATTATAGCTGTGATGGACATAGGGGAGGCTCTCATCCCATGTGCATGGATACTTTGAGTTGTACATGTGTAAAATGTGTACGATCATCCTGTTGACGACCTCTATCTGGCCATCAGTTTAGGGACAGAAAGTTGTGGACTTAGTGAGCTTGGTGTGAAGCATCGACTAGAGACTGGACCAAAATGTACTGAGGAACCTACTACCCTGATATGAGATAATAGACTGTGGGATCCCAAAGTGTACCCACACTCGTTCAAAGAATAGTTTAGCAGGGGCTTCTGCTATGATATTCTTCTTGCAGGCCACCATAATGGCCATGTTTGAGAATTTGTCGACGACCACAAAAGCACAGTCGTTGCCATGATTAGTAGAAGGAAGAACCAACATGTAATCCATGGAGATGGATTCCCAAGGTTGACTAGGGGTAGGCAGTGGAGTATAGAGGCCTTGCTTCTTGATGGTCGGTTTGGAAATGGTGCAGACAGTGTAGAATCTGATGTACTTCCCAACATCCTATCGAAGATTTGGCCAATGAAAATACTTTTGCAGTACTGTCACCATTTTATCGACCTCGAAATGCCCAGAGGCCCGACTGTAGTGTGCTTCCCAAATCATCTTAGCATGCTCGCTTGAAGGAACACAAAGGTGTCCCAGGTGGCATAATTGGGGATCATGGAGGTGAAAATCTGGAACTTATTGACCCTCCAAGAGTGTCTAGTATGTGTGGCCGAATTTTGGAGCGCTTTTGTAGAGAAGTGGCCAATCAGAAGTCTCGTGCCCACAATATTTGATCATAGTGGTTAACGCCATGATTGGTGGTCGACTGAGGCAATCTTCAACATTATTGGTGCTAACTTTCTTATACTTGATATTCAAATGGAACTGTTACAGGCATGTGGAGCACTTCTGATGGTGATCATTCTGCAACTTCTCTTGTGTTTGTATGAACTACAGGGGTCAGTGGTCTATGTGGATGATTGTTTCCTTCCCAAAAAATGTAATGCTTCCATTATTGGTAGGCCTGCACAATGGAATACATCTCTTTGTCATAAGTGGGATACTTACAGACTGTGTTTGAAAGTGTCTCACTATGATATTCCACTGGATGCCCTTGTTGAGTAAGGACTGCCCCAATAGCATAGTTAGAGGCATCTATCTCGATCTCAAATGGTTGTTGCAAGTATGGTAAAGTGAGCACTGGTACAGAGTAGAGGTGATGTTTGAAATTTGAAAATTCCTTCTGTTGAGATTTAGACCAAAAGAATTTTTCTTTCGCTCCTCCCTTGTTGTCTTGACTCAAGGGCCAAGTGATATGAGAGAATCCCAACATGAACCTGCAGTAGAAATTGGTAAGAATCAGAAAGCTGCAGAGCCCTGTCAGAGTGGTTGGGGCTGGACAATACCGAATGACTTGGATCTTAGATGGATCCACATGCACCCCTTGTTCATCAATAACGTATCCCAAATACTGAACCTGGGTCATGCCAAAAGTGCATTTCTCCAAATTGGCACACAACTTGTGTTGTCGCAGTGTTTGGAGAACTTGTCGAATGTGGTGGAGGTGCTCTTCTGAACTCTGGCTGAAGATCAGGATGTCATCCAAGTATACCACTAAAATTGAGTTGGTGAATGGCCGCAAGATGTCATACATTAGCCTCATAAAGGTTGCAGGAGCATTTATCAACTCGAAAGGCATAACCAACCATTCAAAAAGGCCCTCCTTGGATTTGAAGGCAGTCTTCCACACATCGGAGGGTTCGATTGGTACCTAGTGATATCTGGACTTCAAGTCAATATTGCTAAAATATTTTGTCCCCTTGAGATGGTCCAGAAGGTCATCAATCCGTGGGATTGGGTATCTATTCTGGACAATCATCTTTTTTAGTGCCCGATAGTCAATACAGAGTCTCCAAGTCCCATCCTTCTTCTGTATCAACACGATCAGGCTCCCACAGGGTGATGAACTTGGTCGAATGTGACCTTTCTGCAGCAACTCCTGAATCTACCTCTTGATTTCGTTGTTCTCCATAACAAAGTGCTGATAGATTGGTTCATTGGGCAACGATGCACCTGGGGCCAGATCAATGGAGTGCTTGACCCGACAATGCAGAGGCACGCCTGCGGGGGAGGTGAAGATGTCCTTGTACTCGTCCACGAACTTGTCCATCTGTTGTTGTCTTGTGTAGGGTCCCTATTTGGAGGTCATGGCCACCACCTTCTTCTTTCCCTGAGGGTGTATCACCAGGAAAACAAATTTCCCGGTTTTGGGAATGAGCTTACTGCATTTTTTTGCAGTAACCAAAGAGATGGCGGTGGGTTGTGCTACCTCCGGTATCCTATACAACTTATTTCCCAAAGTAACAATAAAATCAAGAGGCCTTGACTCATACACAACATATCGCTTCCAAAATTATGGTTGGCCTAATAATACATCAAAAACACCAAGGGGAGCAATGCCACATAATGCCTCATCTATGAAGAGCTTGATGTTGTATGGAAGGCGACACTACTGGCTCACGCGAAGATCCCATCCTTGGTGAAGCCACCCGGTGCATGGTTGTGGGTGTGATGTGGTCGGTAAGCCCAACGCTTCATGACCTCTGAATAAATGAGGTTCTTTTGGCTCCCGATATCAACAATGAACTGTAGCGGGGAACCCTTTACCCACATATGGGAGTGGAAGAGGCACTTCTCCTCCTCTGGATCTTCGGGCTCCTCCTTCTTCATCTTCATGGTAGAAACAATGGCATTGGGCTCCTCATCGATAATATGTTTCCCTTTGTCATTCCCCTTGTGGGGTTCTGACTCAGAATTAGAACATGCATATGATTTCGAAGCCTTCATCTTGGCCAACAGTGACTTCTTGGCCCAACATTCACTTGTGTTGTGAGTGGAGCTCTTATGGAACTCACACCACTTTCCCATGTCCTTCTTCGACTTCGCGGCGTTGCTCTTTTCTTGTGGATTTGGTGGGTTTTCCTAGGCCACCCAACTTGGATTTTTCCTTTTTTTCTGCGATCTAGGGGCACCTTTCCCTTGCTTCAGATTCGCAGATCCAAAGTCTCGCTTCTTCTGTTTAAACTTCTACTCGATCTTAATGGCATATCGGTACGTCGTGCTGAGTGAGGAGATGTCCAGGAACTCCATCTCGTCCTGGATGTACCTGTGTAGGCAACCGCGGTACTTTAGTACCAAATGTTTCTCAGAATCCTTGATACCCAACTTAGTGCGAAGGGTGTGAAAAAAAATGGTAAACTCCAGCACATCTTGGTCCCTTTCCTGCCGCAACATTTTCCACTTTATGAATTTATCCTCATAGCTCTCGACAGGGTAGTACTACTCCTTGATAGCATCCTGGAGTGAATTCCAAGTGGGTGCAGTTGAAAAAAATGAGGTCTTCTGCTCACAGTAGGTTTCCCACCAATCCTTGACGTGGGCAGTAGATTTGAGAAGAGAAAACGTAATATTTTCTTGGCTGGAAAAATCATGAACAAAAAAATATCCTTCTAGCATATTTAACCATCTATTTATGGCGTCTGCATCTATTTGACCCTCAAATATGGGAATGTCAAAGTTTACTTGTACCTTAAAAGGAGTGGAGCTTCCAAAGTGGTTGCTGGATGTGGATGCGTGGTCGATGGGAAACCGTTGAAAAATCTAGGCAAAGTTATCCATCATCATGTTCCTTTGTTTCTCGAGGGCCTCCTCAAGCAATATTTTGATAGGATCTCCTACCCCGTCATATTTCTTTTCTTCCCCCATGGGCGGCCGTTGGGGTTTGCGAGGTTGATCTTGCAAAGGTTCAACCAGATCGAGCCCTAATTCCTTATATCCTGATCTCGTTGGGGACATGCAAAGAAAAATAGTGAAAGAGCAGATCCCTCTGATACCACTGATCCATATTTAATTAGGAACACAACAAATTACAGATATAATCATAAATGCAAAGATGCAGTAGAAATAACACTTCATTTTCATTAATTGTTGAAAATAACAACAAGAAATGATAAAAATAGAATCTAGAATATTCCAATTTTAAATTGTCCTTGAATTAAAATTGTGAAGTAAAATTTGAATTTAGTCTCACCAGCTACTTGAAAATAATTAATTAATTCATCTTGGATTAATTAGTTGGAGAAATTAAATTTAGAAGTCTTTTTGAAGTTGTGCAACAGTTATCCCTTAAATTAAGGAGATTATCCCTTAATTAAGGAGATAAGATTGAGTTATATTTGAGTTGTAATTAGTTAACTCAGTTTACTGAGTTAAGTCTAGTTAAATTAGTTCCAAACTGTTTGTGGAATTAATAGAGAGTTATCAGTGAGTTGATGCATGCATGCATGCAACTAGTGCTACTCAGTTAACTAAAGATTCTCTCATCAAAAACTCATGCATGTTTATTTTGAGAAAGACCTAGTTGAGTTAAATGTCAAGGAAAATGTACTACCATTTTCACATGTTTTCCTATAAAGGAAACCAATGCATGTAGTCAAGGTAAGGTTCCTTGAGGATTGCGCAGTTTTACAGGGTGTGAGATCAGTGTTACAATTGGTAACAGAAGGACCACCTAGGATAAAGTGCACAATGAAATATTTGAGTTGTAATTAGTTATATTTGAGTTGTAATTAGTTAACTCAGTTTACTGAGTTAAGTCTAGTTAAATTAGTTCCAAACTATTTGTGGAATTAATAGAGAGTTATCAGTGAGTTGATGCATGCATGCATGCAACTAGTGCTACTCAGTTAACTAAAGATTCTCTCGTCAAAAACTCATGCATGTTTATTTTGAGAAAGACCTAGTTGAGTTAAATGTCAAGGAAAATGTACTACCATTTTCACATGTTTTCCTATAAAGGAAACCAATGCATGTAGTCAAGGTAAGGTTCCTTGAGGATTGCGCAGTTTTACAGGGTGTGAGATCAGTGTTACAATTGGTAACAGAAGGACCACCTAGGATAAAGTGCACAATGAAATAGGAGGCTTGGAGGGCAAAGGAGAAGGTTTGTGAGAAGCCTTATTTACCTGTGAGCATCCAGGAGGATTATACTGAGAGGTGGCTAGTTGTGAGAGCTAAGGCTTTGTGTAATTCTAAGATATTTCCACTTTGTATGATAATACAGATAGTGAGGTTTTTAGCTGAGGCTTTCCCCTGAGTATTTTCTGTGTTTCATGTGCATTGATTCTTCTTCTGGTTAGATGTGTTCAGCTTGATCTTGCTCAAATCTGATTCAGCTAGATCTTTAAGCTTCCGAAAAACAAATTGATAGTAAAAGTAGATTATAGTATTTTGCTTTGGTATATTGCATTATCGGGTTAATCTAAAACCAAATTTTCTACATGATCTCAGAGCGAGATTTGTAGAGAGAATTTCTACATGGTATCAGAGAAAATTTTATCGGAGTTGTGAACAATATATGGAGAAGAGAATTTGAAGTTTGAAGTTTAGGGTTGCAGGTGCAAATCAAACTCATATCATACTTTAAGATTGGCCAATGGAATTCTATGGCTTGAGACTCGAGTATGCGTTAGAAGGTAGCTCGAATTACATATCATGGAAAGATAGAATGGAGGTTGTAATAGAAGATAATGGTTTGAAGGATTTCATTGATCAAGAAATCCAAAAGCCAGCTTCAACTAATGCACAAGAATTAGATGAGTGGAAGAAGTGTGTGGCGAAGGTGAGACAGATCATCCTTGAGGGAGTTCGAGACCATATTGTCTCGAGTCTCCATGGGAAGGATACTCCATTTTCAATGTGGAAGACATTGAAGGACCTCTACCAGAACAGTAGCAACCAGAGGAAATTGGCACTCAAGGATAAGCTTTGAAGAATCAAGATGGAGAAGGGCGATACTATTTCCACATATCTGAACAAGCTCACCACCTACAAATATGAGCTTGGAAGTGTGGGAATATCTACTGCCGATGATGATATGGTGAGCCTCGCTCTCCTTGGCCTTCCAAAGAGCTGGAATAACTACTAGGACTCTGTGAATGGAAGGGAGAAACTGCCGGATTGGGAATGACTGTGGTCAGATCTCGTGTAGGAGGAGATCAGGAGGAGTACACGAGATGGTTCTTCATTCAAGGATGATGATGAAGAAAATATGGCCTTAGCAAGTAAGGCAAGGAAAGGGAAGGAGAAGGATTCTCATTCCAAATTGAATTCTTGTCATGGAGGGAAGAAGGGTGACAAGTCTAAAGTGAGATGCTTTAATTGTCATGAGATGGGTCATTATGCAACTAATTGCACATCGAAGAAGTCCAAGAAGGGATCCTCAAAAGGATCTGAAGGTGAGGCATTAGCTTCTCTGTTCGAGATGGACTTCACCCTCATCGCTTGCATGGTGTCATCGATGATGGGTTGTGGTTGGTATCTTGACAGTGGAGCCTCATTCCACATGACTAGCGATAAAAGTTTATTTAGTACCTTGGAGGAGAAAGACCTCAATATGTGCATAGAGATGGGTAACAACGAAAGGTATAATGTTTCAGGAGTGGGCACGGTTGCTTTTCAAAGGGAGAATGGAGCTCTTATCACCTTGGCTGATGTGAAGTATGTGCCTGGAATGAAGAAGAACTTGGTATCAGTCATGGTATTGGAAGACTATGGCTATGATGTGATTTTTATTAAGGGAAAGGTTTTCCTTAGACACATCACCACGAGACAAGTGAGACAAATCGGTTCATGGGTTAAGAACCTGTATGCTCTTGAGGTTCAAGATGCATGCAAAGCCTTGAGGAGCAAGGAAAATGTTAAAGACTTGGTGGTTGATAGGGAGAGTAAATTACCTCTCAACATGCAGTCCTAGAAGAAGTCTCAAAAAATTGTGGAGGAACCACAATTGGAGAAGCAGCTTCAGGAAGTTCCAGAGCAGCTACAACTAGAGAAGTTGAGAGGAGACCAGGTGGAGACATCTAGTCACGTGGAGACCTCTAGTAGGGGGAAATTTCGGGCCAGGTGGGCAGAGGGATCACATGCATCCATACCTCCAGGTGTGAGGTGGGGTGATGTGGAGTGATAGTCCCAAGAAGGCTAAAATTGGGCAGGATCCATTGAGAGGTTTTATCTCATGTATCGCACCTTGCTACAGGAGCCCAAAGTACATAGTAGCGGGAGGAATCAGTGGGATTGATGCAGTCAGAGACCAAAGTGACAGAGGCTAGAGCAGTCAGATACTGAAGAGCGTAGAGGCACAAAGTTTTCAGTTGACACAGAAAATAGTAGTCAGAGACTTTGATGACAGATGCATCATACTGATTCAAGTTGGATGTTTTTTTTTTGTTTTTTGTTTTTTGTTTTTTTTTTTTTTTTTTGTTTCTGGAGTTGTTGGAGCAACAACACTAGAGAGAAGTGTTGCATGCAGAACATTCCAAATGTTCAGAATCAGGATCGAGTTGAATTCCTTTCTTGTTGAGAGGGAGTGTTGAAAATAACAAAAAGAAATGATAAAAATAGAATCCAAAATATTCCAATTTTAATTTGTCCTTGAATTATAATTGTGAATTAAAATTCGAATTTAGTCTCACCAGCTGCTTGAAAATAATTAATTGATTCATCTTGGATTAATTAGTTGGAGAAATTCAAGTTAGAAGTCTTTCTGAAGTCATGCAACAGTTATCCCTTAAATTAAGGAGATTATCCCTTAATTAAGGAGATAATATTGAGTTATATTTGAGTTGTAATTAGTTAACTCATTTTACTAAGTTAAGTCCAGTTAAATTAGTTCCAAACTATTTGTGGAATTAATATAGAGTTATTAGTTAGTTGATGCATGCATGCATGCAACTAGTGCTACTCAGTTAACTGAAGATTCTCTCATCAGAAACTCATGCATGTCTATTCTGAGAAAGACCCAGTTGAGTTAAATGTCAAGGACAATGTATTATCAGTTGCATATGTTTGCCTATAAAGGAAACCAATTCATGCAGTTAAGGTAAGGTTCCTTGAGAATTGCACAGTTTTACAAGGTGTGAGATCAATGTTACACTTCGTAATAGGAGGATCACCCAGAAGAAATTGCACAAGGAAATACGAGGCTTGGAGGGCAAAGGAGAAGGCTTGTGAGAAGCCTTGTTTTCCATTGAGCATCCAGGAGGATTGTACTTAGAGCTGGGTAGCTGTGAGAGCTAAGGATTTGTGTAATTCTAAGATTTTTCCACCTTGTATGATAATACAGAAAGTGGGGTTTTAGCTGAGGCTTTCCCCTGAGTATTTTTTGTGTTTCAAGTGCATTGATTCTTCTTCTGGTTATATGTGTTCAGCTTGATCTTGCTCAAATATGATTCAGCTAGATCTTTAAGCTTCCGCATAGAAAATTGATAGTAGAAGTAGATTATAATATTTTGCTTTGGTATATTGCATCGGGTTAATCTTCAGTCAGGTTTTCTACATGATCTCAGAGTGAGATTTGTAGAGAGAATTTCTACATTAATCTCAAATACTCAAATATGCTTACAAACATAATGGAAATAAGACTATCTCGGGCGATGGTAGCTTATCTCTAAGAAGAGATGTGGCGGCTACATGCCTCTGAACTGTGTTACAATGAGGCTCAAAGGTAACATGTAGGCACAACACAAGCCTCAATAAACTTAGGGAATCTGCCTCTCAAGCACAAAAAATAGGTTCTCAAGGAATTCAAGTCTTCCAAGGAGCTGCACTAGCTACTAGACTCACTTTGCATCCTCCCTCCTATTCTCAAGCAGTCTCCCTCAAGACATGAGCATCCATCCAAGAATTTTCAAATCCTATAATGCTTGATTGCACAAAAAAATGATCAAATCCTGATGATACGCTCTTGTCTACCCGTTGTGATTTTCTTCCTTGACTTTTATCTTTCATGTTGACCTTGTCAACACGATTCATGAGAGCAAGTCTATTGACTTGTACTCCACTTAGGAGGCCCATCTCCTCCATTCAGTGAATGAACAATAGTGTCATTAAACCAACAAAGATTTAGGTGACGGAAAATTGCAAGGCTTGGGTTTACAAGCAATCTCCTCCTCGGTTCTATGACTCTGTGTCAGCCAATGTGTTACGATCCCACATAATTTACATGAATTACATTTCATAATGATATTTACATGAGGTTTAGATATAAGGGTTGTCACAATTATAACCAACCTAAGTGGTTTTATGATCATTGTTATTATCATATACTTCCAAAGAAACATTTTATACATTTATAAATTATTGAAATATGTTTTGCATATCAAATTCAAATTTCCCTATTATACTCGATAATAAATGCTACTATCAATTTAATTGTGGATAGTAAGCTTAGAAGGAATTATGTTATTTATTATTAGTCCTTGCCAAGGTAGGACTCTAGAAATCAATTTGCTTGGCGACCATTATTAGTTTAGCATTGACCAATGCAACTTATAATGTTTAACTTTGAAAAATAAATATTTATCTTTCAATATTATTAAAAAAACTATTTTTCAAACATTTTACTTGAAGGTATTATTGCAACCTTTGCAAAATATAATTCCATGTGGATCACTACCTCACATATTTATCTCATATTTTATGAATATGGTTGCAATAGTTATTCATGATTTATAGATATTTGTGTAAATAACATATTCAACATCAGTTACTTCACACCATAAATGGATAAGAATAGTATGTAAACAGTAGTACTTACGAGGAGTTACTTCCCACCATTGTTTATGTTTCCCTTATCACTTATGTAGGAGTAAAACTATAAATGTGTAGGCTTAATTGTTGTTACTACCCACCAAACATCATGCAGGTCCTTGTATCTGAAAAAGAAATTAATTTATTTACTTCCACATCTCAATTTATTAGTTCTTGTCAACCACCAATAGTTAACATCCTTGAAAATAGTTCATACTCACTTAAATAACCTATTTACCATCAATTAATACCCACCAAAATTTAAGAAAATATTTTCATAAATAATGGATAGGAACAAGATGTAAATAAATAGGGTAATCTAACTTATAAAGGAAATGACATTTTTTCATAACATTTTTGGTTAATTTTAATCAAAATTTGGCAAATATTTTTAAAAACTTGAGTTTAATTTGTTTAATATAATTTGAATGCCATATGGGTTTTTCAATGTATTGAATTGATTTATGCATTCAAAAATATATTTAAAACAACAACAAATCACAAATTTGCTTTAAATTCTATCCCTTGGTGAAAAAAGTTATTTAGTCTCTAAATTGGATTACGACAAATAAATATACTTACTAGGATTTATTGCTGCCCACCATTATTTATATTTTCTTCAGAACTTTAATAAGTTGAGTAAAAATGTAGATGTTTAGTGGATACTACCTGCCAAAATTTATGCAAGTCTTTGCCCCCTAGTAGGCAATTAATTTTTTAGTTTCATATGTAAATTTACAATTTTTTTTGAAAGCATAATTTCCACTTAAATGAGAGGGACTATTGCAACACCTTATCCATATTTTATGCAAATAATTTCTTAAATTATGTTGAGAAGTAATTGATGGTAAATGTGTTATTTATTTTCCTTCAAAGCTTAAGAATAAAAAATCACTACACAAATATCTAAAAAGAATGCATGAATATTGCAACTATATCCATAATTTTGTAGATTTTCCTATAGATTCACAAGCTCATGTAATCTACTAAAACAAGAGACAAGAATCTACTTCTACTCTTTACAACCAATGGAAGCCAACAAATCGATGAAAACAATATGAACAAGCAGAAGATAAATCAATGGCACATAACACAATAAGTTTTCCATGTAACAACCCAAATAAACATGTAATTGATCGACTAATTAACATCAAGTTCAAACTATCATTAGCACTTACCTATGGTTGAAGTCTGCTTACCGCAACAAGGTTTTGGGGACGACTCTACACCCAACCATAGGCTCAATTGTGCAAGGATTTGCTACATCTAGCCACCCCCGAGCCCTCAATCAACATACCACTGCCTGTGACTCCTAAGTCTTAGAACACCATTCTCCAAAGAGAATGAAAGATAGAAACTTGGAAAGATGGAATGCCTCCCATCCTCCTCACCATCTAATAAATAGAGCAAACATTGGATGGGAAACCACATGCACACACTCCATGTGTCTACATGCGACTTTTTTATTTTTATTTTTTTAGCTTTCTTGTTTTATTTCTTTTACTTTTGTTTTTATTTTTAGCTTCTTTTTTATAGCTTAACTGAATTTTTTATTGTTTTCTTTTATTTATTCTTATTTAGAGCTTTAGTATAGTTATTGCTATTTTTATTTTTTTATTATTTTTATTTATTTTCTTGTATATATTTTAAATATCATTTATTTATGATTTATGATTTATATTATTTATTATTTATTATTTATTATTTTGTATTATTTATTATTATATTATTATTTAATTTACTTCATGTTGCTAACACCCTCTATTGAACTAGTATAACCAGCAGGCATTGAAAGTCCCCAACACCCCAGGAAATCTTAAGGAGTCTTTGTCCTTTTTCCCACTTTTGGCACCAGGCATAAGCTTGACCGATTTGTATCCTAGTCCAAGGTTGGCCCCAAGGCTCACGCTTGACTTAGACCTCATTTTCCCCAAGGCAGGCATCTGGTACAACACTCAATGACTCCGGGCATCTCGCAAGGCTGGCCCGCTCCCTCCACAACTACTAAGGCACACAACCCCAGGCATCGAAGTCCTTTACATCCCTTCCTAACTTCGACATCCCAATCCAATAATAGGCACCTAGCCTAGAACATCAGGCACTTGGCCCCTCAAGATGGTCCCATAGCTCTTCAAGAGCTATCCATCAAGAGCTATACACAAGACAAAGGAACCACTGGCATATGTAGTGTTGATTGAGTTTGTCCCCAGCCCATATGGTGTTACTTATTCTCCCTCGTGCATATGGGCTCGCACGAGATCATCAAATAAACCGGCCCTCTCGGCCCATTTGTGGAGTCTTGTCAATCATCACACCTCAACATGCACCCAATGCATTAGCTATACCATCATAGTATCGTAGAAAATAATCCACATGCCAAGTCTTACATGTCATCATGTAACATTAATCATTGTTAATTGCAACATTATGAATAATAACGAACTGCATGCTCATGCATGTCATAAATTTGTATGCAACGATCACATGCTTCACCTCATGAAACACCATCATAAGTTATATAACATCAACATATTTTCATCAAAGACATATCATGATTTCACATAATAAATGAACCACATGACAATAAACCTCATATTATAGCATCGTAATTTCTATGCCACGTTTATGCATATCATATCCATCATGAGTATTCAACATTAAATACCTATTATCACATAGTAAATGAATATGTCAATATACCTTGACCTAACATCATAATGCCTATGCATATCATCATCATCCTAAGGATACATCATCACTATTGTAATAACTATATAAATATGAACCACATGTGCATGATCACCCTTATACCATCATATCATGAACCATCATCAATATGAGAAACATCTCAATACTTATCAAATATAGAATAATACTCTATAAGCATTTTTATCATGATTCATTAGAAAAATCAATTTCATTTACTTATATAAAAAATGAACACTAACTATGCATTAAGATTATTCAACATCCTTCTAGGATCTATGTTATTTCATGAGTACTATTAGTGTCATGTTTTCATCAAGGTACCAATTAATTTTTAGTAATCATTTCTTGTTCTTTCTATTAGCAAGTTAACTATCTACATTGTATGTATACTCATATAAGTACATCTTAAATTTTAAATGATCACTAACTTTTAGCCATGTATTCTTCTTTCTCAATGAAATTTAGTGAAATTCATCATTAAGATATTATTTGTTGCACAATTATTTTAAATCTTCAACACCAAAATTAAAATTCCATGATCACTATTTATATCTTGCTTATCCATTATACATCCTCAAATACCTACTTGTCTCATCAAGTTCTCATCTCAATACCACTTGATTTTACCTTATTTTTTTTTTTTCAATTTGTTCATATTCTTATTGAAGTGTCATTTAGAATTTCCAACAACATATGTTCTTATGCTTCATTTTCAATGTTTTCTCATTAATCCACCTAGTTTATCGCTTGTCATTTCTCACCAATTACAAGTATTCACAAATTCCCATGTTGACACTTCAATTTTGTAGGTCATCATTATGACCCTTACCAATCATGTTGCTCAATCCACTCATCAACATCCTAGAAACAATGTCATAACATCTTGAATTCTATTATATATGCACTTTAAATACATTCTACATCCACTTTAAATACTTCCCACATAAAACTCCAAATTCTTTATGGATTGTATATTGTACTAATATTTTCCCTTTAATAAGAAAACATGATAATTGATAAACATTACCTCCCTTCATTTATATCACTAAATTATCACTTCCAAATTACATCATTCCTAGTAGGTTGTCATAGTAATCATCACCCCATAGTTTCATCATAAATAAGTTTGAAAATTTTGTTTTGGATTGGTCCTCATCTCATTGGGATATAAAAATTTAAAACACTTCAACCTTCCCATATTTCATTAAGTTTCCACATTGCATCATTCTAAAAGGTGTGCCTCTTAAGAAGTGAAAACATAAAGATCTTAGTGACAATGCAATTCCTATAGTTATTTTTTTTTTAATACAACCTCTTAAGATATGTGATTGTGTGGCATTGTGGTGCCTTGATGCACTATAATTAGATATACAAACCTTTTTTGGAAAAAATAAGGATTTGTGTATTTGTAACATAATTCAAATGCTTCATTTTTACTAAATAATTAAACTATATGAAAATGTTAAATGCATTTCAAATCGAAATCTAGAAAAAGCAATCTTTCGACCACATTGAATATTCTATTGGATCTTCTTGGAAAATGGATATACATCCTTAGTGTGTCTTTTCAACAACGGAGAAACATAAAAGGAAGGCAACGAAATTTCAACTAAAATAAGATATTAGTTTATTGATTTTAATTGTTTGTTTGAATATACAAGTAAGATAATGTTGCAATTTTTTTTTATAAAGTCAATAATGAGAGAGAAAAATAATAAAATTATTACTATGTATAGATAAGGATAAAAATAAGAAAAAGGAAATGCACGAGATAATAATATTTCTTAATCGAAAGTTGTAGAAAATTAATATGGACCTATGGTTAAGATTAAAGAGTAGAAACTATTATGTCATCAGGACCAAGCTCTGATAGACATTCAAGAAGAACCACAGGCCAGTGTAAGAATCTAACATGATTTAATCGAATACAGAGGAAAATCACCTACCCTTGGATGCGATTAATCGTAAACGATTAGTGAACTTGATCAGTTTTTGTTGTGAAGGAGATGAAAGGCTACTGGATGCGGAATATATGCCCTATGATACTTTTACAAGCATCCCTTTCATTGGGAGAAGCATCCTATGCCATGGGCAATGCGTTTGAGAGTTGCCTACCATATTTCTCAAGCACTAGACCACTCTAATAGTGAAAATCATCGGATTTATCATGATTTAAATACTTATAGGGTCCTCTTTGATGAGGTGAGACCTTGCAAACAGACAAATCTTTTGATTGTGAATAAAAAGTGTACATGTTTCATGTTTATGTCAATTCATATATACGGCTCACAATAAGGGAGAATATTAAAATTTCATGTGTGTTACCTTCAGAGTTCTCAAAATTTTGGCACCCTCCCACTTCAAAGGGCCAAAACATGTTTTGCTGCTGCTGTTGGGCCTCTACCTTTGGGGATTCTATAATAGTGCGATTATCCACCAATGTCTAGACGATGTTGCTCTAATTACACTTAATATCACCTGCTTGCAATACAAAGTTCAGAAGCAACCCACAACAACTAGCGTGAACAAATAAATTGTCCGTAAATACTGACACCAATAATTGAGAATGGGTGCCAACAGAAGTAGAAATGGACAACCAACTTATGAAATGCTCATGCCTAAATACTAAATCTTATGCGCTGACCAGATTGCAGTTTTGAGAGAGGTAACAACCCTCTGCTCTTATTGACCTACAAAAAGGCACAGTACCAATGATGAGAACCTAGGCTGTATTAGGAGGAGTGCCCAGGTCTACGAAGGCCAAAAACCCGTGGCTCACAAAGAGCTCGCACTGTCTCAGCTATCATGGATTTGTAAATATTATTGGAGATCAAAAAGAGAGTTGCCCCCAATCGTCATTGAAGAAGGTCACGGTCAGAAAATAGGAGTGGCGATAGAATGAAACCATTGTGCAGATGTCCAAGCAAAATATGATGCAAAGAATCAAGAGGCTCTTAGTAACGAACGAGCTACTTCTTGACGGTCAAGATGGTAATGATGCATGTGTCATGTGGGGAATCTACAAGAGATGCATGAAAGCTCAGAAAAAAAATAAATTGGTTTCTATGAAAAGCCCTAGCAAGCAAGCCTTCTCCAAATCGATTTGAAGAAATTTATGTATAACTTTTGTCAAATTAAATTTCCCGAAGTTAATTCTTTTTCTGAGCAAGGATTAGGCTTAAATGGGCCTGCATCTTTAAGAGAAAGCCCTCAATGAGATTGCGCCTTCACCCTAAAAAAATTTGAAATGTAAGTGTATACAAGTATATGCATCAACTATCCATATACTATCCATGCATATGCAAACTTCTGTTGGAGGTGCCTTCACCTTCCCGCTATAAAAATACGCCAACAATATCTTGAAGGCCTCATACCCAACATTTCCCTCTGTCAGCCAATCTTTCAATTCATACCATAACTTTGCACTCGCTGCCTGAGACTCTGGACGGGTGCATCGGTGAATGGGCACAGCCCGTTCCTGGACCATAATTTCAACATCACTGCAATCAAGATTGGAAATAGACAGAAGGGACTCAATGCTTTCACTAAGTTTTTCAAGGGTGGTGATATCTGAACTTTTGGAAGGATGGACTGGAGACGAATTGGCTGAACAAGCCCCCAGTTCACCACCTCCACTGGAAATTGACTTGTAGGAACTATTATTGGAGATATTTGAAAAGGATTTGAAGCTTGGGGAGAGCTGGGAAAGGCTCACCTGATCCATTATCATAAATATGCAAGGGCTTCAGAGGCTAAACAACTAACATTTTCTAGGTATCAATGGCTCTTAAGATAGATTTAGCAGAAGTTGGCTCAATAAGCCTTTATATAGATTCGCAGATTTGTCTAAACTTTCTAGACTGAATAAGAATGAATGCCTTCAAAAGGCTTCTGGGACAAAACAACCTTCATTTGTAGGGTTTGAACGATTCCCGACTTAGAATTAACGCAATTCAGTGAACAACTCTTCATACAGTTCGTCAGATTTATCTGAATTTGACAGACTAAATAAGAATGATAACATACAAAGGTGTTTCGGGGAAAAATATTATGGCCAGGGCTTTAAGGGTTTCAGAGTATGATTCAACGATTCAGATGAATAGGTGTTATTACAGAAAATAAAAATAATCACTAGAATAAGAAAAGTGAAGACATACAAAAGGTTTTCAGCATTGAGGATTGAACATCATTTCTAGGGTTTCAGCGCCTAATTTAATAGAGTTTAGCTTTATGGGCTTTCACATAGACAGAATGATTTGTTATGAAGCCAGCTCACAAAAAGATAGAAAATATATATCAACGCCATATAATTCAGCCTCTTCGAGGGGGCAACCTCCTTTACATTACACAAATGAACAATTCTTGGATGATACAAATGACAATACCTCCTTTCTATATATAGAAGTTTAAGGGGTCATAATATAATCAGAGCCGACATAACAATAATAATGTAAGGGCACAATAATAACAATAGTGGGCTTCTATGGAGCACAATAGTAACCATATGGGGACTACATGGGTACAATAATATAATAAGGGGGTTGTACTAATAACAATAAGGGGTTACACTAGTAGTATAGGGGCCTAACATGCCCCTCTCCTTGAAAAAGTGTTGTCCTCAACACTTGAGTAGTTATTGATGCTTTTGTAGAAAATTCTTGTCCTCCCATGTGGAATCTTCCGGGGGTAAGTTCTTACACTTGATGAGATACTCTGAAGTTGGTCGATTTCATAACTATTGGGTTCTTGATTTTGTGACTGCTCCAGGTTCCAATATAATTTTTCCTTCCTCTTCAAGTTCTAGAAATATCGTTTGAATTGGGATCTTCTGCAACTTTTGAATGAGTGGCCACACTTCTTCATCCTTCTTCCATTCATCCTTTGCTTCGTTTATCCAATCTGGTTGGATAATAGAAATAGCACAAAACAATGCTTCCACATCCTCATCCTTTATTGAGAGTGCATTTGCAACAATATTTTTCTTCCCCTTTCTATAGATGATGTCAAAGTCATAATCCAACATATTTGTGACCCATTTTTTTGTTCTTCTAAAGATAATATTTATTCTAAAAATTATCTGAGGCTATCATGATCCATTTTTACCTTGAAGTGTCTTCCCATTGGGTAAGGTCGCATTTCTTAAGTGCATGTAGTATTGCCAACATTTTCTTCTCATAAATAGCTTGCTTGAGATGTAGTCGTAAGATTACCCAATCACCTACATCAAAACATTTTTCACTGCGATGTTGATCTACCTGTTGTTTCATTCGATTCTGCACCAAAGTGGTGTTATCCTTTAAAAGTTGGAGAACTTGTTGTTGATGCTCGATGTGATCTTTCACTGCTTGAACCTTTTTCTTCTTGATATGTCCTTCTATCTTTAGAGTTTGAGGAGTGGTAATTTTTTCCAAGGCTTTACAAGATACGGTTGGATTCATATCTTGATGATTGATGTGATTTTTCACTTTTTGAACATTTTTCTTCATGATATGTCCTTCTATCTTGATAGTTTGATGAGTGGTAATTCTAGCCAATGCATTACAAGATATGGTTGGATTCATTTCTTATTTATCGATGTGATCTTTCACTTCTTGAACCTTTTTCTTCTTGATATGTCCTTCTATCTTAATAGTTTGAGGAGTAGTAATTCTTTCAAATGCTTTACAAGATATGGTCATATTCATTTCTTCTTTCTCTGGGGTTGGTTCCTGGTGTATATACTCTTCTTTTGAGGTTTCTTGATCCTTTTCTTCCTCCTCTCCACAATCAACGTAAAATAAGTTCTTCTCAGCACACTTATGACCTTTAATGTATTTGTTATCACAATTGTAACAAAGGCCCTTTTTTCTTTTTTCTTCCAATTGTTGTGGTGTAACCCTTGTAGGTAGTGGAAGACTATGAGAAACAACACTTCCATCTTTATAGTTGTGAGGGGTAGACTTCCTTGTCGCCATAATTTCTCTTTCAATTTTTCTTGCCAACTCGAATGCCTCCTCCAATGAATCAGGTTCCCAAAAATGAACCTCATGTTGAACATTATCCTTTAAAGTCCCTATGAAGACATCAATCCTTTGCTTCTCTGGAATATAATTTACCCTTCTATTCAATTTTTGAAAGTTCTCAATGTTCTCTTCCATTGAACCCTTTTGTTTGAGATTTATCAATTGGCTAAAGAAGGAGTTTCTCTTTGTATCCTCATAATGTGCTATAATTTTCTTCGTGAAAATTGACCACGTAACAAGTGGTTTACAAGAACAAAGCCCTTTATACCATAAAAACTGATCTGTTTCTAAATATGAAGATGCAATATGTACCTTTTGTAATAGTTGGACCTCATGTATATTGAAATATTGCTCCATTTGAAGTATCCAATTTAACAGATCCTTGCCATCAAACTTCCTCATATCGCCTTTTCTTGATTTTAGGAGTTCGATCTTGAAACAACTATAACTCTGTAATTTCAGCTCTTCCAACTCTGAAATTTCGACCTGAAGTAGCCCTCTATTTCCTCTTACCAATGCCACCAGTCTGATCAAAATTGGATTATCTAAGAAAGAGTTATGGATAATCTCCCAAGATGGCCTGATTATATACCTTTTTAGAAGAACTAACTTGTATGAAGTTCCGTGTGTCACTGTTTTGACTTTCGAATATGAAAAATATACACAGGAAACTACAGTTCATCTTATTTTTGTAACTTCTTATGAAATTTCAATCTGATGCTCAAAACAAAAGTTATGACGATTGTCCCCAGGTCACTTGTTTGGAATGTAATTCGAGAGTCTACAAAAAGGCCAACTTCGTCAGATCATATCTCTGTAAATATAGAGTGAAAAGATTTGAAATTCGGACCTGAGGTTCAAAACGATTTTAGTCCAAATGGGTTTTTTTTATAGCATCTGAAACATCACAGAAAAAAGCTATAACGTAAATTCCACGATGACCTGTTTGGAGCGGTGAAACACTAGAATCCAAAGCTCTGATACCAAATGTTATGAAACCAGCTCACAAAAAGATAGAAAAGATATATCAACGCCTTATAATTTAGCCTCTTCGAGGGAGAAACCTCCTTTACATTACACAAATGAACAATTCTTGGATGATACAAATGACAAGACCTCCTTTCTATATATAGGAGTCTAAGGGGTCATAATATAATTAGAGTCGACATAACAATAATAATGTAAGGGCACAATAATAGCAATAGTGGGCTTCTGTGGGGCACAATAGTAACAATATGGGGATTACATGGGTACAATAATATAATAAGGGGGTTGTACTAATAACAATAAGGGGTTACACTAGTAGTATAGGGGCCTAACACAATTAATCTAATTACGCGAGCAAGAAGATCTGCACAGGTTTTTCAGAGCCAAACTGAACAATTTCGATGCGGGATTAAACACGAGTTGATTATAAAATTCAATAACAGCACATCAAATTCTTTTTTATCTTATTCCAGAATCATAATATTATTATTAACTATATGCAAAACCTCACTCAATGATTATAAATCAATTTCTTTCAATGTTAATAAATCTGAAATTAACTTACTAAAATTTATTAATACCATATGTAACAGATCAATGGTGTTGCAGCCATTTATCCACGTTCTCGACTCATTTCGATATGTGCTCTTTGTAACGCAAAAAAAATTAAAAATAAAAAATAAATAAATAAAAATAAAAATAAATAAATAAATAAATTCATAGAAATTCTAAAAGAATTCATAGAAATTCAAACCAGAACAATAATCTAACCCTAATCAATTCAAGGATCATATTTGCCCCGAGAACCGACCAAATATTGTAGAATTAATCATCATTAATTTGCACAATCCCGACAAATGTGATTACAAGAACAAATGAAAACCAAAATCAAGTTATTATGGGATGCTTAGGGAGATTTAGGAAACTCTAACAATAAGGATCAAGATAATGTGGAAATCAAGAAGAAGAAAATCTTCAAGGGGAATTGCTGGAGTATTATGGTCTCACGGAACAGGAAACAAACATAGTGGAATTACAAAAAACAGCTCCAACTAAACACGGTTGAGATTGAAATGCTCAATTTAAAACTGAATTCTTTGGAAACTCAAAAGAAGAAACTTGAAGAGGAAGTAGAGAAATCTTCCCTAGTAAAGAAAGAGCTTGAATCTGCTAGAGCAATGATTAAATAACTTCAGAGATAGATACAAATGAAATCTATGCAGACAAAAGAGAAACTTCTTATACTCAATCAACAAGTTGCAGTTCTTCAAGATACTGAGAAAAAGTATTCTGAAAAGAAATTCGAGATTGAGAAGAAACTGCAGACTTTGAAAGATCTGGAAATCGAAGTGGTGGAATTAAGAAGGACCAACAAAGAGTTGCAACATGAGAAGCGGAAGCTGATGCTGAAACTAGACAATGTAGAAACCCAAATTGCTTCCCTCTCTAAAATAATAGAGACAAAGACAATGCAAAATATAAAAGATCAAAAATATAAAAAATCCAAAGGTCCAACAGATTTGAAACCTGCTCTGATACCATATGTAATAGCCTAAATAAACATGTAATTGATCAACTAATTAACATCAAGTTCAAATTTTGAGTAGCACTTACCTGTGGCTGAAGTATGCTTACCGCAACAAGGTTTTGGGGACGACTCTCCACCCAATCGTAGGCTCAATTGTGTAAGGATTTGCTACAACTAGCCACCCCCGAGCCCTCAAACAATGTACTACTGCCATTGACTCCTAAGTCTTAGAACACCATTCTCCCAAGAGAATGAAAGATAGAAACTCAGAAAGATGGAATGCCTCCCATCCTCCTCACCATCTAATAAATAGAGCAAACATTGAATGGAAACCACATGCACACAATCCATGTGTCTACATGCGACTTTTTTTTTTTAGCTTTCTTGTTTTATTTCTTTTACTTTTCTTTTGATTTTTAGCTTTCTTGTTTTATTTTCTTCTTTTTGATAGCTTTACTGATTTTTTTATTGTTTTATTTTATTTATTCTTATTTAGAGCTTTAGTATAGTTATTACTATTTTTATTTATTTTCTTGTATATATTTTAAATATCATTTAATTATGATTTATTAATTTTATTATTTATTATTAAGTGATTTATTATTTATTATTTATTATATTATTATTTTTATTATTTATTATTTATTATTAAGGGGAGGGATATTACATTCCAGGGGAAAGCCACAACTCAAAACCCCTACTATCTATACTGCATTAATTAGAAATCCAAGATGATAATACAATGCTTGTTCTCACAAGAACAATCCCAACACTCAGTATAATCAATCTCCCAACTCACAAGCAAGCTCAAGCCAAACCTTAGCCTCTTTTGCTGCTCTCCAAGCCCCTATTTCCTTGCACCCTTGGTCAAAGAATTTTGATGAATACAATATGTTATGCTCAACCTTGAGCTTAAACTGCACAAGTATTTCCTATCCTCCGCTTGATGACTTCCTTTGGCCAATACTTAGCCAAATTTCCAAGCCTCTAATTCTTTTCACAATTCCTGAGAGAATTAGCCCGTATTTAAAGGGAAAACATTGCATCCAAAATTGCGCAATCCATTCTAGGTTCAATTCCCGATTGCATTCACCATCTTTACAACTCAGAAAATTATACAATTGATAGTACACTGTCCTTGCACTCTAGTCTCAATTGGGTCTTTCTTAGAACCGACATGCATGAGTTTCTGATGAGGGAATCTTCAGTTAATTGGAGTAGCACTAGTGAATGCATTAGTGCACAAACTGACTGTTAACTCTCTATTAGTTCCACAAACAATTTGGAACTAATTTAACTGAACTTAACTCAGTAAACTGAGTTATCTAATTACAACTCACAATTAAACTCATACTAGACCCCTAAAATATAGGGAGAACATATACATGACTTCAGAAAAACTTCCAACTCGAAATTCCTAAGCTAATTAAGTTAATTAAACTTAATTAACTATTTACAAGTTGCTATGAGAATATAATTCAATTTTAATTCTTAGTTTAATTCAAGGACAAATTAAACTAGAATTTCTAGATTCTATTTTTATCATTTCTTGTTGCTATTTTCAACAAAATTATGGCATAAAATATGTGAGGCAATTATCCACATGGCATTATCTTGTGCAAAGGTTGCAATAAGGCTTTCGAGTTGTGGTCTAATCAAATGATTGAAAATTAGTTTTTTTAAATAGTTGGAAAATAAATATTTATAACATTATAAGTTGCATTGATTAATGCTAAACTAATAGTGGTCAACAAACAAACTGATTATTAAAGTGTTGGCTTGCAAAGGACTAATAATAACAAAAATAAATCTTATTAACCATTAATTAATGGTGCAGAGGACTAATAATAACAAAATTAAATTTTATTAAACATTAACTAATGGTGCAATTTATTTTATAGACGAAATAACCTTTTTCATTGGAGTGTGACAATACAATTTCAAGAAAGATTGTGATATTTTGTTGTTTAAAATACATTTTTGAATGCATAAATGGATTCAACACCCTAAAAAACCACTCGAAACAAAACAAAAGAGAAAAAAAAAATCAAATCTTTCTCAAAATCATATAGCTTGATGAAAAATACTATTTCATCTATAAGTTAGACTATGCCTTAATTAATTAAAATGTAACTTAATTATTTTAGCCGCAGTCTAACTTATAGATGAAATGACATTTTTCATGACATTTTTTCTAGTCAATTTTAATCGAAATCTTAGAGATTTTAAAAAACTTGAGTTTAAGTTGCTTAATCTGTAAAATTGAGTGCCCCATATCCATTTATTCATTCAAAAATGCATTTTAAATAACATAAAATCACATTCTTTCTTGAAATTACTATAATAGAAAATCACATTCTTTCTTGAAATTTTTTTACGAGATTCTTGTGAAAAAGTCTATTTCATTTATAAGTTAGACTACACCATTATTTTATGATATTTAAACTACCACATGTTGCAAAAGAAACGTCATAAGGTGATATCATAGGAAACAACATAGAAGAAAAAAGTAAGAATTTTATGCAATTTTGTTTCTTTATTGACGTTTCTTTTTTGATCATATGTTATGTTTCAAAGAGATTCCAACCAATCCAATATTCCAGAATATGTTCAAGATGAAGGTAATGCACAACACCTTAACTCTAATGGATTTATGAAAATGATCTAAAACTTCACCAAAATGTATCAATCACTAGTCTCATCACACTAAAAATGTTGAAAGGTAAGAAAGCTATAAGAAAGACCTGTAATTGGATGATTAAACTTGCATGCCAGTCCAAACTTACATATACCATATTATTAAACTTACATATACAAGAGATCTTACAAGCAACACAATCAATGTTTACAAAGATAGGTGTGTCCAATATTCAAGTATTGGGATTCTTTGGTGATTATTCATTAAATCTTGGGGAAATTTAGGAAGAACAATTTGACTGAGTCTTATTTTTGAGAATGTGAAAAGAATGATATTTGTTGTTTAACTCAATATCTTTATTTATTGTCTACAAGGAACTCAAAAGCTAATTCCCTTTCAAAAAAATTATTCAATTAACTATTGATTCTTGGATATGAAGAAATTGAAGCCTTGTTCAGTTGTAAATCCAAAAATAATAAAAATAAACTACTAACTCCCAACTACAATGGCATCATCAAGTGCACACAATTTAACTATACAATTATTAAACCTTTATAGTATTAACATACACCAATATTCCCCGGATGCGGGTGGCACTATGGCTTTAAATGTTCATCATGCAGAACAATAAATCCTGGTACTGCCAGCTGCAGAGAAGCGTGGCTTCCTAAGACTTCACCTCGCGCAAGAGGCATGGAGTTATTAAGGCTGGATTTGGTAGGATTTCTGCATTTATAGAGTGCGCTGTTCAACACAACATTCTGGCTGTTATAATCATGTCGATCTTGTATGTTTTCCTCACACCTTGCGCTCAATCTTACGGCGACGGGGCCTGGTTAGCTGTGGTCTATGGTGACGGGTTGATTCTTGCACACAGAGGCAAGCTCCAGGCCAACTCTCTGTATCTCCGGAAGAGGTTCAGCATGGATTTCAGGGGTAAGCTCTCCACTGTTATTGACCTCAGCATTGGTAGTATTGTATCTCCGTCTTGTGCTTTCTCTGTGCATTCAATTCGGTATCTGTGTCATTTCTACCATCCCTCTATTGTTGTCTCTGGTCTCTCTAGTCTCTCTGCGCCCTACCCTCCGTCTTTCATAATGGTTCGATAGGGTAAAAGGCGTCACTCTAGGGGGCGTCGTGACAGTGGCTTACATTCAATTGCTGGTCACTCTGTGGAACCTGAGCAGTCACCTATCAATCTTCCCCGCTCTCATGAGGCTGTGCCACCTTTGAGCTCTCGGTGCAAGCCAATTCCTAATAGCGCTTTCCAAACCACGCATTTTAAATTTCAAATCAATTTGAATAGGTCTCTGGTTACTTCTCACATTACTATAATCCTTTTGGAAGAAGAAAATCAAATTTCCCCTCTGGCTTGCATCGTTCCCGATCCTTCCCAAAGCAGTGAGCATTCCATGGATAAAGACAACCCGGAGAATTGGAAGAGTGATAAGTCTGGTCAGGAGGAAATTCCTAAAAGTATTCCGCCCCTTGAAGACATAAGCCCAGTTGATGAGGAAGGGACTCTTGGTGCCACAAGTCACTCCATGGCGATCCCTGTCAGCGAGACGGATGGCAATGAGAGTCTGAGGATCGACAGTGCGTGTCTGGTTGAGGAGAAGACTACTGGTAAGGTTAAGGAAGTTTAGCGCCACCTGGGACCGCTTCTTTCCTTTTTGTTTTTTGCTACTGCTCAGATGACCACCTACAGGCATCTTCGCTCATAGCCAAGGTTCAGCATTTATGGCCTGTTGTTTTGGCATCCCTTCGGGGAAATGGTGGTTCACTTACTGGCTGGTTTGTAATGAATTTAAGCTTCTGTTGCCAATGTCTCTATCTCCGCTATACAAGTCATCCTCTGGGTTTTATATCTGGTTTCTAGCTACTTGTAACTGGTCTCCCCAGCTTCTTTTTGTAAGGGGGCAGTTCTGCTGTGTTGAGTGCCCTCAAGCTCTGATCTCTGAGGCCTCAACTCCATGTAAAAATAGTCTTCTTTTCAGTTAATAGAATTTAGTATTTGCAGAGAAAAAAAAAACATACACCAATATTAAGTTAATATAATATTGCATACACATTGCTCAATACAACCAAATTGATAATAGTAAGTGGTTTAAAAATCAAATATATATTTATACAATCAACATGCAATTAATACCAATGATGGACCAGTATTCCTTAACACAACATTTTTTATCTATAACTTTTTTGATGTCAAGTTTATTCACGGGATAGAAACAAGTGCTTAGCGAGGTGCTTTGCTGCAAAGAAGTGACAAATGCTTGGCTGCAAGAAATTGTGTCCTTTGGTGAGGTGTTGTAGGGTAAAGATAAGTCCATTAATAATTGTTTCTTTAAATTTTTACAATATGTTTTTTTTTTTAAATTTTTAAAATTTACCGCTATATAAATTTAAATTCTCATTTTATAAAAATTGTTTTTTTTCAAGTAATTACAATGATAATCTATTACTTAAAAAACAAATGAATAAATTCAAACTTAAAAATAGTTAAATCATGTTATATATTTCCTAAATTTTAATCCTGCAACTTTTCTCTGTTACAATCTAGCAATTTAATTCTTCGAATTTTTAAATGATAATTAATTTATCATCCTATATAAATCCTTTTAAAATGAACAAGAATATTTCATAATATTTACTTTTATAACTTTATTATATTTAATAAATATAAAATAATAAATTTATTTTATATTTATTATCATAAAAGCCTTTTAACTTACCCATACAATAATTTATTTAACAATGTCACTTCACTTACATCACTTTATAACTTAGTTATAACGAATTTGTACAAGCTTTATATCTCAAACTCATCTCAAAATTTATATAAACCATTCCTAACCGTACATATCAATATTTAGTACGAAGTTTTATACCTTAGACCCATCTCAAAACTCATATATAAATGATTCATAGTTAAAATATACAACAATATTACAAGATTATTTTAAATAATACAACTAATCACAATAATCAGAAAAGGCAAAATAGAATGATGCAACTTATCTAGTGCATAATTAAGATAAAAATAACTAGTATAAATTAATCAGAGCAAGAAGGATTTATCGCATAGCCAACAGAGAATAACCACCACCTAGGCATACTTTCCTACATGAATTTCACCTCAAGTTAGGACGAGGCATGGAAAATTTTTCAATCTAGATTACTGAAACCACTTATATATCAACCAACAACATGAGAATGTTGCTCAGATGTACATGTCTACAATTTAATGCAAGGTAGGATAGAGTCACCATCCCAACGGTCTAGGTGATACAAGAGAGTTGAAGCTTGATTTGTACTAAAAATGCTTTCTTTCCAAGCCACTCAACTTGAGATAGGAGAGCACCACCCTATTGTGAAGATGCACTAGCAACTACTAAGGTAGTTAATCCATCATCCAGTGTAGTAGTTATGAGGACAAGTTCAAAACAAATATTCCTTTTGATTAATGTGGGAGTTGAATATGTTGGATCCATGGCTCCCGAGGATAAGGAACTAGTGCTAAGGTTCCCTTTCTGGGTTAGATTCATCAATAGCATGGGAATAGGCCTCTTAATTGTGTGATTCGGCAAGGACCAACCCTCAACCCTTTGAAGATAGAGGTGTATATCTTCTTCCCAATTGGATGGATGATTCATCATTGCACTATATATGTTTTCAAAATCCTATACTGGGACCCAAAACATAAGATGATTGTGGTTTAGTTGTCTATAAAAAATTTCAGGTGCTTGGTTGAAGCCGTTATCCTTGGTCTATTAAGGCTTGCTCCACTGATTCCACTATCAACTGAAGAAGATTTGATAGTGACAATATGATGGCAGAATTTGGGAGAGCTT
The DNA here is from genome assembly GCA_031772625.1 of Pinus tabuliformis. Lineage (NCBI taxonomy): Eukaryota > Viridiplantae > Streptophyta > Pinopsida > Pinales > Pinaceae > Pinus > Pinus tabuliformis. The sequence continues at coordinate 1,302,452,679 of CM062818.1, forward strand.
GTCACTCTGGTACCAGTATGTTGTTTCACAAGGGGAATCAAGGATTGAACTACATCAGTCAGTAGAGGTTGATAATCTACTTTTGATTGAACACACATTACTGCAATGGATGTAACCTGAAAGATGCACCAAATGTATAGGCTTCAAAGTCACAAGGTCATTATCACACATCAATAAAATACACAGAGACCTGAAGAGATTGAGTTTTCTAAAATGAACTTTAGGTACCTGTATTAGTTCCTTCTTTGAGTACTACCATTCCATAACAAGATCGACCAACTGCATGACCTTCTCTCTATCATCTAGGTATGGAAGAGCCCGACAAAAGAAAGTAGAGATTCCACTAAACAAAGTATGCAGAAAGGCCAAGTATATATGAAAAGTAAAACTAGGTATCTAGAAGTGATCAATAGAGGGGAATTATTCAGTCAGACAATAAAAAGTTAGGCCTTCAGATGGTTAGGAAATGCTAGAGAAAATGTATTTAGAAGTGAATTCTTACCCAATAGAGCACTCCAATCAACTAGTTATAACTCTCTTCAAAAGCTAGAGAATCTTGGAGCCATCTGATTGAAACCTTCTGCAAGGTGCAAAGTCACTTCAATATCTTTCAAGGTTCATAGAATGTTTCAACAGTAAAACCAACCATAATGCATACATTGGCAACATGCCAATACATGGCTTTGGCTACAACCAATTTTTTGTTATCCCATGCACTTAATGATTAGTTTATATTCCAAGGAATTTGATAGAAGAAACTGGTCCAATTTTAAATTCAACAAGGTGGGCATTCTTCTGGCGAGGAAGGTTCCATGTGATTTAACTAGTTAGTTGAGATGTTGCAAGTAGTCAAAGAAGGCGCTGAAATGGACAACCAAGTACTTTATTTGTTAAACAAAGTCTAATTTTCATTTTCCAATGCCATCCTCCCAAGAATGAACACAATTTCCTAAAGGCATGGGCTTATGTTTGACCTCTAACATTCACCAACTCAAAATAAAAGATCAGATTTGCTCCATTGTCAAGGGGGACATGTTGAACAAAATCTGAAAACTTTAGTGGACTCAAGAAGCTATATTATTGATCAACTAAACTATGAATTATTTTCCCATTAAATGAACAGTTTGGGCTCAAATTTTGTAGATCGATAAATGATACTTTAAAAAATACATAATACAAGAGAACAATATAGATAAATAATCAATACCCAAGAGACGAGTATGTCTATAAGTACACGACCTGTCAAAAGCTCTAAAATCACAACACCAAAGCTGTAAACATCTGATTTTGTTGTCAGGTGTTATGTCAAAGCATACCTGTAGTGAAATTTGTATCAAGTGATGACATGTCAGGGAATAAACTTGTAACTTTAGCCATTTTCTACTACTGATGTCAAGGAATATCATTTAATGTACATTAAGAAACTTACTCTGGGTAAACATATCCCTAGTTCCTAAAATTCAAGTGGATATTTCACCATTCAACTTTTCAGAAGCAAGCTTTGCTAGCCCAGAATCAGACACGTTGGCATTATAATTTTTGTCAAGTAGGATGTTGTTGGCCTTAAAATCTTGGTATCACTGGTGGAGTAATATTTTCATGAAGGTATTCAAGACCTTTGGCCCCATCCAGAGCTATTTTCATTCTTATTCCCCAATCTAACAATGGTAGATTTCCTCGTGAACCTGTAGAAACAATCCATGAAACAACCACCATATGTTAAAATTGCAACGTTCCTAGCACTCTTATTGTTCGATTTCAGATTTTCAATCCTTCTTACAGGGTTCACCAAACTAAGCTATGACAGGGCTAAATAATGTCATGATTGAACAAAAGATGAAATTATGCAATGAGACCAGCTTGACAAAAATGATATAACATGCATTAAGATGAAAATAATTTTTTGAGGTTCTTTTACAAGAAACACATTGGCTAAAAATGTGATCACTTGGTATTTTCTTATTAGTGTAACTCAATTCTCTATTTAGCTGAATCTATGTTTGGCATGCACCCATATTGTCTGCGACCCTATATGGATTTACTAATTTTTGTACGTTTTGAAAATGCATCAACTTTTTATTTTTTAATGCAAATAAATACATTGTACATGGAGAAGTGAGAACAATACATCAATGAGCCAAAGGGGGTTCACACAAGATTCCCATTTCTTTTGCAGGGACTGGATGAAGTGTACCCATAAGTTCAGTGTCATTTCACAAAATATTTGAAAGGCATAGGAGGGTGGAAGATGTGGCCTTATATGCGACATTCTATCTATTATCAAACACAATATTTTATAGTATGTTAAAATCATTGGTTTTTGGCTTAGATGGTTGATATGCAACGGTTAGAAATGGTAATATTGGTATACTCCTTATGAGAAAGGGCAAGAAGTGGTTTGAAGGCTAACCCATTGGATGGCTTCCTCTATTATTGAGAGAGGACAAGATCCAATTGGTAGATGCTCTTCAATGACCATTGTGCTTGCTGGAACTGCATGGCGTAAGATGTGATGTTGTTATCAATTTCCTAAGGCGTCGAGGATTCCTTCTGAACCATATTTATGGTTGGCTACTTCTTACACATTCACAATGAAAAGGGTTATATATTTTATTAGTATTGAAAGCCATTGAACATAATGAAATTTGAGTAAGTGCTGACACTAGAAGAAACTATGCTCTCAAACAGAGTGAACCTACATGATCAATACAATGCTATGTGACCAAATATTGGTAGCATTTCATATGAGGAACTGTTGACTCTAGAATAATAGGCTCATTATGTTAAGTAAATATTTAGTGAGGAGATGATTTATAGCTGCTTAAAAATAAATAGAGCTTCTACTCAAATATACAGTATTCTTTTGTGGTTCCATCCATTGAAGTTAGATACAACATTTGACAGGAAGAGTATGAAGAAAGAGGTAAGCTAGGCAGTTTGAAGTGGAGTTACAAGTGCCATGAGGCCTACATTAGGTAGTAGCTACTTCAAAAAACAATTGTCCAATTAGCAATAATTTTTTCCATATCTAAAAGACATTGTGTCATCTCTGCGGAAAATCACTGACATTAGTCTCGGCTATTTGGTAAAACACTACCCAAAGGCCTATGTTATGGAGGAACAAGGGAACTTCAAAGTTCATTTGGATAATCCTTGTTATGCTAAGTTTGAGAATCAGGTCAACCATGAGAAAATTGTAAAGGGTAGTCTCAGATATGGTCATATTGGTGGGCTTTCAAGCATTGTTGCATACGAGCTTGGGTATATGTGTGGGCATTCTCAATAGTAGATTCATCTATTTTGATGTTGGAAAGTTATCACTTTCTCTGTTTGAGAACCCTCCCTACTGTAAAAAATTGGCATACAAGTCGGGCATGAACTAATGGGAGGGAATATCACCTCAAAGATGTTAGCCAAGACCTTATTAGGAAAATTCTGGTATGAGTGATAATCATGCAAGGAAATACATTCGGTAAAGTAAGAATTATGTTGGGAGTTTGGCTAGCTCTTTGAAGAAGAACAATTTTTTGTTTATTTTTTTTTTTGATGTCCTAACGATGATTTTTTAGCTCTACTCTATGAATCTGTATAGAAAGTAAATTGGACATGGATTTTGTATGCCATGCAAGGTTAAAGCAAAAAAAAAAAAAACTCAAATGTCGAGTGTCTTGGATGATCGAAGTCTGCTTCAATCTAAAAAAAATTTTGTTCTTCATACTGATACCATGGGATGAGTATATCATGTGGAGTGATGGTCTGGGAAAATATAACCTAAGGTACTAATATAGAAGGTGATCAAGTCAGTGATATGCACAAAGCCTTTGAAGAGGAGCACTGGTGATTTTTGAAGAGAAAAAGTTGGAATTTCAAAGTAGAAAATTTGATATTGTGTTGGGTGACATGGTGTATCCAAGAAATTCCTTCGAATATATCTAAAAATACTAAATCATCCTTCGAATATATGATATCTTGATACCTCGCTAGGGAAAAAAAATAAAATAAAAAGCAGATAGTTATTTAAATTTTACTCTCTCTTAGTGATAGCGTTGGCCATCCCTTCGAAGGAAATATGCTCCATAGTCTTGCCTGCAATGTTTTCCAACGACATGCAGTCCATTTCTTGGGAACTCATATGGGTTATGCCCATGCCCACCATATTCTGAAGAATTTCTATAGCAGTATCACCCATTTCAACTAGGAGTACTTTAGGTTTCGACACGTGCATCACTAATCGCCCTTTCAGATCGAAAGTGCACAGGGTTCATTGAAGAAAGCATGCCTCCATCTCTAGTCTACACCTGCATCACATGAGAGCCCAAACCATATCCTAAATCAAAGTTACGGGAAGAGTTCTTAAATAAATGTTTGTTCAATCCTCATTTTTTAATCAAATCTTTAGTCTCTTCAACATCCAGCATTTTAGCTTGATCTTGACTGTCTAAGACATGGGTCATTTACTTCAACTCAGTTTCTCCAAGTTCATACAGAATGGAAGTTAGGTAATCCATATCATCCTTTGAGAATAACAAAGGAGTATGTGCTCTGCACAAGCTAATTTTTATTCTACAACGAGTCTCTAGCTCATGAGGAGTCCAACAGTGGAAGTTGAGAATGCTAGTGGTAGTCATTTTTGGAGGTATACTTTTCATGTGACAAAAACATGGTTGTAATGAATCCATAGCAAGTAGCTTAAATGAAGAACAATTAATGAAGGTTATAAGCATCGTGTTTATAGATTTTTGCATTTACTCAATTGTGCCTAGTGAAAATGTGATGTTGTTTATCGATTTCCTAAGGCATTGAGGATTCCTTCTGAACCATATTTATGATTGTCTATTTCTTACACATTCACAATGCAAAGGGTTATATATTTTATTAGTATTGCAAGCCATTGAACATAATGAAATTTGAGAAAGTGTTGAAACCAAAAGAAATTATGCTCTCAAACAAAGTGAACCTACATTATCAAGACAATGCTATGTGACTAAATATTGGTAAAATTTCAAATGAGGAATTAAGTAAAAGATTTACTGAGGAGAGGAGCCTTTCCAAGGCATAAAGGGATTTGTTTCCTCTGTGTTTCTCAATTCTATAGTTCTAAGGAGCATCGGGTGAATTGGGTCTTTGGTTTTTAGGTATTGGTGATGTGGGTTTCTCTTCGTTTTGTACATTATTTGCTCTGCTCATTGGTATGCTGAGGATCTGCAACACTTTAGGTAATTTGTATGATTTTTTTGCATCATAGGGCATTTGGACACTTCAATATTTGGGGATTCAAGATCCAAAACTGATAGCGTAAATTGATGGGCTGGAAGTGATTGGATCTGTGTGTAATTTTAGAGGTTGGGTAGGCATGACACCTGCAAGCAAGGCAGATAGGAAGGAAACCCTTGATGTGGAAACATGGATGTTCAATGTCAGCACATTTGTTGGGATTATTATGGTTAACAAAGGTCTCATGGCTATATATGGCTTCACTTTTGGTCAATACCATGTCCTGTAAATCTCTTGCTATTTAATTTCATCAGATTGAAGCATTTTTAATTTCAGAGTTTATTGATATTTATTCTCTAGTTAAATGGCTCTGTTTGATTTTTTACTTGTTTTCTATACAAAGTATTAAGCTCGAAACTTTTCTCTGATGGGTAATTCTTTACATATACATTTTTGTGTGTGAGAGAGAGGGAGCGTGAGTGATTTTCATTTATTTCTATTCTAGGTTAGAACATTTCTCATAATCTAGGGGAATGGGAAAATTTTGTTAGATTAATTCTTTGATCTCTGAAGTAGAGTTCTTGTTTTCTTTCTATGCAACTACTACATTGACATACTTACATTTTGGAATGACCATACTGATGACAAATATTCTTCTTTGTATGGGTTATATCTAGCCTTCCTATTTACCTTTCTCCGAGCTTGCGAAATTTGTGATTTGTGCCAATTTCTCCATTGTTGGCATGAATGTCAGTCTCATGTGGAATTTTTTTGGTTTTTACCAGGTGATATTGATACACTTACTTTCTTTGTTTTGCAAACAAGTATGCCACTCCTTTATAGGATTTAAATCAATACACTTCCTTTCTCACTTTTTCTGTTCATTTGTATGTAAACAAACAATTTATCTGTTGTCAGAGTTACTAAGAATTGTTGGAATTTTTTTATATTGAACCTAATACACACTAAAATATTGCATCCAATAAAAGTTCTGAAAGTATGGAAAATTGCAGGAACATATAAAATTCAAAGCGCAAAATGTGATGCAAATTCTTGAATTTTTTTATTTAGCATACATTAAATGAGGAACCAAATGAAGAAATGAAAAAGAAAATCAAGAAGCAAAGGAAGAAGATCAATTCCAGAGATCAAATCATTATTATGATCCTAGAATCCTTCTTAAAAATTAGAATATTGGTAGATAAATATTTCCTGACTTCCTATCTGTAAATGCCATAAGTTAAATTATTAGATTTTTGGGAGTATTTTCATGCAATGTTCTTCCAATCTCACATCCCCGTGGCTTCTTGCCAATTGGCATGAATCATATTTTAGTAAACAATTAGGGCCCTTAGATAAGCATGCTTCCTATTGGTGGAGTCTATTGAATGGTTCATAACTTGTTCGTTAGAGTCTCTTGCTCAGATTGAATTTTATTATGTAAATATATAATTTTTTTTTTATGAGATTCACTTTGTTGTGCAGTTTTGAGCATGATAACTATATTTTGTTGTTATGAATGTAATGCCTTGTTTTTGTTAAGATTTAGTTTCTTATATGAGCTTCTATTTGTTGTGCAGATAAAAAAGTTGAGCATGATACTTGCAACTATCTTTTTTGAAGTTCTCTTTAACAAGATTCATTATTCAAGAGATACCAAGTTAAGTATAATAGTAGTGCTAGTTGGTGTAGCAATATGTATTGTCACAGATGTCAGTGTCAATACTAAAGGTTTTGTAGCTGTTGTGATTGCAATATTGAGCACTTCTATGCAAAAATATGCAAGTCTTAAATCATCCTTTGACTACACTTTTCTATGTTTCATTAATGTCAAAGACATACAATATTTTGTTGTTGTTTGCATTTGAGGTACTTCAATTTCATTGATTAGGCTAGTAAATGTTTCGTTATTTTCTGATACAAAGCTCTTTTATGTTATTGTATACACAATATGTTCACTACCTACGAAAGAAATACACATTGGGTTCTTTTGATCTTCTTCGACATACTGCACCATTGCAAGCAACTACCTTTCTCAATTGAGGTCCTTTTCTTGATTATTGGCTCGCAAAAAAAAAAGAGTGGATCTTGATGATTATTCCATGACTTCTGTGGTAAGATGGAAAGGGAATCATTCCTAGATTATTTTTATGTATGCAATATTTTTGTTCATTTGTTACATAAGATTAATCATAGGCTAAAAAACTTGGGCACATGATATTCCTCCATCATTAGGTCAATTAGAGTTATGTAGCTAATCCTATGTGTCATGGTTGTACAACTCTTCATTACACTCTCTTGCTTGATCGTAGTTGGCACCAATATTATCCAATTCATCTGCATTGGTCGGTTCACAGTAGTCTCATTTCAAGTTCTTGGTAATATGAAGACTATATTTGTCCTTGTATTGGGATTCATCTTTTTTGGCAAAGAAGGGTTAAATTTGCAGGTGGTGTTGGGAATGTTCCTAGCTATGATTTCAATGATTTGGTATGATAAAGCATCCGCAAAACTTGGCGATAAAGAACGGTGTATGTATCTGATTTATAGTGAAAGGAACCTGAAACTTGGGGGATCTTAAGATGGAGGGCTCGACAAAGTTTAGCATATTAGAATATGCTACTGCTTAGGTTGATTCTACACCTGATAACTGAGGTTTTCCCAATGATACACATTGCTTGTGGGATTCATTTGGGCTTCATTTATTGTTGTTATAGATATTTGTCCTGGTTGGCATTACATTTAAGAGATTGTTGAGTAATGTGCCATGTGGTACAATAAAAATTACACCATAAATTTATTGTAAGATCATGAATTTGTATACGGTTGCTACCCTTTCCAAGGTAGAGGAAGTACAACACAAAATCTTTAATTGGCCAACCTTGCAGTTTTCTTGCATGCAAGCAAGGCTTCTACATCATTGTCTTTTACTCATAATTGAAGGAAAGTGTATGCATACTTGCTTATGTCTTGACTCTTGTTTTGACATAATATGTGCCTGCGAATTCATTTTCTGCTAATTGATCACAATACCTATATCTAATAAGCACATAAGAATCATTTGTGAGACGTAGTTCTTAGACAAATGCATAAATAAGGGGAGAATTGATTCGACCTAAGATCATAAGAGCATCATTAAGGAAATAATTGAATTATGCTATGACTTAATGTTTACTGAGCTTTCTCTAGAAAAAGGATGGAAATAATGGTAATAAATCTTTTAGTAGTATTTCAAAGATTAAATTTGATGATTAAAATGCAAAAAAATTGTATACAGACTGTGGCCCAAAATATCAGTGCCATTTCTTGTTTGCTAAGGGAGCCACAACCTTTATAATTTCCAAGAAAGGGTTAAAATTGATCTACCGAAAGTTTGAACATCAATTTGGTTGAGGATTAAATTCTGCTACTATGTTGTATATTGCTTTCTCTTTTCCCTTCCCAAAAGGAGTTGCCTTTATACAAGCAAAACATTGACTTGAGCTGACTCAATTTCAACAGAGCATCAAAAAAGCGCCTCTAGTATGTTTTCATTTCTACCTTTCAAATTCAAGCCTATTGATCCTTGTTTTTCTACTAAATCTAGTTATTATTGCAAATAATTCCTTCATATTCTGCAATTTCATTCTCGACCAATTCCACACCCTGTTCTTCTACTTCAAACAAAACCCTTCATCCTATGCATTTTCAATCTCTAGGTCTGATGGATGATTCACAACATGTGAAGCAAAGTTCTCTTGTTCTTGTTCAGGTACTTATTTAAGCCCTATTTCTTCTAAATGCCTACCTTCATATTTTTCATTGAGGGCATAATTCTTATTCTAAAACATTTGGGATTGTAGCCCTGATTCCATATTTGGGCTAGGATCATCGAGATTAAGGTGCACCATTTGAATGAAATCGACAAGGTTGTACCTACCCCTCTGCGGCTAAAATGGGTAACCGTTGCCTTACGCGACATCGGTAAATCTAAGAACAACCCATGTTTTTGGAGTTCCCCAAGATGAACTGGGTAGGATTTTCGAAACCCCATTGGGCATTCTTCCTGCACGATGCTCTGCATAATCCTTAAACCTCCAACTCCCAATATGATAACGCTCACCCTTATCAATATTTTTTTATCCTAAACCCACAACAATCTCTACTCCTTTGTCTTTCCCACTCAACACAAAGCAAACATTCCATCCATCATTGGAATCTTCCCCTACAAGATGCTTATGAATGGCTTCCTGCAACAATATACCAAGATCCACATGATGCTTACCGAAATCCAGCTCCTTTGCATCCACTACAACTACAAAAATGATGAATGGCCTTAACTGGAACTTCATGGTTCCATGAGAACTCACATGCATGTTGCTACTGCCATAGACATGGAAATGGATATACAGACTTTTGTCAAATTCTGCTACACTTAGAAACGAGCGAGCAGGTATAGTTTTAGCAACTCCATCTCTCTTATCCTTCCTTCTCAAATTGACACAAAGTCTCATCCCATTTATGGAAGGTGAGAGACCATGGATGGCATTCACATAAATAGAGAATATGTAGTTGAAGTGGTGCATCCCAATATGAGAAAGCACTCACATGGGTTTCCAGGTCCAGAAGGTTGAATGCTTGTGTTCCATATTTTTACTTAAACTAATGTCCTCTTCCTCCTCATGATCCCATAAAATATTCTTGTCATCATCTACACGATTCAATTCTTCGCCTTTGCACCTTTGAAAAGGTCTCAGTGAATGTTGACTCCCTTGACATCGAATGTCCATATTCTTTGAATGAAATCGTTGAAGCAGAAATTATAGGAGCTTTGGCACCTCTAACTCTCAGTTCCACGAGCTGGGGATGAGCAATGGAGTGCCTCAAGTTTTGGGATGTGATGGGATCCATGGAATTGTGGCGAGCATTTGTGAGGGTGGGTAATGGAATATCTTCATCCAACACTGCATTCTCTCTCGTCTGTAAGTCCTTTGCATTTGGAAGGGAGAGGGAACCAGTCCTGGAGCACAATAACGACTATTGCTTGGATTTCTATATCTGATGGATGAAAGTTGTATGCATTCTTTCCCTAACTGTTAGTGTCTTGTAACTATTTTTCCTAACTATTAATCCAATGGCACAAAAATATTCAATCATCTAACATTTTATTGAACACTGCAGACAGGTACACCATGGAAACTAGGGGAGTTATTTTCAAAGAGGAACGCCTTACGACGTAATTAATTTTGTATTAAATATTTAATTATTATTTAACAAGTTCAAAATTAATAAATATTGTTAGTTAACAAGTTTAAAATTTTATTGAGCAAAATAAATAACTTTATTCATAAACAAATACAATGGATAAACTCATTAATAATTAAGTGAAAATTGATTAAAACTATATATGTGTGTGTGTGTGTGAATCAACCTTTTCTAATAATTCAAAAGAAGATTACATCGTGGATTGCATCATTTCAAAACCTTTGAGGCCTAACTCCTACTAGATTTATTAAACCTCAATTGCAAACATAAAAAAATGGATAATAGCCAGAGAAAACAAGGACACTGGAGATTAATGGCCCAAAGTGACTAGAACTATCTAAAAAGTGAAAAATGTCCCAAAATCATAGTTAACCAGTCATGTTACCCGTATCTGGGTTTTTAGGTTCTCCTCCTCCAGTGTGTCGAAATGTTTCATGCACATGTGATTCCATGTGATCCATTATGCCTTTGAAATCATCCATCTGCTCCTAAAGTCACTTTTGGCCTCTACGAAGGGAGATTCATGAATCCAAAATTTTCCATTGATTGTGCTGTATATCTTGCAGAAAACAGATAAACTCATTATGTTCATGTTGTTTGTCTCTTTCCATTTTCTCCACCACCATTGCCATCACTCGAATTTGGGCCACTAAAGAGTCAAAGGGTGGTGGAAGGTCCACATGCCCTAGGGATGACTCACACGGTTGCACCAATCCTTCATCCTCATTGAGCTAGGCAACTGAGTGGGAAGCACCTTTGCCTCGATGGCCCACCCCCCTTCTAGGCCTCCCTCTTTGATGGACCATTGTCGAATCACCAAGAACTTTCTAGGTCCCTCGCTTCAAATGCCCGACCCCTACCCCACAAGTTTCACTGGTCCACCCACCTACACTGGCTACAAAAAGCACCTCACTTCCCACTCCACACCACTAGTTTATAGTGAAAATTCCAAAGTCTTCCCATTTAATACAATCCCCACCTCTCTCGACTAAAAAAATATATACCACTCCCATTCGCTGATAGCAAAATATGCCCACAATGAGTTCCTTGGCCGGTATGAACTAACATCCAAGCCCGCCAGCATCCTCCATGGACCTGCAAATTCTTCTCAAGCACTCTTGAAAAGCAACAGTGTGGACCCCCACCTCCCCCCCCCACCTTAAAAAAAATAACGACACAAGACCCTCCTAGAAATAAAGAGAAATATAGGAGGAAAGCCACCATGACCACCAACTAAGAACAAATATGACTTTGACCTCCTTCCAACTTTCCTCGAGCCCCCAACAAGATAAATACCACTATGACTTGAAAACAACATAGATTAAACAATAAAAGAAGATCAATGAGAAGGAATGGCATACTTACCCTTGATGCAAGACGAATGAGGACTCGAAAACTCCAACCACCCTCCCTCCAGTCTTCGCAATGATTGCTTCACTCACTAGAGATCGATGCGAGCCAGGATCCTAGGTCGCATATTGCACTGCCTTAGGGATCCACACAACTTTATCTTTCTTCCCAACGAGATTCTTCTTACGCACTGTTGAAGCCCTGAAAATCAGGTCTACAACAAGGGTGATACCCACCCGGTCCGGACCTTGAAAGCATCTCCTTTTCCATTTGGGATGGTGGGTCCGACTGGGGGTAATGGGACCAGTTTCCCAATTTGTGTGTGTGTGATGAGAATTGATATTTCCTTTTCTAATGATTTCTAAATAAAATACTTTTAATCTAAGTCTAATTTAAAACATGCAATTGTATTCTAATGAACAAAAATATCTAATTCTAAAACTAACTCAGGATTGAACTTTTCAATTATGCGATCTAAAATAGTTTCTAAAAGCAATTGGTAATAAAGATCATTCAATTGCTACGAGAAAAGAATTCGATAAAAATGAAATGTTTCATATAAAAAGTTAGTGGAAATAATTGTGAGAAGCATATCGCATAATAAGTCATTCATACATTACGCATAAACAGAATAGGTATCATCGTACAAAAGTGCCAAATGATAACTCAAACATTCAAGCCTTCACATATAAATAATTGAACATAAATATTACTTTGACACATAAGCAGAAATCATTAAGAGATAAAAGTACCATTGATAACAAGTTCTACTCATGAGCTTCAGCAATATAGATTTATCTCTTCCTAATTCAACATCTACTAAGAGTACAAAAGTGCATTTCAGTAGCAGACATTAAACATAGATATCAATAAATCTCATTCCATTCATTCATCAAAACCTCCTTTGAGGGTGCAGAAGTGCATGTTCTAAGGAAACGTTTTTGACAAATTTCAAGATGCCTCTCTAAATGCATGAGAGGGGTTAAAATACTACTACCTAAATACTAAAAATAGTTTATTACAAAAATATAGGAGGAGGTTTAAATGACCGTCCTCATCTAAGGCAAAAATAAATCAAAACTAAAACTAAAACTGAATCTGGAAATTAACTATCTATGTATATGTTCTCTAAGATCGCAAGCATTCAACATCGCCTTGAGGAGCGTCGGTTGGCTAACCTCTGATTTTAGTTGCCCTGCGAAAACAGAATCGGCAAGTGTTGGCACTATCTTCTCAGCAGAGTTCGTAAGGCATTTGAGAGTCATGCATTGACTGTGCGGTTTAACCAAGTACTGCCAGTAAGTATCCCAATTCAACTTGGTTAACTTCTTGATGGACTCTGCCCTTTCCTTAGCTCTTTTGTCTCCATCTTGTCTGCAGTTACTGCTCCTTCTTTCTTTCCTTCTTCGTTCCACGCGTCAGGCTTTGAATGGAATTGCTAGGTTTTAGCCAAATCTGCTTACCACCCAAGGGTGCCCCTGATAAATACGCTGGTTTTGGAGCACAGGACCTGCCTTTAGCCTTTAGCTTTTTTTCCCACGGTTTTCCAAGCTTCCATGCGACCGAGCACTCCGAGGCTTTCCTTCATTAGAAACTACCTCCTTTTCTTGATTCGGGCTTCCCTGGTGCTAGTTTCACTTCGTGCGCGGCCTTGAGGGGCCTCGATTAGCGCTTTTTGCCCTTTTTTTCCAATGTTTCTTCCCCTACCGACTAGTCCTTGGTGCACTCCGCCCAATCTTCGTTTTCCTTGGCGAACTTCTCCATGAACTATTTGTTGTAGCTTGCCTTCGGCTCTGGTAGATGATACATAAGCCTTAAATCTTGTGGAGTGAATGACCCAATGAGGTCTTGACCTTGATACTTTAATTGTCTGTCTGATATATTAGCACTATCTAGTACCCACTTGACCATGTCTGTGTATGGGAGAATCTTAGGTCTTGCCGCTATCCAGTGCAAGAACGAACATACAAGTTCTGTAATTGATGCCTCAGATGGCCCACGTGAGTCTGCCGTTGCTTTAACTTCCATGACTCTTGGGTTTTCTTCTTCGAGCAGACTGTACATGCCTTCCCAAGTGGTTATACCGGCATCTCTGTTACAGGAAGTGTCTGTGTATAAGGGCATCATTTCTTTGTCCTCAGCAACTGGAGCTTTTCCCTTCTTTCCCATTACGTCCTGCACACTGCTGCCTATATTATTCTGCTTTCCGCTTCTGCAATTTTACAAGTAAGGAAAGAATAATGGTAAGAGATAAGGTGACAGGAAAGCTCTTTAATTCTGAAATCATATAAAATATATCACCTTACGTGAAACAACCTTTCGATCAAATCTAAATCTTATCTCATAAATGACTATCAACTAACCACTAAATTGACATTAATGCCCATAACTTGGTATCAGATTACGAGAAAAGGTTTATTGAACGATGAGCCCTGCAGATCTGTGATAAAGCGATTTTGCAATTTGCTTCGCAATATCACAGATCGCAATATTGCAGATCGCAATATCGCTAATCCGTTTCGTCAACAATCATTTATCACCTCATGTTTATGCGAGATGTGATTTGCGAGATACCCTATCGCATATCGCTGGATTGAGATATTTTAACTTAGGTGATACTTGCGGCATATGTTATCCACGATGTGCGATGAGTCTTTAAGGCACGCGATCTCGCATCGCGTTTTTGCAATTTCGAAAGCTTGTTTATATGATGTCCTCCATTACCCTTTGCGATGCGATGTCTTTTTGTTAAGAGAACAATTTTATTTGGAACTTATCATAAAACTTAAGTTTTTGGGTTTTGTGGGTGTTTTCCTAAGTTTATGATAGTGTGTTTTATTCAAAGGGAAAGATAAGTACTAGTTTTTATTTTTTAGAAGGGTCCCCATTTATTTAGCTTTATTTCTAAAACTAAATAAAAAGGGGGGTTGTTGCTGGCCACAACAATTGGCGATTCACTGGGAAGAACCAGTTATCTCTGATTATCTTTTGAATTTTCTAACTTCCAAAACAAAATAGTTTTCTGAAAAATCAAACTTTATTATAGAAATATAAAGTGTATCATGCTTTCAGCTATTAATGGTATTTTGTTTCTTCTGTGTTAACTCTGATTATTTACTTCCCAAAGCTAGTCATTGTATTTACATCAGTCACTACTTAGTTTATAAAGAAAAAAACAAAGGCTTCTCTGTAGATCAGTTTTAAGTATGCTCATTTGTCGTAGGTAGAGCCTTTGCTGCCAGCAAGCATTCATATCCTCAAAAGGGTTACTTGTTAGCCAACAATGATCCTGTATCCTACTTGGAGAAATATACAATTTTCAAAGATAAATCCATATTCACACTTTTTGTTTTTTTTTTTTCTTTAATTCTTAAAGAAAAATGTCTTGGTTTGGTAGCCAAATTATGACAGTGCCATTCACTTGATTTATAACTTTGCTGAACAAGTTGGCTCGTGATGAGACCCCTTGTCTTTTGATCACAATAGTCTTGAGTCATTTCCCTGCTTTGGTATGCAGTTTTGGAAATGTTAGCAAGTCATAATATCTATGATCATGATAAGTTGGCTCGTGATGAGACCTCTTATTCTTTAAGTCTATAGTGTATCATTGGATTACTCCTTGAAACTCGTAATTCCCTAGGTTGGGAGGAAGTCATTGGTTCCTTAAGAATAGCTCTAGACGACAATTATAGAGTTTTTGGAAACAGATTTTCTACAGAGAATATTTGTTTTGTTTTTGATGCTTTTCATTGACTGATATAAAACAAATTCCAACTAAAGGTTGTTTTTTATCAAAATTCATAAGACTGAAACTAGTAACATTTTCAAGCTTGTAGCATTTGACTGTATCTTTTAATAATAATGATCGATTTTCAAAATTAGTTCTATTTATACAAGCGAAAAAGAAAAATCTAAAAGAAATACTAACCTTTTTCGTGAATTCCCAAAGTTTAACCATTTACAACCTATTTTATTATCAAAATAAAGCTATTAAATACTAATTTACAAAAATGGAAGAGGTCATCTTCTATGGAAAGTATTTGTTAAGGATCTGCCCATTAACATGTAGAGATTCTCTTTTCCCTACTAAATCTTGCAACATGAAAGTGGATGGACCTGTGATTTTAACAATTTGGAATGGGCCAAGCCACATTCGTTGGAATTTCGAATGTTTGCCTTTTTCTTCGTGAGCCTTATCCCATTTTAAAACTAAATCTCCAATTTGAAAATCCTTCCTAGATACCATGCTTGAATCAAAGGAAGCCTTTACTAATGCTTGATGATGAGCATGTGTTATTTTAGCTTGTTCTTGTTGCTCTTCTAGCTTAAGGATCCGCAGTTGTCTTAGTTGTAAAGATGAAGTTGGTGTTTTGTCAATAAATGGAACTAAGGCCAAAGAAGGAATTGCTAGATGAGTTGGGAGAACTACTTCTTTCCCATAAACTAAATTAAAGGGTGAAGTGCCAAATATTCGGTTTGCCCACAGAGCATACATCAAAGATTTGTGCCAATTTTTATGATTATGATCAATGGTTCACTTAATGATTCTGATTAAGTTTTTATTTGTTGATTCGGCCAACCCATTCCCTTGTGGGTAATAATTGGCAAAATATTTAAGCTTAAAACCTCTTTTAAGTGCAAATTTAGTCATAGCATTGCCAGAAAAATATGATGCATTATCAAACATTAAAGTAGAGGGTAAACCAAACCTGGTGATTATGAATTGATCTATGAAATCAATGATGTGTTCAACATTAGCTGTCTTGAGAGGAACTGCTTCTACCCATTTAGTAAAATAATCTGTAGCTGTAAGGATATACCTATGCTATTTAGAAGAGTGAGGAACAATCTCACCTATTATATCCAATCCCCATTGATCAAAAGGTTGATCGATATTGACTGGTTGCAAAGGCAATGATGGTTTCTTTTGTCTCCCAGCAGCAGTTTGACAAATTTGACATTTCCTTACATAGCTATGCGCATCTTTAAATAGTGTAGGCCAATAGTATCTTGCGCGCAAGATTTTATGTGTTGTAGCATCTCCCACATAATGTCCACCTACTGGTCCATCATGGAGTTCCTGCAACACCTTTTCAGCTTCATATTTCTCAAGACATCGAAGGAGAAAAAAATCATAATTTATCCTAAAAAGTACATCATTTACGAGTTAATACTGCTTAGCCTTCAATCTTAGGGCTCTTTTCTTTGTATAATTCAAATTTGAAGGAGCACATCCATTCTTTAGATAAAATATGATATCAACGAATGTTGATTCAATATTGTTTAGGCTTACCTCATACATTTGTATTTCTTGACTTGGAGATGATATTTCAGAAATAAGCGATGCTCCTGCCAACATCTTGCAAAAGCCTTGACCTTTTACAATATTTGCTGGCCTAATCTCGGTGTTGTATTCTTGTAAGGCAGTGACCCAATTTGCTCTCTTTTCACCCACATCTTTCTGTACTAAGAGATTTCTTACTGTTGGAAATGGTACTATGATCGTTGTATGGGTTTTAAGAAGAAAAAGTCTAAAATATTTGATCGCTTTGAAAACAACATAAGCCTGTTTCTCAACGTCAGAATAATTTAATTCATCCCCTTGCAAATTTGAACTAAAAAAGGCAATTGGAGCTTCTGCCTTGTCTTGATTTGCTTGAGTGAGTATTGCAGCATATGATTTATCACAGGCAAATGTATGCAAAATAAAAGGATCAGAAAATTTTGAAGTCACTAGGGATGGGGCATTAATAATCGCTTGCTTGATCAGATTTAACGCTTCATATTCTTCTTGGCCCCATTTAAAGCGTGAATTCTTCTTTATCATTGCTTGTAATGGTGACATAATCCTTGAGAAATCTGGAACAAATATTTTAGCAAAATTAATCTGGCCAAGGAAGGATTGCATGGCTTTCTTATTATGAGGCAAGGATATTTTGGAAATCTCCTTAATTCTATCGGGATCAATATGGATTCCAGATTTTGACACTATAAATCCAAGAAGTTTTCCTTCACTTAATGCAAAAAAGGAATTTTTTGAATTAAGTGAAATCCTATACCTTTGGCAACGTTGGAAGATTTGCTTTAAGTCTCTGAGGTGATTACCATGTTTTTTAGAATATACTGTTATGTCATCCAAGTAAATCACCACTGATTTGTTTACTAATCCCTTAAATACGATATCCATGGCCCTTTGAAATGTGGCACTAGCATTGATCAGACCAAAAGGCATCTTTTGATATGCATAAGTACCCCATTTGGTTCTGAATGTGGTTTTTAGTTGATCGTCAGGATGGACCGGAACCTGGTTATAACCGGAGAAACCATTTAAAAAGGACATTAATTCTGATCCCGCAACCGCTTGCAATATTTGTTCCATAGGAGGCAAGGGAAAATTATCCTTTCAGCAGGCTTTGTTAAGATTTTGAAAGTCAATACAAATTCTAATATATCCATTTTTCTTTCTTACGGGAACCAAGTTGGAAACCCATCTAGAATGTCGAACGGGAAAAATAATTTTGGCTTTCAATAATTTATTGAGCTCGGACTTAATCTGACTTTCCAGATTAGGATGGATCTTCCTCAGCTTTTGCTGGACAAGTTTCTCATCAGCTATCATTGGGATAGTATGTTGAATAATTAAAGTGTTGTAAGTCTTAAGGTCATCATAGTTCGAGGCAAAAACACTTTTGTGTTGTTTCAGGAGATGAACAAAGGCTAATTTTTCTTCAGGGGCTAGGCCAAGACCTAGGTTGATATTCTATGGCTTGGTATTAGTTCCTAGATTTACTAATTCATAGTTTAGAGTTGAACTCTGAAGTTTTGAATTGGTAGATCTCTTAAATCGATCTTTCAAATCATATAGGTCTTCCAACTTGACTACATATTTTGGTATAGCATTATTAGTGCTTTCTTGTTGTAACTGTTTGTCATGTTGGTCTTCATCAATTATCTGATTAGTGTAAGATCCTTCCGATGTCAGGAAACTTACAATATCAGGATCATCGTTGAAAATTCTCCAATTTGTAACATTATCAGGGATGGAGGGCCTAAAGATCAATTCGATTGAGAATCTGTCTGGGCTATAGTCTTCTGAGGGAATGAGCTTGGAAGCTACATTTTCCAAGAGGTTAGCACTAGCATTTTGGAGTTTGGGAATAGGTGAAATATTAAATGCTATAAAATGTTCAGTCAGATCTTGCACTAAAGATTGATAATGTTTTAAATGACCTGATAGACAATGTATAGTATTTCGTACCTGTTTAATAACAATCTCAGAGTCTCCAAAGACTTGTAGATACTTGATATCTAATCCGATTGCCTTGTACAATCCTTGGACTAGAGCTTCGTATTCTGCAGTGTTGTTTGTGCAATCGAACTCGAGTCTACATGTTAGCATAGTTTTGTTTCCCTCTGGACTAACTAATACACATCCTGCTCCTGCTCCATCATTAGACTTAGAACCATCAAAAAATAATTTCCAAAATAAAGATTTATTTACAGGACTATCTATAAAATTAACACATTTAGAACTATCTGTTTGAGAAAAGTTTTCTACTTGAGACAGAACAAAATGTTCTAAATAAGGCGAAGTATGAGCATTAAAATTTCCTAGGAAAGAGTCAACATAATAGTTGCTAATTATATTGTTGTTGTATGCTATTGGTTCGTTTTCTCCTTCCAATTCCGTCACTATGTATTTTTGGTGTCTTTCTCGCTCAACCTTTATCTGATTTGGTTTACCATTGTAAGGGAGCCACATATGTGACCAGTCAGTCGCAAAGTATCCATGAAGCTTTTTAGACCAATCCCTACTAATAATTAAGCCATAAAATTCAGGAATGTCTACAAATAGAATATCAATGACTTGACATACCTTTGGATTAGATGACAACCTTATGGTAACTTGATTTAGTTCACCAATTACTTCAACCTGCGATTAGTCCAGATGAACTATGCATATTGCAGATTTTTGTGGTTGGATGTTTAACTTTGCACATATTGTTTTAGGTAAGATATTAGATGAAGCTCTTGAATCTACCAAACAATTATGCAAGTTTTTATTGAAAATTTCGTAAGAAAGAAGGAATGGGGGAGCATGGGATTTTGACCTACCTCCAATTAAAGTGATATCATTCAGGTCAACTTTATTTGCCATATTAGTTGGAGGTCTTCCCATCTCATGAGAATCTTGCAAGATTACAACGACAGGAAGAGGCGCAACATGAATTGCATGTAACTCTTTCAAAAGTAGCTTTTTTTGATGTTTCAATTTTCTCAATTCATGAAAAGTAATGTTAGCCCTAGTCTTCTTCATGTCTTCAATGATGTTATACTCCATCTCATCAGAAACAATCAGTGTTTTAGATGGAGTTGGTGAATCGGATTGGACTGGGCTTGTTTGAGTCGCTTTTGGTGATGATTTCTTACTTGCAACTTTATCTTTGGATGTCGAGCTTGCGCTCTTCTGTTTAGGACTAGGTTGTGGAGGATCGAGCTGATTTCTACTTCTGGTACTAACTAGTGATGCCTCTTGATCCTCTTCGTCTGGAAGGATGAAGTCCCACATTCCCTGTACTTCTACAACTTCATCTTCATCAATAGGTTCCTCGTTAGAAACTTCCTCTTCTTCTCCTTCTGATTCTACATTTGTTATAGCATTGGGCAGTTTTGAATCAGTTGAAGGATTTTTTCTATAAGGCTTGTAGGGCTTTTTAGAAGAAGTCTCTGCTACTTGTCTCTTAATGTCAACCATTTCATTAGACATGGTTTTTAGGACTTTCTACAATCCTTCTAAATCAAATGGGTCTTTTGATTTCTTTTTCTTAGGATCATTTATAAAATTAACCTTCTTCGATTTTCTTTCATCGACAACGTTTTTATTTTCTAAGGCTAAAATCCGTTTCTCTATCGCTATCTCTTCCTTCATGTTTTCAGCCAATGTTGTCTTGGCAGCCCTGTCAACAAAGATAGCTATGTTCGATGGTAAAGCAGATATGTACCATTCACTTCTAACTTCTTCGCTAGGCTTGGAAGTGGTTGGAATTTTATTCAAAAGCTTGTTGAAACGTGAGTTAAAATCTTTGATAGGTTCTCTTGATTTAGCCTTTAGATTTGATAGATCATTGATCAGTGTTGTTGTAGATCTATCATCGCTGAACTTAGTCAAGAATTGCTCTTGGAAAATGTCCCAACTAGTAATGGACCCTGATGGTAATGAAAAATACCAGGATCCGGCTGCTCCTTGTAAAGTGTAAGGAAAGAGCCGAACAACAACATCTTCATTAGTAACACCATTTAAATTTATTGATAACATAAAGTTGTTTATGTGTTCTTCTGCTAGCATGCCTGCTTCAGGATTAAACTTGGGCAGCCATTTTTCAGGATGGGCCAGTATTTGACTCAAGGGCGCAGGCATTAAGACTACCCCTAGGTTATTCCATGGGGTTTGGGCCATCGTTGAACTACTAATAGAGGAAAGCGCAGATGAAGTTCCTTGTGGAAGGGATGAGGATGTTAAAGTTCCAATACTCTGATGGACAACAATTTGAAGTGGAGGGGTGGATGGTTGACTTTGCAATGGAGAAGTTGGAATGGATGTTGATGATGAAAGAGTCTCACTATCAGACCCTTGAGGTGACTTCCTTGCTCTTTTCCTTTTAGGTAGAGGTAATTCAGTTGGTTCAATACCAAACTTTTCACTCTGCAATCTGGTTAAAGGATGAGAAGGATTGTATTGCAAAGTCACACTACCTTGAGATATTTCAGACTTTTGCGGTGATATGGAAAAGCCTTGAAGTTTATGAATCAGAGACTCAAATTCAGGAGGCTCGATAGTATATTTGCCTGAAAGGTTTGGGTCTGTGGCAGTGGTTGTTGTTTTCTCAACTCCTCACTTAGGATTTAAAGATTTGGAATGCGATGGAGAAGTCGGGGAAGATGTTGAGGGCGATTTACTCTCAGAATGGTATTTAGCTTTGGATTTACTAGCCATTCACAGTTCGGGGCCCTCCTTCTAGTGCCAAATATGTTGAAGCCCCAAAAATTGGGTCTACAACAAAGGGGATACCCACCCAGTTCGGACCTTGAAAGCATCTCCTTTTCTATTTGGGGTGGTGGGTCTGACTGGGGATAATGGGACCATTTTCCCAATTTGTGTGTGTGTGATGAGAATTGATATTTCCTTTTCCAATGATTTCTAAGTAAAATAATTTTAATCTAAGTCTAATTTAAAACATGCAATTGTATTCTAATGAATAGAAATATCTAATTCTAAAACTAACTCGGGATTCAACTTTTCAGTTATGCGATCTAAAATAGTTTCTAAAAGCAATTGGTAATAAAGATCATTCAATTGCTACGAGAAAAGAATTCGATAAAAATGAATTGTTTCGTATAAAAAGTTAGCCGAAACAATTGTGAGAAGCATATCGCATAATAAGTCATTCATACATTAAGCATAAACAGAATAGGTATCACCGTACAAAAGTGCCAAATGATAACTCAAACATTCAAGCCTTCACATATAAATAACTGAACATAAATATTACTTTGACACATAAGCAGAAATCATTAAGAGATAAAAGTACCATTGATAACAAGGTCTGCTCATGAGCTTCAGCAATATAGATTTATCTCTTCCTAATTCAACATCTACTAAGAGCACAAAAGTGCATTTTAGTAGCAGACATTAAACACAGATATCAATAAATCTCGCTCCATTCATTCGTCAAAACCTCCTTTGAGGGTGCAGAAGTGCATGTTCTGAGAAAACGTTTTTGACAAATTTCAGGACCCCTCTCTAAATGCATGAGAGGGGTTAAAATACTACTACCTAAATACTAAATATAGTTTATTACAAAAATATAGGAGGAGGTTTAAATGACCGTCCTCATCTAAGGCAAAAATAAATCAAAACTAAAACTAAAACTGAATATGGAAATTAAATATATATGTATATGTTCTCTGAGATCGGAAGCATTCAGCATTGGCTTGAGGAGCATCGGTTGGCCAACCTCTGATTTTAGTTGCCCTGCGAAAATAGAATCAGCAAGTGCTAGTGCTATCTTCTTGGAAGAGTTCATAAGGCATTTGAGAGTCATGCATCTACTGTGCGGTTTAACCAAGTACTGTCAGTAAGTATCCCAATTCAACTTGGTTAACTGCTTGATGGACTCTGCCCTTTCCTCAGATTTTTTGTCTCCAGGTTGTCTATAGTTGTTGCACCTACTTTCTTTCCTTCTTCCTGCCACGTGTCGGGCTCTGAATGGAATCGCTAGGTTTTAGCCAAATCTGCTTACCGCCCAAGGGTGCCCTTGATAAATACCGCTAGTTTTGGAGCACAGGTCCCGCCTTTAGCCTTTAGCTTTTTTCCCATGGTTTTGCTAGCTTCCATGTGACCGAGTGCTCCGAGGCTTTCCTTCATCGAAAACTGCGTCCTTTTCTCGATCTAGGCTTCCATGGTGCTAGTTTTGCCTCCTGCGTGATCTTGAGGGGCCTCAGTCAGCACACTTTGCCTTTTTCAATGGTTCTTCCCTTACCAACCAGTTCTTGGTGCACTCTGCCCAATCTTCGTTTTCCATGGCGAAATTCTCCACAAACTATTTGTTGTAGCTTTCCTGCGGCTCTGGTAGATGATACATAAGTCTTAAATCTTGCGAAGTGAATGACCCAATGAGGTCTTGACCTCGAGACTTGAATTGTCTGTCTGATATATCAGCACTGTCCAGTACCCACTTGACCATGTCTATGTATGGGAGAATCTTAGGTCTTGCCACTATCCGGTGCAAGAACAAACATGCAAGTTCTGTAATTGATGCCTCAGATGACCCGCGTGAGTCTGTCGTTGCTTTAACTTCCATGACTCTTGGGTTTTCTTCAAGAAGACTGTACATGCCTTCCCAAGTGGTTATACCGGCATCTCTGTTATAGGAAGTATCTGTGTATAAGGGCGTCATTTCTTTGTCCTCAGCAACTGGAGCTTTTCCCTTCTTTCCCATTATGTCATGCACACTGTTGCATATATTATTCTGCTTTCCACTCCTGCAATTTTACAAGTAAGGAAAGAATAATGGTAAGAGATAAGGTGACGGGAAAGCTCTTTAATTCTGAAATCATATAAAATATATCACCTTACGTGAAACAACCTTTCGATCAGATCTAAATCTTATCTCATAAATGACTATCAACTAACCACTAAATTGACATTAATGCCCATAACTTGGTATCGGATTACGAGAAAAGGTTTAATGAACGATGAGCCCTACAAATCTGCGATAAAGCGATTTTGTGATTTGCTTCGCAATATCATAGATCGCAATATCGCTAATCCGTTTCATTAACAATCATTTATCACCTCATGTTTCTGCGAGATGTGATTTGCGAGATACCCTATCGCATATCACTAGATTGGGATATTTTACCTTAGGTGATACTTGCAGCGTATGTTATCCGCGATGTGCGATGAGTCTTTAAGGCACGCGATCTTGCATCACGTTTTCGCAACTTCGAAAGCTTGCTTATGTGATGTCCTCCATTACCCTTCGTGATGCGATGTCTTTTTGTTAAGAGAACGATTTTATTCGGAACTTATCATAAAAATTAAGTTTTTGGGTTTTGCAAGTGTTTTCCTAAGTTTATGATATTGTGTTTTATTCAAAGGGAAAGATAAGTACTAGTTTTTATTTTTTAGAAGGATTCCCATTTATTTAGCTTTATTTCTGAAACTAAATAAAAGGGGGGTTGTTGCTGGCCACAACACGCACCTACAGACCAAAGAACAGGCAAAGCCTGATAGCATAGCCTCCTCGCTCCTTTATAACAATGGTTCCCTTAGCTCGCCACTCCATCTCCCATCCGAAACAAATGGTCAAAATTAGCTAGCCCAATTCTCTTAAACTCAAAAAATTCTCTAGAAGATTCGGTTTCCCAATCCATCATTGGGTTTTCTTTACATGCCTCTTGCCCATTGGTGTCACATGGGTTGGTCATCTACGCCCTAAATTTGGGCCTCAACTTGGCCATTTACCACCCCCATAAGAGATTTTATTTAATATATACTAAAAATAATTAGACACTTAAAAAAATAATAAAGATTTATTTAATTATTATATAATTATTTTAAAAATAAAAACCACTTATTCATATTACCTAAGTATTTATTAATTATTAAAAATTTGGTTTGATGAAATGAATTTTAACAAATAAATTAAATTATAGTAAAAAAATTATATAATTTTACTTAATATCAATAAGAAATCAATAAAATTTATTAATAATAAATTGTAATAGTTATCAATTCAAATAAAAAATAACTAAGAAAATAAAACAACTTCATTTTTAATATTTATATATTTTTAATGAATATATTCAACCTATCTTTCACATATATATATGGCAAGAACAACTACCCTTTAAAATATATCTATCTATACTTTACACAAAAAATCTAAAACCTTCTAGGCAACCTTCTCAACTAAAAAATTATCACTACAATAAGACATTATTATTGTTGCTAGGTAGGATTGGATTCTCCACGGCCAAAATGAAAAATTACAGTTAACAAAATACCTCAATTTACCAATCAATGCAACCTAAATTGATTGTATTTTAAACCTTAAGACTAACTTGAATTCAATATTTTTACTTTAATTTAGCTATATTTGAACGAAGCGAAAGGTACTAGCTGCTATGTTTGACTATATTGTAAACCTTAACACTAACTTGAATTTAATATTTTTATTTTTATTTAGTTATATTTAAACTAAGCAGTAGCGACTATGTAGCACTTGTTAACATAAGGTTTATGTAAAAGGTAGATATTTATTATGTGATTTCAAAGAATCATACTTGTTAACTAGTTATTGTTATACAGGAAAATGACCTCCTCATTAGCTCAGAGGAGAAAGACACATTGGTTGAAGACAAGACCTAAGTTACAAGACTATTTTCCAGGGTAACCCACCTCAAAAACAAACAAGGAGAGTTATAACGCTTTCCATCTCTCAGCGAAAGGCATTAGTCCCTAGGTTAATTCTTTTTTTTGCCTAAAGGGAAACATTACTGGATATTTATGAGATTCTGGAGGTAAACACATGAATTGACTCATTGGTACTCCACTTTTCACTCAAATTCTAGCTTGAAAAGCGGGAAGCATCAACCTTTGGCTAACTAAGGACATTTATATTCCTAACAAAGTCTTGCGGGAAAGGAAAGAGCAATAAAGTGAGGCAACATCCAAGATTTTTCCTCAATGGAACCCATGAAAGAATTGGCAAGGATGAGCCTCTCTCCATCTATATATTGGAGGCTCGGTCATTGTGATAGAGATCGAATGGTTGTCGAAATTTTGCAAGAGCTTTAGTATTGTTATGCTACTAAGATGTTGAGAGAAAGAGAGAGTGGAACTAAAGGACTAGAGGAGGCTTGATCCATCCAAGATGGTTGTAATCATTCTTCTTCTATCTAATAATATAAATATGTTTTTGTGTTTTCTACTTGATGGTGTCGATATTGTATTCCTTTACATGTTGATTCGATTCCATGATTAATAAGTAGCTTAGATGCATGCTAGTTATATTCTTATATATTGATGTTTTTATTATCAAGGTTTATATGTTGTAGGATTACGCTTTGTCTTGTTTATGTGTAGATTCTGATCTAGGAGCTGGCGGAGAGGTCTTGAATTTTTCCACACTGAGTTCTCTAGCAAGGCTACACTAAGGACTGAGGTAATCCTTGTTAATTTCTCATAGGACTATATTGTTCTTTACTTTTATAATTTAATTTATCCATTAACACATTAAGTTCACCCCATAGCATCATAATGTTATTCATATTTACATTATTATTCATCAGCATATGCAACTATGTAGAAAGAACAATAAAATCATCATCAATGTAGTGGAACATAAAGGAACAATAAAAGAAAAGCATGCACACATAGAGACACCAGGATTGGTTGGAGACCATGGTAAAACCCACTATGGGGAAAACAATTGCAAATGTTCTTCTAATAAATTGTCATCAAATGATTCAACAAAAGAGAACACAATGATCCATATCTTCACAACAACTAGAATATCCATGAAATGCATCTAAAACATCAGAACTCTAATTTAGATAATTGTAATGTACTGTCACTGCCTGTAGCCTACTAACGAACACTTCTATGACTGAGCGAAATATTCAAAATACTGAAATCTCATCTTGGAGTCCCAATCACAGGGAGGATAAGTTGTGCAAGCGACTATGACAGACAAGGTCACTCTCTGTGAGCTGCATGATAGCGACTATGGCAACTAGGGCGCTCTCATACCATTCTGTTCGAGCGACCGGGGACCAAACTAACCCTGACTCCCCGTCGCTCTCATGAAGACTCTGTGTTAGCATCCAAGGACTCAAAATCGCTCTCATGACCACTGTGTGCCAGTGTCCAGGGACCCAAAGGTTCAATTTTGTGCCAACGACTTTGAAATAGAAAACCGTAGTTCAGTGCGAGCTTCATCCTAAAGTTTTAGACCCTTGAGTGAGCTTCCTTCATCATACCTATGCGATCCAAGACCAAATAGAAGAGGAGAAGAGAGCTTGATGTGTGTCCAAATGAGATTGAGGTCTCTTCTATTTATAGGCTTCCATGAGGGTCCACTTGACCTATCCATTGGTACATGTGCATAGGGCCGACTTGATCCAGAATATATGTATGAATAAAATAATTCATAACTCAACTTCCAATTGTCCAAATGAGGTGATATTTAGGTCAATTTTGGTCCTCTTGGAAAGAGGAATCTGATGCCATCATCATCTCCATCAAATGAGTAGTCCAAAGTGGAATCTGAGCACAGTTCCATATTTTAACAATCCTTCTCCTTTTTCTTTGTTAATGATGGATTAATATGAATATATGTGTGTTTGTTTGTGACAATTGCAGCTAATCTTAAACAGTTTTCCTTGGGTCCCAGAAAGACCCGAGAGGGTATTTCATCCACAACCACCTGTGCATTAATCCCTATAGTAGAAATGGAAACTCCACTAGGGGCTAATACTTAGTTCCAAGTTTTGATCTTTCCAGTTCCCGGATCTCTATTTCTTTCCAAGCCTTCATGTTCTTCTTGGTTCCCATTCTGACCACTCATTGTTAATTTTTCATAGGACTACATTGTTCTTTGCTTTGATAATTCCATATCTTCATTAATACATTAAGTTCACCCCATAACATCATAACATTATTCATATTTACTTCATTATTCATCAACATATGCAACTATGTAGAAAGAATAATAACATCATCATCAATGCAGCGGAACATTAAGGAACAATAGAAGAAAAGCATGCACACATAGAGACACCACGATTGGTTGGAAACCAGGGAAAAACCCACTGTGGGGAAAACCCTTGTAAATATTCTCCTAATATAATATCATCAAATGATTCAGAAAAAGAGAGTACAATGATCAATATCTTCACAACAACTAGAAAACCCATGAAATGCATCTAAACATAAAAAAATTGATTCAGATAAATGTTATGTATTGTCACTGCCTGTAGCATGCTTCCAAACACTTCTGTCACTAAGCAAAATCTTGGGAACACTAAAATCTCATCTTGAGTTCCAGTCACAGGGAGGAGGAGCTGTGTGAGAGACTATGACAGATACGGTCGCTCTCTGTGAACTGCATGATAGCGACTATGGCAGCTTGGTCGCTCCCATACCTTTATGTGCGAACGACCAGGGACCAAACTAACCTAAACTCTTGGTCGATCTCATGAAGAATTTGTGCTGGCATCCAAGGGTCCAAATTCGCTCTCATGACCACTGTGTGTAAGCGTACAAGGACCCAAATGCTCAATTTTGTGCCAACGACTTTGAATCAGAAAAACCTAGTTCAGTGCAAGCTTCATCCTAAAGTTTCAAACCCTTGAGCAAGCTTCCTCTATCAGACATGTGCGAGCCAAGAAAAAATAGAAGAGGATAAGATAACTTGATGTATGTCCCAATGAGCTTAAGGTGTCTTCTATTTATAGGCTTCCATGACGGTCCACTTGACCTGTCCATTGGTACATGTGCATAGGGCCAACCTGATCCAGAATATATGTATGAATAAAATAATTCATAACTCAACTTCCTCTTATCCAAATGAGGTGATCTCTAGGTCTATTTTGGTCCTTTCTGAAAGAGGAATCTGATGCCATCATCAGCTCCATAAAATGAGTAGTTTAAAGTGTAATTTGATCGTTGTTTCATATTTTTAACACTCCTCAACTAGGGAGAATTCCACCTTCCAATATCGAACCATCGATCAACATGACATACATCCCATATCAAGTATCTCATCATCTCAGATCATCAATGTACATCTCTTGCTAATCCCTACTTATCTCTTGATTGTTCCTGCTCATATGCTGAATATTATTGAAAATAGAAGAAGAATTATTTGCTACTGGAGGGGATATTAACCTACCAACCTTTATTCATTGGGATATGAACCGGAATATATATTAGCGAGCTACTACCTGGAATATCTATCAGTGAGATACTACCCAGAATATCAGTTAATGGGCTACTACTCGGAATGTCTATCAACGGGCTACTACCCAGAATATCTGTCGTTAGGCTACTAAGAAATATTTTTCAGTGGGCTACTACCCAAAATATCAAACAATGGGCTACTACCCAAAAATATGTCAATGGGCTACTACCAAAAAGTATGTCATCAGGAAACTACTTGGAAAAGTCATCGTGCTACTACCTGAAAATACCATTTGGATACTAGTCAGAAATGTCGGTGGGGAATCATATCTATGACTTGTATCATCATCAGAGAGAATATCATCAAGGAGCACATCTCTACCTGGAACCACATCAGGGAGAGTCTACTCAACCCAAAATCTCATGGGGGAGCTACTACGATGACCCCATATCGAGAAATAGGTGATATAGGGGAGCTACTAATCAACCCATCCTATTGGCTACTAATCTTCCCATCAATGACCCTGAATAGTCAAGTGGTAGAAAAACTGCATCATAATCCTATCTTGGGTGAGATACCTGAATTACCAAAGGAAAGGATCTCACATCCCTAAGCATCCTCAACCATTGGCCAGACGGAGAGGGATAATCCCAATAAGCACAACTTGTGGGTATGATGCCAAATGGGGTATACTCTACAATGACCAAGATAGGGTGAGATACTACTCCAACCCTATGGGTAACAGATAGGGGTAACACCTTATTTTCGAGAGTTCCCTAGACCCTAGGAGCCTTCTATCTCAATTCCGTACCCTGGGAGGTCATACAAGGGAAGAAGAGCTTGGCTCAGTGTCCTCGATCAACGTTGCTCTCATCATACTCATATCATCGTAATTATATCAAGTCATCTACTAGTAACCGTTATCTCTTGTTTATATAGAACATCAAATGAAATCTTGTTAGAGCATAAATAATCATATAAATCACAAAAGGATACCATAATCATCCTCCCTCTCAAGGAATTGCCAACCACAAGCCTAAGCTTGTCTCGCACAACTGCATTGTCTCAATATATGAGAGTATCACAGTCCCAACTATATATATGGGATTTTTTTCCAATCATATCCCACTATTTATTATCACAATGTATCCTTGTCATATCCAGATCATGCTCATACCACTCTCTAAGGAGCTTCTTCAACCTTCCCGTAGCTAGTCATGCTAGCAACATTATATTGAACCACGATTGTGCCACAGACCTCTCATCATGTCATATCTCATACTAAGGAAGCACTCATATGTGCTCATCAATAATCACCATCAACATCATACAGTCATATATCATAATCATATCTCAGACCAACAATAGATCATATTATGGCAGCAATGTGTATGAAGCGGTTGAATCATGAACTTATTGAGGTTATATTCACATCATATATATACACATGGATGTTCAAAATGGAACATCAATGCTTCAATCAACTATCAAATTCCATGTCAAGTTAAACAAAATCTTTAAATCCAAATCAGAGTGTCCAAGGATTTGCATTTCCACTTCTTAAAGCTTCTTTAATAGTTTCACAATATACATTATCTTTTACCAACTTCAGAAATCAATTCATCATGCCATGATACATTATTATGAGCTTCAGAAGCCATCTCCCTCTTATATCATTAAAGGCTCTTTACCTAACAATAGTAGATCGTCAATATATAAAAACCAAAATCAAAATCAAAGTGATACCTTGGAACACTTATGAGGTAGAGGCTTGGATTAACACATCATCTTGGCTTCATCAAATAATTGTCAATGCAGACATATTTGAATTGGGGGAGCTTGCTTCATGCAATGCTCACTACAACCATAACACTTTATCAAACCATGAGCCTTTCATAAATCCTTATTGTGCAATCATATCATCTCATCAAATTTTAGAAACCAGATCAATTCTAATATCAAAAGTCATCAATATCTCAGTGTCAATGCTTTGAACCAGATGATAGGTAGGGCTTTCATCAAGTCATGACATCATCTCTGATCATGCCAATAGGTTGTTATCAACCACACAATATTAATCAAGCCATTCCAATAATACAAGTCATTGGAATTCATTATGCTCATATATCATTGTCATAAAGACAAATCATCAGTCGTCAAGTCGAAACTTTAGACATCGTGTCAACATCCAAGTTTTCTATCATAGTAAGATCTATAGTCCAAGACATATCTCAATCATTGAGTATGATATTTAGGTCATCATCATACATCATAAAAATTAAATATATCAATCAACCAAATCATGTCAAACTCTTATAGCACAAACTTCAAACATAATGACATATGTATATGTATATCATGGTCACTTGCAACCATTCAAACTTCCCTATTTTCAAATATTTCGGATATGTGCTACTTGTCTATGGAACTGGCATCCTCCACGTGGACATCTTGATTCAGAGTTCACACAATTTCAGAAATCTTTAGATGATGGTCAACAATAGTCAAACCTATGGACGCTCCCTTCAGGTTAGCATGGGAGCAACTTTAGTTGTCTTGACTCTACCTAGGCCTTAGCATGTGTGTATCTAGGGACAAGTATTCCCAATTCTATGCCTACATCAGAAGAAAAAACCCTAATTTCTGTACAGGCTTCAGATCTGAGACCTTGCTGCAGATCAATAATGTCATATGCACATAAATCATATACCAACAATACAAAATGCAAACAATAATAAGAGTAAGAATCTTGAGAAGTTATTCTCCTTCTGACTGGGAATTGACTTCATTCATTTTCTTTCATGTCATCACCCTGTCTTTACTAGAATCATGCAAAAACAGATCTGTTAGATCATAGAGTCAAACATATACCCATCATGGTCATAACATGCTCACATCAACTACTACATCATTACATCATGACATCAATCTTTCATCAAAGGTTATATTCACATGATAGGAACAACGGACATGTGTGACAACATACTTCAAATATCATGAACACAATATCACTTTTATCAAGTCAATCCATTAGGCTTAGGGAATCTAATTTTACCATATTCCATAATTACTATCAAAGACGTGACCATGGTTAATAAGATATTTATAGTATCAATCTCATAATTCTATCATCAAGATTACCATAGGGCCAAGTCAGGTCATTCAATAAAAATTTACCAAAAAAACACGAGTGTCAACATACTTTCATCATACTTATCACAAGAATTATTAGTATCAATAAGGTAACCTTCTATAAGAGATCCATCATGTCAAGTGAATTTCAAGTGTCAAGAGTATCATTTACTAGAGTCAAGGTACTAGACTTATTCACATAATCAGGATCTCTAAGAACAATAGATGTTAGCCAAACATCACGTTATGCCACTATATCCAAGATCAAAACGTCATAAAATCAAGAAGATCATCATGATCGAAATACTCAATACCACGTGCACCATTTCATTATAGGAAACATAAATCCAAATCTCTTTCATATGTAAGCATGGACCATTTGCGAAGTAGACATTCTCAACATACCATGAGGCTTACCTTGTCATCCATAACATTGAAACAATATACCTTGCATACCTTGTAGTGTTCAAATACTTGTTCACCTTCTTATAGCCAGCTTGTAGTGCTTGTCACTTTTTCATCAAGTGCCTCTTTACCTCTTTCCAAATCTAGCTTTTCTTTTCCAGCATCTCAAATGATCCTTAAGAGGGATCCACTTATCGCATCTCATCAAGGAAGTTAGATACATCCATATACTCAAATATACATGCAATAAGAATAAGAAATGATCGAAACAATAATCATAATAATCAGATCCATAATTCTAAACAAGAGTAAATACACAAAGAAACATCATAAGTCAAGAAGTAATTATCTTCAATGAGAGGTGAACCTCTCCCTCTTAAACCAGCCTTCAAGAGTCATCACTATCCATAGTCCACATAAGATGTTGCCTTAAATAAAATTTATTAACAACCGTCATCTAGGGCTTCATCAAATATGTCCCAATTTCTTGAGCATCTTCACATAGACCATGGTAGAGTTTCATACAAATATCAAGTCTTTTCCATAAAGCAAGGTTTCTCTCAAACCCTAACCATCAAATCCTTATGCACTAATTACCTAGGGTTTCCTTCATACCCTAGTATTCTTTTAGGTCTCCACCATCCACTTCTTGTTTCCATCAAAAGTGTCTCCATGGAGGTGATGTTCATGGCTTTTCTTCAGCCCAACTCCGATTCCATGTTAAATTTTCATAGGGCTACATTTTTTTCTTTGATAATTGCATATCTTCATTAATAAATTAAGTTCACCCCATAACATCATAACATTATTCAGGTTTACTTCATTATTCATCAATATATGAAGCTATGTATAAAGAAAAATAACATCATGATCAAAGCAGTGAAACATAAATGAACAATAGAAGAAAATCATGCATAGATAGAGACACTAGGATTGGTCGGAGACCGGGGAAAAACCCACTATGGGGAAAACCCTTGCAAATATTCTTATAATAGATTGTCATCGAATGATTCAAAAAAAGAGAGTACAATGATCCATATCTTTAAAAAAAAAAGAGTACAATGATCCATATCATCATAACATTATTTAGATTTACATTGTTATTCATCAAAATATGCAAATATGTAGAAAGAGCAATAACATAATCATCAATGTAGCAGAACATAAAGGAACAATAGAAGAAAAGCATGCACACATAGAGACACCGAGATTGGTTAGAGACCAGGGTAAAACCCACGCAAATATTCTTCTAATAGATTGTCATAAAATGATTCAGAAACAGAGGGTACAATGATCTGTATCTTCAAAGCAACTAGAATATCCATGAAATGCGTCTAAAACATTAGAAATCTAATTCATATAACTTTAATGTATTGTCACTGGTTGTAGCTTATTGTCGAACACTTTTTTCACTAATCGAAATCTTTGGAACACTAAAATCTCATCTTAAGGGAATGATGAATACAAGATCCGGGCGCAAGCATGGCACGACTCCAAAAGAAGCCACTACCCAAGCCAATAAATAATGAAATATGTCTCCTGGAATTGCAGAGGATTAGGCAGCAGACCGAAAGAAGATGCCCTGAAAGATATAGTGAGAATGTATTCGCCTGAAATCCTACTCATCCAGGAGACAAAGTTGGAGGAACTTCTCCTCCTCCATGCTAGCAAATCCTTCTGGCGTAAAGTACATGGGAGTGCTGTCAGTGCGAGAGGCGCCTCCGGAGGAACTGGTTCCTTTTGGGATAGCTCTCTCTATGACCTAATTCAGAAAGATTGCTCTCCCCACTGGCTTTTCATGAAGCTCCTCCATAAAGACTCTGGCCAACAAGTAAGTATGTTCAATATATATGCTCCAGTCCTTCCATCTGATAAAAAATCATGTTGGGATTCGATTTTGTCCTATTTTTCGTTGCACAATCCAGAAAACATTATTATTGCAGGAGATATGAATGTCACTCTAGCTGTAAATGAGAAAAAGGGTGGCCCCCCAGTCAGGGATCCATCTAGAGAGTGATTTGAAGACCTTATGTTAGGTTGGGAGCTGGAGGATATCAAGCCCACATCTGGGAAGTTCACCTGGTCCAACAAAAGGGTTAGCCCCAGCCATATTGCTGCTCGATTGGACAGATTTCTTGTCCAATCCTCTTTCCTGACCAGCAGTCTAATGGCCTCTTCCAAAGTTCTGCCAAACAGTACCTCTGATCACAAGCCCATTCTCCTTGATCTTTCCATGGATGAAAACCTTGGCCCTGTTCCCTTTAGATTCAGCCCATTGTGGCTTCAGCATGATGGCTTCTAAGAAGTGGTTTCAAAGGCCTGGAACAGGCATGTTCATGGTTCCCCTTTCTATGTGTGGGAAGAAAAAATGAGGGGGCTAAAAAGAAGGCTCAAGGAGTGGGCTAGAAAGTTGAAATCTCCCACCTCCAAAAGAAAGGAGGCCCTGGACAGTCTTGCTGCCCACCAATTAACTTTGGAAAATACTGTTGTCTCCCACGACCTCCTTCAAATAGAAGTTGATCTGCAAAAAGAACTCCACAAAGCAAGTAGGGAAGAAGAAGAGTACTGGAGACAGAAATCCAAAACTCTTTGGTTACAGGCTGGGGACAAAAATTCTAGCTTCTTCCACAAACAAGCTGAAGCACGCAAGCACTTCAAAACTGTAAAAGAAATTCACCATCAAAACGCAGTGATCAAGGATTTTGAAGGCATAAAGAGGGCTGCCCACTCTTTCTTCAAAGATCTCTACTCTGCCCCCGATGATCCTCCCATTGATCCTCATGCCTATCCGATGGACTTAATTCCCCAATGTGTCCAAGAATCTGACAATTCTATGCTGACTACTCCAATCAGCATGAATGAACTTAAATTTGCCCTGGATAGTAAGGAACCCGATAAAGCTCCTGGCCTGGATGGGTTCCCTGTCAGATTCTATCTATCCTGTTGGGCCACAATAAAAAATGACTTGTTGAGAATGGTCAGGAAATCTCAATCTTGTGCCAAGATCGGAGGCGACATCAACTCAACATTTCTTGCCTTGATTCCAAAAGAGAAAGGCACATCCAATTTCAGCAGATTCAGACCAATCTCATTGTGTAACTCTAGTTACAAGTTGATCACCAAAATTATAGCCAACCGCCTTAAGAAGATTCTGCCATCCATTATCCCTGAAAACCAAGGAGGATTCATCAAAGGGAGAAAAATACTGGACAATATTGTGCTGGTGCAAGAAGCAGTCCATTCAAGCTATCACCGAAAGGAGAAAGGTATGGTGATTAAATTGGATCTGGCAAATTCCTTTGATAGGGTGAGACATGATTTCCTGTTTATTGTGATGACGAAAATGGGCTTCTCTTCAACCATCATTAATTGGGTTAAAGGCTGCATTGCCTCTCCTTGGATAGCGCCGTTGGTCAATGGCCGACCTTCAGATTTTTTCCAAGCCTCTAGGGGCCTTAGACAAGGTTGCCCCTTGTCCCCGCTTCTTTATGTTATTCAAGCCACAGTGCTCAATTTCCAGCTCAAATATGGTCAACAGACTCAAACCCTCCTTGGCCTTCGTATGGCTAGCAATGTCAAAGACATAAATTCAAGAAGGAGCTGGATATTTATAGAGAGGTCTCGGGTAGCAAGATCAACTACCTAAAAAGCACAATCTATGGCTGGAACTGCTCGGTCAAGGAATTATCAGAAATTGCAAGGTTTCTTGATATGGAAGGATCATGGGCCTGGGACTCTTTTAAATATCTGGGGATCCCAATCTTCAAGGCCATTCCTAAAGTAGCCCACTGGATACCCCTGCTGGACAAGCTTAAACTCAGAATCCATGCCTGGGGAGCCTCTTGGCTGAACAACGCTGGAAAGGTCATTCTGATGAAAGTTGTTCTCTCAAGTATGTCGTTATATCAGCATTCCATCCTCCTTGCCCCTAAAACCTTCATAAGCAAAATGGAAGCTCTTCTGAGGCGTTTTCTGTGGGAAGGGGGGAAAAATAATGAAAGAAGGCTTCACCTAGTTAAATGGGAGCAAAATGGAAGCTCTTCTGAGGCGTTTTCTATGGGAAGGGGGGAAAATTAATGAAAGAAGGCTTCACCTAGTTAAATGGGATACTATTAAAAAGCCATTTATGGAAGGAGGTCTCCAAATGCGCGATCTAGTTGCCCAGAATCTAGCCTTGGGAGCCAAGTTGCTCTGGAACATTGTCTCTGGAAATTTAAGTTGGAGTAAGAAGGTCCTGTGGAAAAAATATTTTCATGGGCAGTGCCTTAGATGCTTGGACCAGCCACCTAGAACTTCCAAAGGTTCTCCTGTTTTTAAACTCTGTCTCAAAGCCTTGGAGCACTTCAGCCATAATCTGTTCTGGATCCCAGGTAATGGGCAAAAAATAAGAATCTGGGATGATCCAATTCTTGGTGATCAACCTTTGAATCAGATGGAAGATCTCGCCAATATCAAAGCCTGGCTACAGGCCCGCAATTTAAATACCCTCTGGGACATCTCCACCTGGTCGGAGGATGCTACCTGTCTATGGAACAACTGGCACCTGGGGGAGATTCCTCAGTGGCTGGAAGGTGAAGCCTCGATTCTGCTGGATAGGCTCCAAGGGAAATCCCCTTTAAGAGCTTCTGCTAAGGACAAACGAGGGTGGGGATCACGTTCTGGTGCATATTCAGCTTCTGAAGGTTACAAAAGTTTGATGGCCTTTCCGAATGTTCCTCCGGATCCTGCTCAATGGAAATTTATTTGGGCATTCCCCTCTCTCCCCAAAGTTGATTTCTTCTGCTGGACTTTAGCACACAACAACATCCTCACTAGAGATAATCTCCGTAGGCGTGGTATGGAAGGTCCTTCCATGTGCACCCTTTGTATGTCGGATGATGAAACCGCTGATCATATGTTCTTAAAATGCCCCTTTGCTCAAGAAGTCTGGAAGGGTGTCCTGCTGCTAGATTCTGACAAAATAGAGCTCCCAGGGAACATCCCAAATCTTATTCAAAACTGGGTCACTTTATCTCCGTTCGATCTCTCCAAAAAACATCTTCTCAAAACTTGTTGGATGTGGATTCCCAAATTTGTTTGCTGGAAGCTGTGGCTGGAAAGGAACAACAGATCATTCAGGAATGAAAGCGGCAATCCGACAAGAGTCATCAATAAAGTCAAAGCTTTTTTGGGGGAATCTCTAGCAGCCAATACTATCATAAAGAATGGAAAAGAGCTGGACAGAGAGGAGGATCTCTGGTTGAAAGGGTTGTTCCCAAATCATAAGGATCGTTCCCCTCCTCCTGCTATTGCCCACTCCAACTGGGAAATTCGGCTGGGAGAGCAGGAGTTCATTAAGTGGAGGTCGGCTCTGAATGAACATTGTCTATTTTTTGACGGGGCCTCTAAAGGCAATCCTGGTATCGCTGGAGGCGGTGGGGTTCTCCTGGGTCCTGATGGTTCAACTGTGCTTCATTTTGCCTGGGGTCTGGGCAAGGAAACTAATAACAGAGCGGAGGCTCTAGCTCTGTGGCAGGGTCTGAATCAAGCGATTAAAGGTAACTTCCTCTCCATATCTGTCTTCGGGGACTCCAGGCTCATTATCCAGGCGTTGAACACTCATAAGAATCCTTCTAAGCTCCAATTATCCACCATCCTCAGGAAAATCAGGTTTATATTGCCAAAATTTCTCAAAATCTCTTTCTTTCATATCCCCAGGAAGTTAAATTCCCAGGTAGACAAGGAAGCCAATCTAGGCTCTCTTCGAAGTAAAAGATCTCTTTCAGTTAATCATGTTGACGCAACCTGCAATATCCCTTAAGACCTGTGATTTTTGGGCCTCTCCTCCCTCTGGGTTCTACTATGTTTCCAAGCCTCACCCATCTTTCTCCCTGTCTGATCTGACTCATTTTCTTTTGAAAGACCAGTTGCTAATGATCTTGGTTCCTTCTGTAACGATGCAACCTGACCTCTATCCCCAAATCTTCGAGCTGTGCCCTTCCCCTGTTTTCCCTGTTGTTTCCCTTTGCAATCCGATGAAAGGGCACTGGGCGATCATCTTCAGCGCCAGTGGTAGAAGCAATCACGCTCAGTCAACTATTCAGATTGGATCTACAGGCTTCCAAAGGGAGGGAACTCCTCTCGGCCTCCCGATCTGCCAAATTTCGGGCCTGTCTACTAACATGGAAGAAAATCAAATTGCCCATTCTTCACAAACTTCAACGTTCAATCGTGACTCTCATGGCATACTCAAGGTTTCTCTATTCGATGCCTTTCCCAGTGTTTCTTCTAGCCAAGGAATCACTGTTAACAGAATCTCCATGTTAGGCGCTCTCAGTACCTGCAACAAGTATTCTTGTCGCAATAGAAGAATCCTGCTCTGCGCTCTTAGCCAGAGCAGTAATGTAACAATTCACGGCTATTGTTTTTGCGCCGCTTAATAATATCTAACCATTTCTGTCTAAAAAAAAAAAATCTCATCTTGGATTCTCAGTCGCACGGAGGAGTAGTAGTGTGAGCGACTATGACAGATAGGGTTTCTCTATGTGAACTTCATGATAGTGACTATGGATGCTCGGTCTCTCTCATACCATTTTGTGTGAGCGACTAGGGACCAAATTGACCCAAACTCCCGGTCGCTCTCATGAAGACTCTATGCCAGCATACAAGGAGCCAAAGTCACTATCATGACCATTGTGTACTAGTGTCCAGGGACCCAAATGCTCATCTCTGTGCTAGTGACTTTGAAAACAAAAACCCTAGTTCAATGCGAGCTTCATCTTGAAGTTTCAAACCCTTGAGCGAGCTTCCTTCGTCAGACTTGTGCAAGCCAAGACACAATAGAAGAGGAGAAGAGAGGTTGATTTGTGTCAAAATGAGCTGGAGGTCTCTTATATTTATAGGATTCCATGAGGGTCCACTTGACCTGTCCATTGGTACATGTGCATAGGGATGACCTAATCCAGAATATATGTATGAATAAAATAATTCATAACTCAACTTCTACTTGTTTAAATGAGGTGATATTTAGGTCGATTATGGTCCTCTCAGAAAGAGGAATCTAATGTCACCATCATCTCCATCAAATGAGTAGTCAAAAGTAGAATTTGATCACAGTTCCACATGCCAATATCTGATCATCGATCAACATGACATATGTCCCATCTCAAGTATCTCATCATCTCAGATCATCAATGTGCATCTCTTTATTATTCCAACTTATCTCTTGATTGTTCCTGCTCATATGTTGAATATTATTGATCTAGAAGAAGAAGAATTTTCCATCGAAGGGGAGCTTAAGCTACCACCCTCTATTCATCGGGCTACATCCCAGAATCTCTATTAGCGGGCTACTACCCAGAATATCTGACAATGGGCTACTACACTATAATGTGTCATCAAGATACTACTTGGAAATGTCATCGGGCTACTACCCAGAAATATTTCATCAAGCTACTACCTGGAAATGTCATCAGGCTACTACCCGGAAATACCATCGGGCTACTACCCGGAAATACCATCGGGATACCACCCAGAAATAGCATCGGGGAGTCAAATCTAAGACCCACATCAACATCAGAGAGCATATCATCACAGAGCACATCTCAACCTAGAACCAAATTGGGGAGCTACTACTCAACCTGAAACCTCATGGGGGAGCTACTACTATGACGCCATATCAAGAAATAGGTGATATAGGGGAGCTACTAATCAACCCATCAAATTTCCTTTTGATCTTCCCATCAATGACCCTGAATAGTTAAGTGGTAGAACACCTGCCTCAAAATCTAGCTTAGACGAGATACCCAACTTACCAAAGGTAAGGATCTCACATCTCCAAGCCTCCTCAACCATTGGCCACACAGAGATGGATAATCCCAACAGACCCAACTTGTTTGTATGATGCCAATTGGGGTATACTCTACAAAGACCAAGACAGAGTAAGCTACCACTCCAACCCTATGGGTAACAGATAGGGGTAATGCCCTATTTTCCAGAGTTCCCTCAACCCCAGGAGCTCTCTATCTTAATTCCATACCTTGGGAGCTTAGACAGGGGAGGAAGAGCTTGGCTCAATGTCCTTGATCAACACTGCTCTCATCATACTCATATCATCGTACTTGTATAAAGTAATCCAGATCCATCAGTAACAATGGTCTCTTATTTATACAAGTCATCAAATATCTTAGTGTCAATTCTTTGAGCCAAATGATATGTAGGGTTTTCATCAAGTCATGTCATCATCTATTATCATGCCAAGAGGTTTTCATCAACCACACAATATCAATTAAGTCATTCCCATAATATAAGTCATAGGAAGTCATTATGCTCATATATCATAACCATCAAGGAAAACCATCAGTTTTCAAGTCAAAACATTAGACATCATGTCAATATCCAAATTTTTTGTCATAGTAATCTATATCGTCCAAGAAATATCTCAATCATTGAGTTAGAGATCTAG
This sequence comes from Pinus tabuliformis, assembly GCA_031772625.1. Lineage (NCBI taxonomy): Eukaryota > Viridiplantae > Streptophyta > Pinopsida > Pinales > Pinaceae > Pinus > Pinus tabuliformis. Next base: position 1,302,493,935 of record CM062818.1, read on the forward strand.
GTCATCATGAGACATCATACAAATCATGTCAAACTCTTATAGCACAAACCTCAAACATAATGACATATCTATATGTATGTCATGGTCACATGCAAACATTCAAACTTCCCTGCTTTCAAATCTTTCAGATATTTGCTAATTATCTATGGAACTAATATCCTCTAGGTGAACATCTTGATACAAAGTTCAGATAGCTTCAAAAATATTCAGATGATGGTCAATTGTATTCAAACCTTTGGATGCTCCCTTCAGGTTAGCATGGGAGTGATTTTTGGCTACCTGGACCTTATTATGCAAGCGTCCAAAGCATAAATACTAATTTCTATACATGCTTCAGATCTGAGATCTTGTTACAGATCAATAATGTTAGATGCACATAAATCATATTTCAATAGTACAGAATGCAAATAGTAATAAGAGTAAGAATATTGAGAAGATATTCTCCCTCTAACTGGGAATCTACTTCATTCGACTTCTTTCATGTCATCAACATGTCTTTAATAGGGTCATGAACCAATAGATCTGTTAGATAATAAAATCAAACATTTACCCATCATGGTCATAAAATGCTCATGTTAGTTAATACATAATGGCATCACTCTTTCATCAAAGGTTAGATTCACATAAAAGGAACATCAAACATGTGTGACAACATACTTCAAAGATCATGAACACAATATAACTTCTATTAAGGAGGTTAGATACATCCATATACTCAAATATACATGCAAAAATTATAAGAAATGATCAAAACTATAATGATAACAATAAGATCCATAAGTTTAAACAAGAGTAAAGACATAAAGAAATATCATAAGTCAAGGAGTACTTATCTTCAATGACAGGTGATCCTCTGCGTCTTGAACCATCTTTCAAGAGTCATCACTATCCATATTCCAAATAAGATGTTGCCTTCAATAAACAACCAACCATCTAAGGATTCATCAAATCTGTCCCAAGTGCTTGAGCATCTTCACATAGACCATGCTAGAATTTTATACATCAAATCTCAAATCTTTGCCATAAACTAGGGTTTCTCTCAAACCCTAAACAGAAAATATTATTCACTAACTACCTAGGGTTTCCTTCATACCCTAAAATTATTTTAGGTCTCCACCATCCTCTTCTTGCTTCCTTCCAAAGTGTCTCCATGGGGGTGATCTCCATGGATTTTCCTCAAACTAGCTTTGATACCATGTTAATTTTTCATAGGGTTATATTGTTCTTTGATTTGATAATTACATTTCTCCATTAATAAATTAAGTTCGCCCCATAGCATCATAACATTATTCATATTTATATCATTATTCATCAACATATGAAAATATGTAGAAATAACAATAACATCATCATTAATGTAGCAGAACATAAAGGAACAATAGAAGAAAATCATGCACACATAGAGACAACAGGATTGGTCGGAGACCAAGGAAAAACCCACTAAGGGGAAAACCCTTACAAATATTCTTCTCATAGATTGTCATAAAATTATAGAAAAAGAGATTACAATGATCCATATCTTCAAAACAACTAGAATATCCATGAAATGCATCTAAAACATCAGAACTCTTAATTAGATAATTGTAATGTACTGTCATTGCCTGTAGCCTGCTCCTGAACACTTCTGTCACTAAGAATAATATTTGCAATACTAAAATCTCATCTTGGAGTCCCAGTCACAGGGAGGAGGAGTTGTGAGAGAAACTACGACAGACAGGGTCGCTCTTTGTGAACTGCATGATAGCGATTATGGCAGCTCGGTCGCTCTCATACCATTATGTGTGAGCGACCGGGGACCAAACTGAACCAGAATCTCGGTCTCTCTTATGAAGACTATGGGCCAGAGTCCAAGTGATCCAGGTGGATGTTGGTGGCCACCCACCTATCCCATCTGGACCCCTACAACTGTCCCTTTCAGTTTTTCAGTTTCCTTAATGATAGCGCAGTTTACTATTTTTAGCAGTTTTTCGAGTCCTAATTTACTTCTGGAGCCGTTTTGAGGCCCTAAACAACGTTTTTTGGGAAATCTACCGCCAACAAAGTTTTTGCCAAAAAATCGTCTTTTCCGTCGTAGTCCTCGGAGAGATCTTTCCAACGGGATATCATGCACGTCAAACAGAGATAATATGACCAATTCGCAACCCCGGGAAGTTGATGTACCAACTTACCCAAAAACGGGGCCCACAATTTGGCGTTTCATCTTCTAGGGTTAGGTTTTGGAATGTGAAGGGTTTTCCATTGTTTCTCAACAATAAATAGGCCTTCGAGCCCCACTCTAACACAGTTCAGAACAGTTCATAGGCATGTAGCCGCCACATCTCTTCTCAGAGATAAGCTACCATCGCCCTGGCTGGTTTAGTTCTATTCTGGTTATAAGCATATTTCAATATTTTCCATTAATGAAATGAAGCATTATTTATGTTGCATCTTTGTGTATATGGTTATCTCTGTATCTTGTTGCGTTCTTGTTTAAATCCGGATCAGTGGTATCAGAGCGGTCTGCTTTTTCTTTGTTTTTCTTTTGCATGTCCCTAATGAGGTCAAGATATAAGGAGTTAGGGCTTGAACTGGTCGAATCTTTGCAAGACTAGCCTCGCAAATCTCGACGACCTCCCATGGCGGATGAGAAGAAAAACGAGGGGGCAGGAGATCCTATCAAAATCGTGCTCAAAGAAGCCCTTGAGCGATAAAGGAACGCGATGATGGACATCTTTGCCCAGATCCTTCAACAGCTACCTAGAGGCGACGCATCGGCTTCCAATAGCTACTCTGGAAATGCCACACCCTTTAAGGTACAAGTTAATTTTGAAATCCCCATCTTCGAGGGTAAAATAGACACAGATGCCATAGATAAATGGTTAAATATGCTAGATGGGTATTTTTCTGTTCATGAATTTTCAATTTGGGAGAAGATTGTTTTCTCTCTTCTCAAAGTAGCCCCCCACATCAAGGACTGGTGGGAAACCTACTGCAAGCAGAAGGATGAAAGTACATGCTCACTGTTTTCAGCCGCACCCACTTGGAATGACTTCCGGGATGCCATCAAGGAGCAGTACTACCCTGTCAAAAGCTATGAGGACAAATACATCAAATGGACCACACTGCTGCAGGGATGAGACCAAGATGTGCCGAAGTTCACAAACATTTTTCATACCCTTTGCACAGAATTGGGTATCAAAGATTCTGAGCTGCATCTGGTACTCAAATACCGCGGCTGCCTACACAGATACATCCAGGAAGAGATGGAGTTCTTGAACATCTCCTCACTCGGCACAGCATACCGATACGCTATCAAAATTGAGCAAAAGTTCAAACAGAAGAAGCGAGACTTTGGATTTGCAAATCCGAAGCCCAAAGGACAAAGCCAAGGCGGGGTGACCCAAGACAACCCCTCGAAGCCACAAGAAAAGAAAAACACCACGAAGCCGAAGAAGGACACAGGAAAGTGGTGTGAGTTCCACAAGAGTCCCACTCATAACACAAGTGAGTGTCGGACTAAGCAGTCACTGGTGGCCGAGTTGAAGGCTTCCGAATCAGATGCATGTTCCGACCCTGAGCCAGAACTTGACAAGGGGAATGGCAAAAGGGAAGCAGATCATTGATGCAGAGCCCAGCGCCACTGTTGCCACTGCCAAGATCCAGAAAAATGAGCCCGAAGATCCAGAGGAGGGGGAACATCTTTTCCACTCACAGAAGTGGGTGAAGGGTTCGCCGCTGCAATTCATTGTCGACAGTGGCAGCCAAAAGAACCTCATTTCAGCAGAGGTCATGAAGCAGGGCCTACCAACTACACCACACCCACAGCCGTACAGTATCAGGTGGCTTCATGAAGGATGAGATCTCAAAGTTCGCCAGCAGTGCCGCCTTCCCTACAGCATCAAGCCCTTCACAAACGAGGTATTGTGTGATGTTACACCTCTAGATGTTTGCGATGTACTATTAGGTCAGCCATACTTGTGGAGGCGACATGCTGTGTATGAGTCAAGGCCTCGCGCTGTCATTATTTCTTTGGATAATTCATTATACAGGATACCGGAGGTAGCCCCACCTACCGCCACCTCTTTGATCACTGCTAAGAAAGGAAGCAAGCTCATCTCCTAGACTAGGAAATTCATTTTCTGTCTAGTTCGCTCCCAAAGTAAGGGGAAGATCGTTGCTACATCCATGACCCCCGCAAAGGGTTCCTCCACACAACAGCAGCAGCAAAGGGATATGGTCATGATAGAACACAGGAACAACTTCTCCTCACCCACAGGGGTACCACACAAGTTTCAGGTGGGCAACAAAGTTTGGTTACATCTGCAGAAAGAATGCCTTACCAGAACCCATCAGAAACTCAGACCACTCCAACATGATTCTTACACTAGTACCAAGGCTACGGGAAACAATGCTTGGAAGCACAACATTCCTCCATTCCTTCACTTGCACCGAGTGTTCAATGTGGACCATCGTCGACCATGATTCCCACCATTTCTGGACACATCAGAGATTGTAGAACAACTCACCAGAGACCTAGCTCAGCAGAAGCTTCCTCATCTCAGGGAGGAACTCAACACAATGGGGACCATTGCTTCCTAAGGGGGGAGGAATGATCCAGGTGGATGTTGGTGGCCACCCACCTATCCCATCTGGACCCCCACAACTGTCCCTTTCAGTTTTTTAGTTTCCTTAATGATAGCGCAGTTTACTATTTTTAGCAGTTTTTCGGGTCCTAAACTTCCGGAGCCGTTTTGAGGCCCTAAATGACGGTTTTTGGGAAATCTACTGCCAACAATTTTTTTGCCAAAAAATCATCTTTTCCATCGTAGTCCTCGGAGAGATATTTCCAACGGTCTATCATGCACGTCAAACGGAGATAATATGACCAATTCGCGACCCCGGGAAGTTGATGTACCAACTTACCCAAAAACGGGGCCCACAATTTGGCATTTCATCTTCTAGGGTTAGGTTTTGGAATGTGAAGGGTTTTCCATTGTTTCTCAACAATAAATAGGCCTTCGAGCCTCATTGTAACATAGTTCAGAATAGTTCAGAGGCATGTAGCCACCACATCTCTTCTCAGAGATAAGCTACCATCGCCCTAGTCGGTTTAGTTCTATTCTGGTTGTAAGCATATTTCAGTATTTTCCATTAATGAAATGAAACATTATTTCCACTGCATCTTTGTGTATATGGTTATCTCTGTGTTTTGTTGCGTTCCTGTTTAAATCCGGATCACCAAGGACCCAAATTCTCTCTCAGGAACACTGTGTGCCAACATCTAGGGAACCAAATGCTCAGTTCTGTGCTAGTGACTTTGATATAGAAAACCCTAGTTCAGTACGAGCTTCATCCTGAAGTTTCAGACCCTTGAGCGAGCTTTTTTCGTCAAAACTATGCGATCCAAGACCAAATAAAAGAGGAGAAGAGAGCCTGATGTGTTTCCAAATGAGCTTGAGGGCTCTTCTATTTATAAGCTTCCATGAGGGTCCACTTGACCTATCCATTGGTACATGTGCATAGGACCTACCTGATCCAGAATATATGTATGAATAAAATAATTCATAACTCAACTACCGCTTGTCCAAATGAGGTGATCTTTAGGTCAATTTTGGTCCTCTTGGAAAGAGGAATATGATGACATCATCATATCCATAAAATGAGTATTCCAAAGTGGAATTTGACTACAGTTTCATATTTTAACACTCCCTCTCAACGAAGGAGAATTCCACCTACCAATATCTGACCATCAATCAACATGACATACATCCCATCTCAATTATCTCACCATATCGAATCATTAATGTACATCTCTTTATTATTCCTTCTTATCTCTTGATTTTTCCTGCTCATATGTTGAATATTCTCGAATCTAGAAGAAGAAGAATTTGCTGTCGGAGGAGAGCTTAAGCTACTACCCTCTATTCATTGGGCTATAACCCAGAATCTATATCAACATGCTACTATCTGGAATATCTATCAATGGGCTACTACCCGGAAATGTGTTATCGGGCTACTACCTAGAAATGTCATCAGGCTACTACCTAGAAATATGCCATTAGGCTACTACCTGGAAATGTCATCAGGATACTACTTGGAAATACCATCGGGCTACTACCCGGAAATACCATAGGGCTACTACCCGGAAATACCATTGGGCTACTACCCGGAAATATTAGCAGGGAGTCTTATCTATGACCTGCATCAACATCAAAAAGAATATCACCAGGGAGCAAATCCCAACTTGGAACCACATCAGGGAGCTACTAATCAACCCAGAACCTCATGGGGGAACTACTACTACGACCCCATATCGAACAATAGGTGATATAGGGGAGATACTACTCAACGCATCATATTTACTATTGATATTACCATAAATGACCCTGAATAATGAAGTGGTAGAACACCTGCATCATAATCTAGCTTGGAAGAGATACCTGACTTACCAAAGGTAAGGATCTGACACCTTTAAGCCTCCTCAATCGTTTGCCAGACAGAAAGAGATAATCCCAACAAGCCCAGCTTGTGGGTATGATGCCAACTGGGGTATACTTTGTAAAGACCAAGATTGGGTGAGATACTACTCCAACCCTATGGGTAGCAGATAGGAGTAATGCCCTATTTTCCAAAGTTCCCTCAACCCCAGGAGCCCTCTATCTTAATTCCATACCCTGGGAACTCAGACAAGGGAGGAAGAGCTTGGCTCAGTGTCCTTGAACAACACTTCTCTCATCATACTCATATCATCATACTTGTATGAGGTAATCATCATCCATTAGTAACAATTGTCTTATGTTTATATAAGTCATTTAATATCTCAGTGCCAATTCTTTGAACCAGATGACAGGTAAGGTTTCCATCAAGTCATGTCATAATCGATTATCATGCCAACAGGTTTTCATCAACCATGCAATATCAATCAAGTCATTACCATAATACAAGTCATATGAAATCACTATGCTCATATATCATAGTCATCAATGAAAGTCATCAGTTGTCAAGTCAAAACATTAGACTTTAGGTCAATATCCAAATTCACTGTGATAGTATGATATATAGTCCAAGACATAGTAAGCCTTCTACCGAACACTTATGTCACTAAGTGAGATATTTGGAACAATGAAATATCATATTGGAGTCTCAGTCACAAGGATTAGGAGTTGCAAGAGACTATGACAGACAGGGTCACTCTCTGTGAACTGCATGATAGTGACTATGGCAGCTCGGTCACTCCCATACCATTTTGTGCGAGTGACCAGGGACCAAACTGACCCAAACTCCCAGTCTCTTTCATAAAAAATCTATGCCAGAGTCCAAAGGTAAAAAGTATCTCTCATGAACACTGTGTGCCAGCATCTAGGGACCCAAATGCTCAGTTTTGTTCCAATGAATTTGAATCAGAAAACCCTAATTTAGTGGGAGCTTCATTATGAAATTTCGGACCCTTGAGCAAGGTTCCTCCGTCATACCTGTGCGATCCAATACCAAATAGAAGAGGGGGAGAGATCTTGACATGTATCCAAATGAGCTTGAGGTATATTCTATTTATATGCTTCCATGAGGGTCCACTTGACCTGTCCATTGGTACATGTGCATAGGGCTAACCTGATCCAAAATATATGTATGAATAAAATAATTCATAACTCAACTTCCGCTTGTCCAAATGAGGTGATATTTAGGTCAATTTTGGTCCTCTCGAAAAGAGGAATATGATGCCATCATCTTATCCATAAAATGATTAATCCAAAGTTGAATTTGACTATAGTTCCATATTTTCAATACTCCCTCTCAACTAGGGAGAATTCCACTTGTAAAACCTGTCCATCGATCAATGTGTCATCCTATCATCAGGTGTACAAATATGCTCAAATCTATCTACTAAAAAATGTGAAAATCTACAAAAAAAGAATCATGGGGAGTGAAATCTAACACCCTCTATCCATCAGGATACAACCCAGAATCTCTATTAACGGATTACTACTCGGAAATGTCTGTCAGCAGGCTACTACCTGGAATATCAGTCGGCAGGATGCTACCCGGAAATATGTCATAGGGCTACTACTTGGGAATGTCATTAGGCTGCTACTTGGAAAATGTCATCAGGATAATACCTAGAAATGTCATTGGGCTACTACCCAGAATATGTCATCAGGCTACTACCTAGAAATGTCATCGGGATACTACCCAGAAATATCATGGGGGAGCTAAAAATCAACCCATATCGAGCAATAGGTGATGTAGGGGAGCTACTACTCAACCCATTCTATTGATCACTGATCTTCCTAAAAACATGTGGTAGAACACTTGCATCATAATCCTATCTTGGGTAAGATACTCGACTTACCAAAGGTAAGGATCTCACGTCCCCAAGCCTCCTCACCCGTTGGCTAGACGGGGAGGGATAATCCCAACAAGCTCAGCTTGTGGGTATGATGCCACTAGGGTATACTCTGCAAATACCAAGATAGGGTGAGCTACCACTCCAGCCCCATGGGTAACATATAGGGGTGATACCCTATTGTCTGGAGTTCCCTCAACCCTAGGAGCCCTCTATCTCAATTCCTTACATTGGGAGGTCAAACAGGGGTAAGAGTATGGCTCAATGTCCTTGATCAATGGTGCCCCTTATTAGGAGGGGTCACGTCCATTAGTCCAAGCTTCTCTATGAAGACCAAGAAATTTCCTTTCAGAAAAGCCTTAGTGAGAATATCTGCAATTTTCTCATATGTTGATATGTGATGGAGTCGAACGACTCCTCTTTGTACCACATCATGAATGAAGTGATTCGGATCTCCGTATGCTTGAAATTGTCATGGAACACAATATTCTCTGCCAGACGGATCCCACTCTTGTTGTCGCAATATATCACTATAGTATTTAGGACCTTCTCAAATAGCTCTCTAAAGAGCTTCCTCAACCAAACTGCATCGCAGATAGCTATGCTAGCGACAATATACTTTGCCTCGGTGGTACTCAATGCTATGGATTTATGTTTCCTGCTCATCTAAGATATCATGACAGATCCAAGAATAGAACAACATCTCGACGTACCCTTTCTGTCAATTACATTTGGTCTGAGATACTCTGCCAGAGATGTTCGACTTCATGGATACATTGATGCTGAATAGGAAAACTCACTATGGGAAAAACCCTTGCAAATATTCATCATTATCAATATAAATGAGGTAACCTTCTATAATAAATACATCATGTCAAGTGCATGCCAAGTGTCAAGAGTATCATTTTTAGAGTCAAGGTAATAGCCTTCTTCAAAGAATCAGGATCTCCAAGAACAATAGATGTTAGCCAAAAATCAATTCATGCCACTATATCCAAAATCAACAATAAGTAACCTCATAGAATCAAGAAGATCAACATGATCAAAATATTCAATACAAGGTGCATCATTTCATCATAGGATACATAAATCCAAATCTCTTTCATATGAAAGCATGAACCATTTACAAAGTACACATTCTCAACATATTATAAGGCTTACCTAGTCATCCAATGTTATAGCTAAAACATAACATTGAAATAAAATACCTTTCATACCTTGTAGTGTTCAAATACCTATGCACCTTCTCATATGCAAATTGTAGTGCTTGTCACCTTTTAATCAAGTGCCACTTTATCGCTTTTCAGATCTAGATTTTCTTTCTTGCATCTCAAATTATTCTTGAGAGGGATCTACTTATCACATCTCATCAAGGAGGTTAGATATATCCATATGCTCAAATATACATGCAGGAAGTATAAGAAATGATTAAAAGAATAATCATAATAATTAGATCCATAAGTCTAAACAAGAGTAAAGACATAAAGAAACATCGTAAGTCAAAGAGTACTTATCTTTTAATGAGAAGTGGTCCTCTCCCTCTTGAACCAACCTTCAAGAATCATCACTATCCATATTCCACATAAGAATGTTGCCTCCAATCAACTTTATCAACATCCAGGTCATCAGGGCTTCATCAAATCTGTCCCAAGTGCTTGAGCATCTTCACATAGACCATGATAGAGTTTCATACATCAAATCTCAAGTCTTTACCATAAACTAGGGTTTCTATCAAACCCTAACCATCAAATCCTTATGCACTAACTACCTAGGGTTTCCTTCATATCCTATCATTATTTTAGGTCTCCACCATCCTCTTCTTCCTTCCATCAAAAGTGTCTCCATGGGGGTGATCTCCATGGATTTTCTTCAGCCCAACTTAGATTCCATGTTAAGTTTTCATAGGGATATATTGTTCTTTTCTTTGATAATTGCATTTCTTCATTAATACATTAATTTCACCCCATAACATCATAACATTATTCATATTTACATCATTATTCAGCATCATATGCAACTATGTAGAAATAAAAATAACATCATCATCAATGCATCAGAACATAAAGGAACAATAGAAGAAAATCATGCAAACATAGAGACACCAGGATTGGTCAGAGACCAGGGCAAAACCCACTATGGGGAAAACCATGAAAATATTCTTATAATAGATTTCCATCAAATGATTCAACAAAATAGAGTACAATGATCCATATTTTCACAACAACTAGGTATCTTTTATTTATAGGCTTCCATGAGGGTTCACTTGACCTGTCCATTAGTACATGTGCATATGGCCAACGTGATCCATAATATATGTATGAATAAAATAATTCATAACTCAACTTCCACTTGTCCAAATGAGGTGATATTCAAGTCTATTTTGGTCCTCTCGGAAAGAGGATTCTGGTACCATCATCATATCCATCACATGAGTATTCAAAACTGGAATTTGACCATAGTTACATATTTTAACATTCCCTCTCAAATAGGGAGAATTCACTTGCCAATACCTGACCATCGATCAACATTACATACGTCCCATATTAAGTATCTCATCATCTCAGATAATAAATGTACATCTATTGCTTATTCTTTCTTATCTCTTGATTGTTCCTTCTTATATGCTAAATATTCTCGAATCTAGAAGAAGAAGAATTTTCCACAGGAGGGGAGCTTAAGCTACGACCCTCTATTCATCGGGTTTTTCTTTCCTACATCTCAAATGATCCTGAAGAGGGATTTACTTATCACCTCTCATCAAGGAGGTTAGATACATCCATATACACAAATATACATGCAGGAAGTATAAGCAATGATCAAAACTATAATCAAAATAATCAAATCGATAAGTCTAAACAAGTGTAAATACATAAAGAAATATCATAAGTCAAGGAGTACTTATCTTCAATGAGAGGTGATCCTCTCCCTCTTGAACCAACCTTCAAGAGTCATCACTATCCATAGTCCACATAAGATGTTTCCTTCAATAAAAAACCAGCCATCTATGGCTTCATCAAATCTGTCCCAAGTGCTTAACAGACAGACATGGTCACTCTCATACCATTTTGTGCGAGCGACTGGGGACCAAACTGACCCAGACTCCTGGTCACTCTCATGAAGACTCAGTGCCAATGTCCAAGGACCCAAAGTCGCTCTCATGACCACTATGTTTCAGTGTCCATGGAACCAAATGCTCAGTTTTGTGCTAGCGACTTTGAATCGGAAAACCCTAGTTCTGTGCAAGCTTCATCTGGAAGTTTCATACCCTTGAGCGAGCTTCCTCCGTTAGATCTGTGGGAGCCAAGACCAAATAGAAGAGGATAAGATAGGTTGATGTGTGGCCAAATGAGCTTGAGGTCTCTTCTATTTATAGGCTTCCATGAGGGTCCACTTGACCTGTCCATTGGTACATGTGCATAGGGCCGACCTGATCCAAAATATATGTATGAACAAAATAATTCATAATGTAATGACGAAAAGTCATATACGCAACGGAAATATTAAAATAGTTCACAGAAAAAGACATCCATCATAGGATAGTAATTTTAAATTGTATATTGTATAAAGAATCGATGTAGGATGAATACAAATGTGAATGAGGGTCTTGTATACATAGCCAAGTAAGTACCCTTTCACAAATAGTTATGTCCTTAGGGACATACCTTTTCATTAATTGCTTAACTAATTAATCATTAATCTTATTTGTTATCTTTTACATTATTTATGTTTATTTTTTATATACATTTAGTTCATTACATTGCCTTCCCCTTCAAAAAGCTTTGTCCTCAAAGCTTACTGATGAAGGATTGGATCTCTTCTGTCGTGCATAATATCTTCTTGTTTCTGAGCTTTCATCTTTGTTGATACAAGACGATATGATGTTCTGAGCGATAAACAAAATCGTCACACTAAAAATGGATTGGACCATCCTAGATTAATCTTTTGGAGAATCTTTTGATCCTTAGAGATGTGTGGTGAATAGTTATTGTTTGACAGCATTGAGCTCACTTCAATATTCTTTAGAACATAAGTTTGTTTATGTTAGGCATGATATAGATTTGTAGATTGATTATGGTGTCTACTCTTGTGATTCAGATGTAGATAAGGAATTTTTCTTGTTTGAACTTCCTTAAATGCTTTTATGGTAGGTTCCTGATTTCCCTCAGGCATTGTTGTTATTGACTTGACTACTGAATCCTCATTTGGGGTGTCTGTCATTTGAACGGAAACCTCTGAGTACATTTTTACTTTAGTAGGATTTGGATTTGCCTGAAATGTGAGATTAGTGGAATCAATGTTTGTTTCTTCAGCGTGGGTTGCTACATCTGGAGATTTTGATGCTTCCTTTGTGATAAATTCTTTGTATCTATTCTCCAATGATTTCTTATCAGTCTTTTTTTAATCTAGTTAAGCAGATTTTGGTTATGTTTTTTAGACGTAACATTTCTTCTTTTTTCTGAATCATCGATCTTGTCTCTATTATCCTTATCTTGATATTTTAATTTTTTAATTTGTTCTAATAATTTTTTGTTAAGGTCTTTTAAACATAAATTCTCCTCTTATTTCTTTAATAGACTTTCATTGAATTTTTTGTCAAAACTCTCTTTTTCTTGTTCTAACTTGTGCTTCTTAGTTTTACACTTTTTGACTTGTGCAAGGAGTTTCTCATTGTGGTTCCTTAGATGAAAAATTTCTTCATTGCATTCTGTTGATTTTGCATGAAACCGCTATGCGAGATCTTTATATTTCTTCTCTGAGGCTTTTTTTTTTTATTGAAGTTTTGTGATTTCTTCTTTTAATTCTTTAATTTGCATCTGGGTGCTATATTGATATTATTCTAGAGTAAACAATCTTCAACATTTGGGACAAGGTATTATGCGATTTTTATAAATCGATAAATACCTATCTTCTGCTCCACAAAATGGAAATCTGATCCAAAATGTAGAGTTATGTATGGATTCCAAATTTTCTCTATCATTTTCAAATTAGACTTCTTTCTTCAGTGATGAACTTTCTTTTGTGTTTGTCACCAAGCTTAGGGTTTAATAGGTAACCTTTTTTTTAAATAATTACTATATATATATAGTTTAATGAAACAGGCTAATGGAATGTCGTGACTGTAATGAAGTGTTACCCGATAAATTGGTTTGATGGACCCATAGATTAGAGGAGGGATGTGTTAAATGACTATTGGATGGGAAGCAATGAACAGGAGGGTGGGATCGAGTGACGACAATGAGGATCCAGGGACATGGGTAGCTCAGAGCCGAAGGATAAGTACCAGTTGTTACAGCTAGGGGAAGAAGACGATAGTGCAAACAGACATGAAAATGGCTACACGGCAGTTGTTTACCAATAGTAATGGACTGGACAACGAATTTGAATTTGTCGGTGGTTGTGAAGAAAGTGGGAGAGTGGATTTTAGTCGGAAGAAACAACAGGAAGTCGTGAGTTTAGACATAGTGGAAATCGATGGCAACAGAGTCGATGGTGGCAGTAGAGCTCCGACCACTTGAAGGTATATTGCAGTGATGGATGAGTGGAGAAAGCAGCAAGGTGGAATGAGCAGAGAATTATGGTGATGGAGGGCGGGCCTGTTGAGCTTTCGGTTGGGACATTACGCAGCGGGTTGTCACTATCTATGTGTGGTCGGCATACAACATTGACTGCAACACTATTTCTGACTTATTCTTATTCATAGTATATATATATATATATATATATAGATAGATAGATAGATATGGTATTTTTCAATATTTTTTTTTATATAGATTTTGGTTTTATTTTTTTTATTTTTTATATATATAATCTTTTCTATTTGCCCTTTTTTGTATTTTGATTTTTTTCCTTTTTTTTTAATAGCCAAAGGCCTGACAACGAATCCAGTGGAATGGAGAATCTCCAAGACTGACAAAATGCCTAAATCATGATGACAACAAGGTTGACGATAGGTTGACAACCAAAGGCCTGGTGATTAGCCAAACGTGGCTCTGATACCAATGTAATGACCAAAATTCGTATACACAAAAAAATATTAAAATACTTCGTAGACAATGACATCCATTGTAGGATAGTAATTGTATATTATATATTGTATAAAGAATTGATGTAGGATGACTACAAATGAGAATGAGGTTCATGTATATATAGGCAGGTAATTACCCTTTCGCGAATAGTTATGTCCTTAGGGACATATATTTTCATTAATTTCTTAAGTAATTAATCATTAATCTTATTTTTTAACTTTTACATTATTTATGTTTATTTTTATATAAATTTAGTTCGTTACACATAACTCAACTTTCGTGTGTTCAAATGAGGTGGTATTTAGGTCGATTTTGGTCCTCTTGGAAAGAGGAATCTCATGCCATCATCATCTCCATCAAATGAGTATCTCAAAGTGGAATTTGATCGTAGTTGCATATTTTAACTCTCCCTCTCAACTAGGGAGAAGTCCACCTGCCAATATTTGACCATCGATCAACATGACATACGTCCCATCTCAAGTATATCATCATCTTGGATTTTTAATGTACATATCTTTCTTATTCCTGCTTATCTCTTGATTGTTCCTACTCATATGCTGAATATTCTCGAGCCTAGAAGAAGAATAATTTGCCACCGGAGGGGAGCATAAGGTACCACCCTCTATTCATCGGGCTTTTCTTTCCTGCATCTCAAACGATCCTCAAGAGGGATCTACTTATCACTTCTCATCAAGGAGTTTAGATACATCCATATACTAAAATATACATGCAATAAGTATAAGCAATGATCAAAACAATAATCATAATAATTAGATCCATAATTCTAAACAAGAGTAAAGACATAAATAAATATCATAAGTCAAGGAGTACTTATCTTCAATGGGAGGTGATCCTCTCCCTCTTGAACCAACCTTCAAGAGTCATCACTATCCATAGTCCACATAATATATTTCCTTGAATCAACAACCAACCATCTAGGGCTTCATCAAATATGTCCCAAGTGCTTGAGCATCTTCACATAGACCATGCTACAATTTCATACATCAAATCTCAAATCTTTGTCATAAACTAGGGTTTTTCTCAAACCCTAACCATCAAATCCTTATGCACTAAATACCTAGGGTTTCCTTCATAACATAGAATTATTTTAGGTCTCAACCATCCTCTTATTTCTTCCATCCAAAGTGTCTCCATGGGGGTGATCTCGATGGCTTTTACTCAGCACAACTTTGATACCATGTTAATTTTTAATAGGGCTATATTTTTCTTTTCTTTGATAATTGCATTTCTCGATTAACAAATTAAGTTCATGCCATAAAATCATAACATTATTCAGATTTACATCATTATTCATCAACATATGCAACTATGTAGAAAGAAAAATAACACCATCATCAATGTAGCGAAACATAAAGGAACAATAGAAGAAAAGCATGCACACATAGAGACACCAGGATTGGTCGGAGACCAGGGAAAACCCTTGCAAATATTCTTCTAATAGATTGTCATCAAATGATTCACAAAAAGAGAGTACAATGATCCATATCTTCACAACAACTAGAATTTCCATGAAATGCATCTAAAACATCAGAACTCTGATTCAGATAAATGTAATGTATTGTCATTGCCTGTAAACTGCTACCGAGCACTTCTGTCACTAAGCGAGATCTTCATAACACTAAAATCTCATCTTGGAGTCTCAATCACAGGGAGGAGGAGTTGTAATAGTGACTATGACAGACAGGGTCGCTCTCTTCTTCGGACTTGTGGTTTGCACCTCCTTGAGAGGGATGATGATTATGGTATCTTTTTGTGATTTATATGATTATTTATGCTCTGATACCATGTTAATTTTTCATAGTGCTATATTTTTCATTGCTTTGATAATTACATTTCTCCATTAACGCATTAAGTTCACCCCATAGCATCATAACATTATTAAGATTTACATCATTATTAATCAACATATGCAACTATGTAGAAATAATAAGAAAATCAACATCAATGTAGTGGAACATAAAGGAACAATAGAATAAAATCATGCACACATAGAGACACCAGGATTGGTTGCAGACTAGGACAAAACCCACTATGGGGAAAACCCTTGCAAATCTTCTTCTAATAGATTGTCATCAAATGATTCAGAAAGAGAGAGTATAATGATCCATATCTTCACAATAACTAGAATATCCATGAAATGCATTTAAAACATTAGAACTCTGATTCAGATAACTGTAATGTGCTATCACTACCTATAGCCTGCTACCGAACACTTTTGTCACTGACTGGAATCTTCGGAATTCTTGGAGTCCCGCTCACAAGGAGGAGGAGCTAAGCGAGCGACTATGATAGATAGGGTCACTCTCTCTAAATTTCATGATGGTGACTATGGCATCTTGGTCGCTCTCATACCATTATGTGTGAGCAGTCGGGGACCAAACTGACCCAGACTCTCAGTCGCTCTCATGAAGACTCTGTGCCAGCATCCAAGGGTCCAAAGTCACTTTCATGAAAACTGTGTGCCAGCATCTGGGGACCCAATTTCCTAGTTCTATGCCAACAACTTTGAATAAAAAACCCTAGTTTAGTGCGAGCTTTATCCTGAAGTTTCAGACCCTTGAGTAAGCTTCCTTCATCAGACTTGTACGATCCAAGACCAAATAGAAGAGGAGAAGAGAGCTTGATGTGTGTCCAAATGAGCTTGAGGTATCTTCTATTTATAGGCTTCCATGAGGGTCGACTTGACCTGTCTATTTTTACATGTGCATAGGGTCGACCTGATCCACAATACATGTATGAATAAAATAATTCATAACTCAACTTTTGCTTGTCCAAATGAGGTGATCTTTAGGTTGATTTTGGTCCTCTTGGAAAGAGGAATCTGATGCCATCATCATCTCCATAAAATGAGTAGTCCAAAGTGGAATTTGACCACATTTGCATATTTTAACACTCCCTCTCGACTAGGGAGAATTCCACCTGCCAATATCTAACCATCGATCAACATGACATGCGTTCCATCTCAAGTATCTCATAATATCGGATCATCAATGTACATCTCTTGCTTATTATTGTTTGTCTCTTGATTGTTCCTACTCATATGGTGAATATTCTTGAATCTAGAAGAAGAAGAATTTTCCACCAAAGGGGATTTTAGCTACCACCCTCTATTCATCGGGCTACAACCCGAAATCTCTATCAGCGGGCTACTACCCATAAATGTGTCATCGGGCTACTACCTAGAAATGTCATCGGGCTACTATCCATAAATATGTCATCAAGCTACTACCTGGAAGCAAAAAGAGGATGATGGAGACCTAAAAGAATGCTAGGATATGAAGGAAACCCTAGGTAGTTAGTGCATAAGGATTTGATGGTTAGGGCTTGAGAGAAACCCTGGTTTATGGAAAATATTTGAGATTTTATGTATGAAACTCTAGCATGGTCTATGTGAGGATGCTCAAGCACTTGGGAAAAATTTGATGAATCCCTAGATGGTTGGTTGTTGATTGAAGTAAATGTCTTATGTGGGCTATGGATAGTGTTAACTCTTGAAGGCTAGTTCAAGAGGGAGAGGATCACCTCTCATTGAAGATAAGTACTCCTTGACTTATGATATTTCTTTATGTATTTACTCTTGTTTAGACTTATGGATATTATTATTATGATTATAGTTTTGATCATTGGTTATACTTCCTGCATGTATATTTGAGTATATGGATGTATCTACCTCCTTTTTGACATGTGATAACTAGATCCCTCTTGAGGATAATTTGAGATGCAGGAAATAAAATCTAGATCTGAAAAGATGTAAAGAGGCACTTGATGAAAAGGTGACAAGCACTACAAGTTGTCTATGAGAAGGTGCAGAGGTATTTGAACACTATAAGGTATGAAAGGTATATTGTTTCAATGCTATGTTTGAGCTATAATATTGGATTACTAGGTAAGCCTTATGGTATGTTGAGAATGTCTCCTTTGAAAATGGTTCGTTCTTGCATATGAAAGAGATTTGGGCTTATGTTTCTTAGGATGAAGTGGTGCACCTGGTATTGAATATTTTGATCAGGTTGATATTCTTGATTTTATGAGGTTACTTATTGCTGATATTGATATAGTGGCATAATTTAATGTTTGGCTAACATCTATTGTTCTTAGAGATCCTGATTCTGTGAAGAAGTGAGCATTGCATGAAGCAAGCTCCAATGATCCAGATATGTCTTCATTGGTAGTTATCTGATGAAGCTAGGATGATGTTTTATTCCAAGCCTCTACCTCAGAAGTGTTCCAAGGTATGAATTTGATTTTGATTTTTGTTTTTATATACTAACGATCTACTATTGTCAGGTAAAGAGCCTCTGATGATATAAGAGGGAGATGGCTTCTAAATCTTGGAACAATGTATCATGGCATGATGAATCGATTTCTGAAGTTGGGTAAAGATAATATATATTCTGAAACTATTAATGAAGCATTTAGAAGTGGACATGCAAATCCTTGGACACTTTGGTTTGAATGTAAATATGTTGTTGAACTTGACATGGCATCTGATAGTTGATTGAAGCATTGATGTTCCGTTTTGAACATCCAACTGTATATATATGATGTGCATAGAACCTGAATAAGTTCATTATTGAGCTGATTCATACACATTTCCACCATGATATGATCTATTCTTGGATTGATATATTCTTATGTGATCTAGATTTAAACAGGAACGTAACAAATTACATATGTAACCATAAATATAGAGATGCAACAGAAATAATGCTTCATTTCATTAATGTAAAATACTGAAATATGCTTACAAACAAAAATGGAAATAAACCAGCAAGGGCGATGGTAGCTTATCTTTGAGAAGAGATGTGGTGGCTACATGCCTCTGAACTGTGTTACAATGAGGTTTGAAGGCCTATTTATTGTTGAGAAACAATGGAAAACCCTAAACATCCAAAAACCTAACCCTAGTAGATGAAAGGCCAAATTATGGGCCATGTTTGGGTAAATTGGTACATCAACTTCTCGGGGTCGTAACTTTGGCATATGATCTCCGTTTGATGCGCACAACATCTCGTTAGAAATATCTATCTGAGAAATACATCGTTTATGACCTCAAAACGGCTCCAAAAGTTCAGGACCTGAAAAACTGCTGAAAATAGTAAATTGTGATACAATTAAGGAAATTGAAAAACTGAAAGAGACAGTTGTGGGGGTCCAAGTGGGATACGTGGGTGGCCACCAACATCCACTTGGATCATTCCTCCCCCCTTAGGAAGTAATGGTCCCAATTGTGTTGGGTTCTTCCTTGAGATGAGGAAGCCTCTGCTGAGCTAGGTCCCTGGTGAGCTGTTCTCAAGCCATGGTCGACGACAGTCCACATTGAACACTTAGTGCAAGCGAAGGAATGGGGGAATATTGTGCTCCAAAGAATTGTTTCCCATAGCCTTAGTAATGCGTAAGGACCATATCAGAGTGGTCGGAGCTTCTGATGGGATCTTGTAAGGCGTTCTTTCTACAGATGTAACCAAACTTTGTCACCCACCTGAAACTTGTGTGGTACCTGATGTTGATCATGTCACTGCCTGTACTTGGCATTTTCCAGAATGGAGTGGTGATAGATTAGCCTGTTGGGTAGAGGTGCTCCAGAAGTCAGATAAGACGAATGCTTGACCTAAAAGTCCAACGGTACCCCTGTGGGTGAGGAGAAGATGATTGTATCCCTCTGATGCTGCTGTTGCGTGCAGGAACCCTTCGTAGGGGTCATGGATGTGGCGATGATCTTCCCCTTACCTTGGGAGCAAACCAGACGGAAAATGAATTTCCTAGTCTGGGAGATGAGCTTGCTGCATTTCTTAGCAGTGATTAAATAGGTGGCAGTAGGTGGGGCTACCTTTGGTATCCTGTATAATGAATTACCCAAAGTAATAATAACAGTGCGAGGCCTTGACTCATACACATCATGTCGCCTCCACAAGTATGGCTGGCCTAATAATACATCACAAACATCTAGAGGTGCAACATCACACAATACCTCATTTATGAAGGGCTTGATGTTGTAGGGAAGGCGACACTGCTGGCGAACTCAGAGATCTCATCCTTGATGAAGCCACCCAATACTATACGACTGTGGGTGTGGTGTAGTTGGTAGGCCCAACCGCTTTATGACCTCTACTGAAATGAGGTTCTTTTGGCTCCCACTGTCAACAGTGAATTACAGTGGTGAACCCTTCACCCACATATGTGAGTGGAAAAGACGCTCCCCCTCCTCTGGATCTTTGGGCTCATTTTTCTTTATGTTGGTGGTGGCATCAGTGGCACTGGGCTCTGCGTCAATGATTTGCTTCCCTTTGCCGTTCCCCTTGTTAGGTTCTGACTCAGGGTCGGAACATGCATTTGATTCTGAAGCCTTCAACTTGGCCACCAATGACTGCTTGGTTCGACACTCACTTGTGTTGTGAGTGGGGCTCTTATGGAAGTCACACCACTTTCCTGTGTCCTTCTTTGACTTCGTGGTGTTGTTCTTTTCTTGTGGCTTCGACGTGCTGTCTTGGGTTTCCCTGTCTTGGATTTTTCCTTGGTTCTGCAATTTGGGGAGCCTTTCCCTTGATTTGGATTCACAGATCCAAAGTCTCGCTTCTTCTGTTTAAACTTCTACTTGATTTTGATTGTGTATCAGTACGTTGTGCCAAGCGAGGAGATGTTCAGGAACTCCATCTCTTCCTGGATGTACTTGTATACGCAGCCACGATATTTGAGTACCAAATGTAGCTCTGAATCCTTAATACCCAACTGTGTGTGAAGGGTATGAAAAATGTTTGTGAACTCCGACACATCTTGGTCCCTTCCCTGCTGCATAGTGGTCCACTTTATGTATTTGTCCTCATAGCTTTTGAAAGGGTAGTACTACTCCTTGATGGCATCACGGAATGAATTCCAAGTGGGTGCGTCTAAAAATAGTGAGCCCGTACTTTCATCCTTCTGCTCGCAGTAGGTTTCCCACCAGTCCTTTACGTGGGGGGTTGCTTTGAGAAGAGCGAAAATAATCTTTTCCGAACTGGAAAAATCATGAACAGAAAAATACCCTTCGAGCAGATTTAACCATTTATCTACAGCATCTGTGTCTAGCTAACCCTTGAATATGGGGATTTCAAAATTAACTTGTACCTTAAAGGGTGTGGAATTTCCAGAGTAGCTGTTGGAAGCCAATGCGTCACCTCTGGGTAGCCATTGAAAGATCTAGGAAAAGTTTTCTATCATTGTGTTCCTTTGTCGTTCAAGGGCTTCTTCGAGCAAGATTTTGATAGGATCTCCTGCCCCCTCGTCTTTCTTTTCATCTGCCATGGGAGGTCATTGAGATTTGCGAGGCTGGTCTTGCAAAGGTTCAACCTGTTCAAGCCCTGACTCCTTATATACTGAACTCGTTGAGGACATGCAAAGAAAAACAGAGAAAAAAGCAAACCGTTCTGATACCACTGATCCGAATTTAAACAGGAACACAAAAAATTACGAATGTAACCATAAATACAGATATGCAGTAGAAATAATGCTTCATTTCATTAATGTAAAATATTGAAATATGCTTACAAACAGAAATGGAAATAAACCAGCTAGGGCGATGCTAACTTATCTCTGAGAAGAGATGTGCGACTACATGCCTCTTAACTGTGTTATAACAAGGCTCGAAGGCCTATTCATTGTTTAGAAACAATGGAAAACCCTAAACATCCAAAAACCTAACCCTAGAAGATGAAACACCAAACTGTGGGCCCATTTTGGGTAAATTGGTACATCAACTTCCCGAGGTCGTAACTTTGGCATACAATCTTTGTTTGATGTGCACAATATCTCGTTAGAAATGTCTATCTGAGAACTACAACTTTCCAAAAAAAAACGTCGTTTAGGGCCTCAAAACGACTCTGAAATTTCAAGACCCGAAAAACTGCTAAAAATAGTAAATTGTGATACAATTAAGGAAACTGAAAAACTAAAAGAGATAATTGTGGGGGTCCAAGTGGGATAGGTGGGTAGCCACCAATATCCACCTAGATCATTTGATAAATGATTGTATGATGTTGATGTTATTATTAATGATCACATATGAGTGCTTCCTTAGTATGAGATATGACATGATGAGAGGTCTGTGGTGCAATCGAGGTTGAGTATGATGTTGTTGGCATGACTAGATATGAGCAGGTTGAAGAAGATCCTTAGAGAGTTGTATGAGCATGATATGGATATGACATGGATACATTGCGATAATAAAGAGTGGGATCTCATTGGTAGAAAATCCCATATATATAGTTGGGACTGTGATACTCTCATATATTGAGACAATGTAGCTATGCAAGACAAGCTTAGGCTTGTGGTTGGTACCTTCTTGAGAGGGAGGATGATTATGGTATCCTTTTGTGATTTATATTATTATTTATGCTCTAACATGATTTTGTTTGATGTCTTTTATAAACAAGAGACAACGATTAATGATAGATGACTTGATACAAGTACGATGATATGTTTATGATGAGAGCAACACTGATTGAAGACACTAAGCCAAGATCTTCCTCCCTTGTCTGAGCTCCCAGTGTATGGAATTGAGATATAAGACTCCTGGGGTTGAGGGAACTCTCGAAAATAGGGCATTACCCCTATTTTTTACCCATAGGGTTGGAGTAGTAGGTCACCCTATCTTGGTCGTTGAAGAGTATACCAGAGTTGGCATCATACCCACAAGCTGGGCTTGTTGGGATTATCCCTCTCCATCTGGCCAATGGTTTAGGAGGCTTGGGGATGTGATATCCTTACCTTTGTTAAGTCGGGTATCTCACCCAAGATAGGATTATGATGTAGGTGTTCTACCCCCTTACTATTTAGGGTCATTGATGGGAATATTAGTAGGCAATAGGATGGGTTGAGTAGTAGCACCCCTATATCACCTATTGCTCGATATGGGGTCTTAGTAGTAGCTCCCCCATGAGATTTCGTGTTGAGTAGAAGCTTCCCAATGTTGTTCCAGGTTGATATGTTCTCCTTGATGATATGCTCTCTGTTGATGGTGCAGGTTGTAGATCTGACTCCTCGCCAACATTTTCGAGTAGTAGCCTGATGACATTTCCATGTAGTTTCTTGATGACATATTTTCGAGTAGTATCCCATCGACATATTTCATGTAGTAACCCATCGTCAGATATTTTTGGTAGTAGCCTGCTGACATATATTTCTATGTAGTAGCCCGTCGATTGATATTTTGGGTAGTATCCCGTTGACATATATTTCGGGTAGTAGCCCATTGACTGGTATTCCAAGTATTAGCTTGCTGACAAATATTCTATATAGTAGCCCGCTAATAGAGATTTTGGGTCGTAGCTCGATGAGGAGAGGGTGGTAGCTTAAGCTCTCCTCTGGTAGAAAATTCTACTTCTTCTAGATTCGAGAATATTCATCATATGAGAAAGAACAATCAAGGGATAAGAAGGAATTAGCAAGATATATATATGATGATCCAAGATGATGAGATACTTGAGATGGGACTTATGTCATGTTGATCAATGGCCTGATATTGGCAGGTAGAATTATCCCTAGTTGAGAGGGAGTGTTAAAAACATGAAACTATGGTCAAATTCCACTTTGGACTACTCATTTGATGGAGATGATTATGGCATCAGATTCCTCTTTCTGAGAGGACCAAAATCTACCTAAAGATCACCTCATTTGGACAAGATGAAGTTAAGTTATGAATTATTTTATTGATACATATATTTTGGATCAGGTTGGCCCTATGCACATGTACCAATGGACAGGTCAAGTGGACCCTCATGGAAACCTTTAAATATAATAGACCTTAATCTCATTTGGACACACATCAAGCTCTCTTCTCCTCTTCTATTTAGTCTTGTCTTGCACAAGTCTGATGGAGGAAGCTTGCTCAAGGGTCTAAAACTTCATGATGAAGCTCACACTGAACTAGGGTTTTTTTTATTCAAAGTCATTGGCAAATAACTAAGCATTTGGGTCCCTAGAAACTGGAACACAGTGGTCATGAGAGTGAATTTAAACCCTTGGATGCTGGTACAGATTCTTCATGACAACGACTGGGAGTCTAGGTCAGTTTGGTCCCTCGTCACTCGCACATAATGGTATGGGAGTGATCGAGCTGCCACAGTTGCTATCATGCAGATCACAGAGAGCAACCTGTCTATCATAGTCACTCACACAGCTCCTCCTCCCTGCAACCGAGACTCCGAGATGATATTTCAGTATTTCAAAGATTTCGCTCAGTGACAACAGTGTTCGGTAGTAGGCTACAGGTAGTGACAATACATTACAATTATCTGAATCATAATTTTTCATGTTTAGATGCATTTCATGGATATTCTATTTGTTGCGAATATATGGATCATTGTACCCTCTTTTTCTAAATCATTTGATGACAATATATTAGAAGAATATTTGCAAGGTTTTTCCCCATAGTAGGCTTTTCCCTGGTCTCCAACCAATCCTGGTGTCTCTATGTGTGCATGATTTTCTTTTATTGTTCCTTTATGTTCTGCAACATTGATGATGTTATTGTTATTTCTACATAGTTGCATATGCTGATGAATAATGATGTAAATATGAATAATGTTATGATGTTATGGGGTGAACTTAATGTATTAATGAAGAAATACAATTATCAAAGCAAAGAACAATATAGCCCTATGAAAAATTAACATGGTATCATAGCTTCAAAATCCATCTCCCTATTTACAGGTAGTAGCCGAATGACATTTGCAGATAGTTTCCTAATGACAGATATTTATGAGTAGTAGCCCATCAACTGATATTACACATAGTAGCTTGTTGAAACATATTCCAGGTAGTAGCCAGTTGAAGGATATTTTAGGTAGTAGCCTGCAGATAAAGATTTTGGATTGTAGCCCGGTGAATAGAGGGTGGTAGCTTAAGCTCCCCTTCGGTAGAAAATTCTTTGTTGGGCATGTAGTCCCCCCAAACATGTTTTGGGGCTCAAAGCCCAAGTTTTGACCTGATATTGTTGTAAAGACTCCGCGAATTACGGTCACTGAGCGTGAAATGTATGATAGAGTCACAGGGTTGTCCTCCCTAGTCTTGTAATGTAATGTTGGCCTACCCATGGTCCACAGACCATGGGATTGTATAAATAGAGCAAGGCTCTAAGTGTAAGAAATAGCAATAAGGAATGTTAGGATATTCCGACACATAGGAAATAGTTAAGTATAACTTGGTCTAGTATAGAGTTAGGTAAAGTGTGTTTCTTTACTATGTACATTTTGTAACTTACAATCCGACAGTTCATTCTCTCCTCGGTATTACCAACACTTGATCCGTGGCTTAACACCCGATTGCTCCATGATCTCTATTTAAAGAGCATGGAGGGTCATTTGTAGGTTAACTGTTCATGAGAGAAGATTATGTAAATTTTCATTCTTTTATTAATAAATTTCCTGAAGTGGCCGCGTTGGCTCAGGCCGTGGACTGTTTCCCTCTTTGAGGGTTTTAACCACGTCAAAATACTGGTGTATTGATCTGTGATCTATTTGTGAGTGGTGTCCTTTGGTGTTCTGTCTGAGGAACTTACCCTGTAAATTCCTACATGGTATCAGAGCTATTTGAGGGTCGCGTCTGTTGGTGATCCAAATCTGAAGCCGGTAGAACTGCATCCGACTGCTGTTTCCTATATCTACTATTTCTGACTACTTTCAGGCTGAGAGGACTGCTCTATTGTGTTGGGAGCATTTGTTCCAGTGAGGAACCCCTTTCGTTTCATGCGAAAATGTTTCCGGTAGCCCTAGCTACGTCATTTTTAAGATCTAGAGGTATACAATGTTTTTGCAGTTTACAGTTATTTTCTCTCTGTTTATTTTGGTTTCGGTTTATTTAGCTTTTTTTATTACTGGATCTATACCTTTCATTTCTGCGTATGCTCTTTGCCCCGCGACTCTGTGCGATCTGGGAAAATCAGAAACAGAAAGGAAGGATTCTTCTCATGTGTATGCTCTTTTCCGCTGCGCCTTAGTGTGATCTCAGAAAATCTGAAACATTGAGGAAAATATTTAGTTTCCGGCTAAAGCTAACTTCGAGCCGCAAGGTTCATTTTTTTCTTGTATGTCCGTGTTGGGTTTTGTGTTTTTTGTTTTGTAGGGAAAAAGAGCTTTCTCAAAGCAAGCACGCAACCCAAAGCTTCAACCCCCCCCCTCTCTCTCTCTCAAACTTTTTGTATAGCTCACTTGGTCCAAAGATAATTTTTGAGAGTAGAGGTCTTGAGTTCAAGTCTCCTTTTTGTGGGGGCGGATTTTTCATTTCCGCACATTCCCGCACTTCGTCGGCATCTTCATCAATATTTTTTTTCAAAAAGCCATAACTTCTTCATCCGGAAGCCGTTTTCAGAACCGTTTTTTTTTAAACAGCCTAATTTTTAGAGATATTTCCATTGGAACACTTAGTTTCAGCATCTATAGCTTTAGTTTCTGTTAAAATGGAAAATCCATGCCAAGTTATTCTTGACAGCACCAACTACTTCCAATGGTGGTCCTACATTGTGGATTTACTTAGAGGTAAAGGTCTTTACAGAATAGCCTCAAGCCAAGAGACCAAACCAAAAGATGAAGATAAGGCAGCTAAATGGGAAAATAGGCAAGACCAAGCATGTGGGTTGATAGGGATGTCTATTTCTCTAGATCTCAGATTCCATATTGTAGAACTTGATGCTCCTAATGAAGCAATGAAACAGATTACTAAAGTCTTTGGAATTAAAAATGAACTAAGAGCCCATCAACTTGAAAATGAGTTGCTTACATTGGACCCCAATAATTTTTCTTGCATTGAAGATTTTTTGTCCAAATTCAAGACCCTTAGACTTCTCTTGGAAGGTGTTAAGGTTAAGAAAGAAGATAGTAACCTTATCTATTCCATTTTACTAAGTTGGGACCAACCTACTCTGTGTTTGTTTCCACCTTCCATTCTACAAGAGAAGCTTTCATTTCTCAAGGACAAGACTACAAGTCCCCTTCCTTTGATTCTTTTTGTGATTCTTTAATAAGAGAACAAGAAAAACTCTTACACCTTGGTCTTATTAATCTTGGAAACTCTTCTAAGAAAGCGTTAGTCGCCCAGCAGCAACCAAATCCAAAGAATCCTAAGAAGTTGTATCCTAAAAAGAATGGTCCTAAACCAAACAAGGGTCCTAAGCAATTTCAGCCTCAAAATGAAAAATCATTTCAACAAAATGATAAGACAAATAAAAACAAAGGGAAGAAGACTGATAGACATTGCAACTTTTGTAATCCAGATGGCCACTTAGAATCCAAATGCTTTAAGAAGATGGAAGCCTTGGAAGCAGCAATGAAAAAGCATAACATCCATTTGGAGCACTCTTCAACTTCAACTTCATCTTCAGGAATGGCACTTTCTGCATGTGGTTGTCAAGCATCTCGGTCTAGCTATGCACTAAATGTATCTTCTTCTTCTCATTCTAATGAGTGGCTCATTGATTCTGGAGCTTCTTATCACATGGCCAAAAACAAAGCCATGTTTTCTTCTTTAAATGATTGTAACACCAAAAATATATATGTTGGTGATGATAGATCTCTTAGTGTTGTAGGGACTGGAACTATTCATATAGACAATGGTCAATTTAATGATGTATTATGTGTTCCAACTTTATCCTGCAACCTTCTATCTGTATATCGGATAACTCATTCAGGTGAAGATAAAATCGTTGAATTTTCACCTCATGATGTTGTAATCAAGGACCTAAGAGATCCTAAACAGATTTTAGCTACTGGCATTGCTGATGATTCTAAAAGGTTGTATAAGTTTCACAACTTTGGGTCATCAAATCTTCCCTCGGTATTTGTTGCTCATAATGATGAAGTGAGAAAACTTTGGCATGAGCAATTTGGTCACTTAAACAATCGCTCTCTTTAGAATCTATGTAAAGAAAATATGGTGACAGGTCTTCCAATGATATCTTGCAGAGATGGTGTTTGTTCCAGATGTGTACTCAGAAAACATCATCGAGACAGCTTTGAAAAACGTGCCTCTTAGCACACCTCACCCCTTTACAGCTTGTGCATAGTGATTTATGTGGTCCACTTCCAATTGTTTCCTTCTCTGGCTACAAGTATTTCTTAACTTCCATTGATGATTTCTCCAGACGCACTTGGGTATACTTCTTAAAACTCAAGAGTGAAGATTTAACATGTTCTTGGCCTTTAAGGCCTTTGTTGAAAAACAATCTGGACATCAAATTCTTAAGCTAAGATCTAATAATGGCGGAGAATATGTTAACAACAAATTCATCAACTTTTGCACTGAGAATGGAATTCAAATGCAACATACTGTTCCATATACTCCACAACAAAATGGTGTAGCTGAAAGGAAGAATCGCACCTTAAAGGAAATGGCTAATTGTATGCTTCAATCTAAGGGACTTAGTCTTAATTATTGGGCAAAAGCAATTAACTGTGCAAATTACATAATAAATCGCACTCCTACTAAGGTTTTAAAGAATATCACTCCAGAAGAAGCATGGAGCTCAATTAAACCAGATGTAAGTCAGTTTCGTGTTTTTGGAAGTGAAGCATGGGCCCATATTCCAAATGAGAAACACAAAGCTTTAGAACCTAAGAGTGAAAAATGTATTTTTGTTGGATATTTTGAAGATGTCAAAGGATATAGACTTATTCCACTTAAGTCCAAGAATGTTATCATTAGAAGAGATGTAAAGTTTGTTGAAAATATATCGGCCTACAAGCCTAGTTCGGCGAATGTGCCACCTCTTCCTATCTCTTCTACTTTTGACAATAATTCTTCTTCAGATGATGAAAGCAAGGATGACAATCCTCCCCCACCTTCTCAGGATCCTCCTTCAGCTCCTCAGCTTCCAAAATGGGTCCGTGCTACTCGGGATGCAGCAGGTGATCTTGCCGGTGATCCTACAGATCAGCGACGTACACATTCTTAGTTTGATAGAGCCTCTTCTTTACTGGCTCAAGCTTCAGCGAATTATGATCCTGACACCTTTGCAGAAGCTTCAGGCCATCCAGATTGGGAAGCAGCTATGAATGAAGAATATCATTCATTATTGGCAAATGATACATGGGATCTTGTTCCTCTACCAAAGGGATGAAAACTTGTTAGATGCAAATGGGTTTACAGAACCAAGTATGGACCAGATGGGAAAGTTGATAAACATAAAGCTCGTCTTGTTGCTAAGGGTTTTTCACAAGTTGAAGGCATTGACTATATTGAAACCTTCTCCCCTATTGCCAAAATGAACTCTATCCGCCTTGTTCTTTCCCTTGCTGCCTCTTTCAAATGGCAAGTCCATCAGATGGATGTTAAATCCGCCTTCTTGCATGGGGATTTGCATGAAGAAATCTATATGGAACAACCTATTGGCTTTATACAAACAGACTCCAGTCTTTTATGTCGGCTTAAGAAATCCCTTTATGGTCTCAAGCAAGCTCCTCGGGCATGGTATGCCAAAATGGATAGCTTTCTTTTAGAATCTGACTTTTCTAGGTGTCATTCTGACAATACTGTCTACACCAAGAAAGTGGGCAAGTCTCTTATCATTCTTGTTCTTTATGTTGATGATCTTATCCTCACTGGTAGTGATCCCAACCTTATCAACCATGTGAAGTCCAGCCTTAAAAAGAAGTTTGAAATAACAGACTTAGGACACTTACATTATTTTCTTGGTCTTCAAGTCTTGCAATCCAAGGAAGGTATTTCCCTTTCCCAATCCAAGTATGCCTGTGATATTCTATGTCATTTTCACATGGAAGACTGTAAGCCAGCCCCTTCTCCCTTTTAGTCTAGAGTCAAACTTTCAGTCACTTGTACTTCTCCTGAAGTTGATGCTACCTTATATCGTCAACTTGTAGGAAAACTTTTTTATCTAACCCATACTCGTCCTGACCTTTCCTTTGTTGTTGGCCTTGTTGCTCAGTTTATGCAAAACCCACGTGAAAGTCATTGGAAAGCAGCTAAAAGAATACTTTGTTATGTTCGAGGTACAGTTCAGTTTGGGATTCATTAGAGTGCCGAAGCATCTCCTCTATTGGTTGGTTTCACTGATTCCGATTGGGCTGGTGACCCTGATGATCAGAAGTCTACTGCAGGTTATGTGTTCACTCTTGGTTCAGGACCTATTACATGGGCTTGCAAGAAACAAGGTTCCATTTCTCTTTCTTCAGCAGAAGCAGAGTATCGTGGTGCCATAGAAGCTAGTAAGGAAGCCTTGTGGCTTCGTCAGATCCTGTCAGAGTTTGGATTTTAGCAGCAACATCCGACTACACTTTGGTGTGATAATCAAAGTGCCATTCAACTATGCAAATATACAGTCCAACATCAGTGCAGCAAACACATTGAACTGCACATGCACTTCATCAGAAAGTTCATTCACGACCATGTTCTTGAAGTGAAATATTGTTCAACAGATGATCAAGTTGCATACATCTTTACAAAGCCTCTCACAGAGGCGAAGTTCACTAAACTTCGATTTATAGTTGGAGTTCAGGAAGTTGTCACTAAGGGGGGATAGGCTCTAGTGCCTCCTTCCTTCTCCTATTGTGTCATATTTGTAAATCCTTCAATCCTATCCCAAGTTGTTCTTAAGGGGGGATGTTAGCATATTCTGACACATAGGAAATAGTTAAGTATAACTTGG
The DNA here is from genome assembly GCA_031772625.1 of Pinus tabuliformis. Taxonomy (NCBI): domain Eukaryota; kingdom Viridiplantae; phylum Streptophyta; class Pinopsida; order Pinales; family Pinaceae; genus Pinus; species Pinus tabuliformis. The sequence goes on from CM062818.1 coordinate 1,302,524,932, forward strand.
TCTAGTATAGAGTTAGGTAAAGTGTGTTTCTTTACTATGTACATTTTGTAACTTACAATCCGACGGTCACGATATGTAGTGATCCAACAGTTCATTCTCTCCTCGGTATTACCGACACCTGATCTGTGGCTTAACACCCGATTGGTCCATGATCTCTATTTAAAGAGCATGGAGGGTCATTTGTAGGTTAACTGTTCATGAGAGAAGCTTATGTAAATTTTCATTCTTTTATTAATAAATCGCCTGAAGTGGCCACGTTGGCTCAGGCCGTGGACTATTTCCCTCTTTGAGGGTTTTAACCACATCAAAATATTGGTGTATTGATCTCTGATCTGTTTGTGAGCGGTGTCCTTTGGTGTTCTGTCTGAGGAACTTACCCTGTAAATTCCTACAAGGAAGCGAGGAGATAGGATAGAATCGAAGTGAGTAAGTGTGTCTTTGGGTCGTAGCGTAGGGGAAGGCTATACAGCTAAGTGCCTAGAGGCCTAGTAGTCCGCAGCTGAGTACGCGGACCCCTGTAGCTGAGTGTGCAGGGCGGAGTGAGTTTGTAACTGAAGAAGAGATTAATAAAGAGAATTTTTATCATAATTTTGTGTGTGTGTTCTTGGTTTAATGCATGTCTTATGAAAATTGCAAATGTACTGGTTATTTACTGCACGCACCTGTATAAATGATTTATGTTGTTAAGTATAACTTAAAGCATGCAAGTCGGCTAAAATAATCAACTAACATTGGAATAGTAGTAAGGAATTGGGTAGTAACAACGTTCGGCCCCCGAGTAGGGTTGTGCGAAGGCAGCATCTCAGGCTGCGAGGTACGGGAAAGTGTGGTAGTGACGTGTGCGTAGGGTTAAACCGTGGACCTCTTGAACTCATCAGACATCTCCAGGGTGCAGAAACCTGGTTCTAGCACCCTCCCATACTACTTTAGGTGAGACTTCAGTCCACGCTCCGCGGAATGTTGTTGAAAGGACCAGTAGTACCAGGATTTGTTTGGCTAAATCATCTCCGAACCTGGGTCACACCCCAATAATCCAACAAATGGTTCTGTTGTCGAGACCAAGATCTGCATAAGAGATGTTTGATATCGTATCACTGGAATCCGACAAAGAAAGAAATTGAAGGGTGGTTGGACAGAAAGATTCATGAGTTTGCGACGGAGGAAAATAGGAATCTGTGAGTATAGAAGGAACAGTGGTTAGAGTGCTACTTATATACAGAAATCCATGAAATTTTCTTTGCATCCTTCCCCTCTGAGTTCTACGAGTGGATCGCGGAGCTAACAAATAGTCAAGGAAGGTGTAGGCTCGACAAGCCTATTGTGTGGACTCCAGAGTTGGTGCGCAGACTAGAAGCATCAAGAGATAAGATCATGCGTGTTGTGGACCATTGGCTCGATCAAATTATAAGAGGGTTTATCACCGAGTTCATGGTAGATACGTCAATTAGCTACAGTGAGGTGGAATGACGCTTCCTCAAAGGACCACGAGGTAAGTACATTAAATATTTGAACACTTGGATTAAAATGCTACTATGTGAAAAGTGGGTTATGTGAATAAATTGATGTTTGGGGCTACGTGAAGTGGGAGGATCTATAGAAACAAAGGTAGCGGAGAATTAGAGACTAGGCCCTTGATTTCACCTCCACGAGAAAGCGAGGAAGTGCTCGCCAAAGTTTCACTGAGAAGTGCGATTAGTCTGATAAGGCAGTGAATTCTGTGCATACCACCCCCACCTACACCACCACCAATTTCACCATCTTCACCCCCATCTTCGCCCACACCAACTACGCCACCACCACAGTTCAATATGGCGAACGCAATAAAATTTCTGGTATTCAAAGGAGTAGGGAATGAAGATCCGGACCAATTTTGGTTCGTAGTAAAGGCTATATGGGAAGCGCAAGGATTCGTAGATGATAATATAAGTAAGGCAACACTGGTCAGCACCTTGCAGGATCGTGCACTGGCGTGGTACATTAATCATTCCAATGACAATCCAAAGTAGGGATCGCAGATATCCAAGCTGCGCTAAACAGGGAATTTAGCAGGCCAAAATTAGAGACCCATTCGATTATTGGATTTAAGGAAATCGCAATGCTTCCAGGCGAGACCCTCTAGGAGCTGGATCAGAGATTGAAGTGTATGATTCGTGAAGCCAACATGACCTTGACGGATGGGCAACACCGCGCATGGTTTGTAGTGTCGCTAGCGCCGCATCTAAGGAACGCGTTGTCACAACAAAAGTTGTCAACTCAGGCCGAAGCTTTGGAGATCGCAATGAGACTGCATGAGACCCTGATACAAGATCCTAATTTAGGAGTCCAAAAGATCCATGTGCAATTGAAAAACTTGTGTCTTGAGATGCAGAGCCTAAAACAAGACAGGACGGCTCGCCCAGAAGCGCGCGAGGAGATATGGTGCATAAAGTGAAAAGGCCAGGGACATGATAAGGACCATTGTCTAGTCTTCATGAACTACCTTGCGGGAGGAGGGCCAATTCCATTGAGACCAGAGGCACAAGCAGGACCGAGCGCAATGCCTGCATTATGGTGCACGATTTGTCAGATAGGAGGGAAACATGCTAGAAATAATTACCATCTATTACAGAAGTATACACAGACATCCCAACAGTTGTTCTATAATTTCTGTAGGTTAGTAGGCCATGAGGAGCATACCTGTAGAAGTTATGAATTGATGATGGATCAAACTCCTACCTATAGGGTTCAAACCGAAATGCGAGCCCTCGATCAAAATGCAGGGATGGCACGCACTAGATTTCAGGGGCGCAGACGAGGTCGAGGTGGAATGGGACCAAGAAGGGGTCATCGACAGTTGCTCTATTACAATTATGGAGGGCCAGGGAATTATGACCGCGATTGTACAAATCCAATGATAGAATCATGTTTATATTGTACCCAGTTTTATCATGAGATGGAGGATTGCCCCACACTAATAGTGAGGTTGCGTGATAAAGGAACATTCCAACCTCCCCCGACTCAGAACCTGCAAATGATGAGGTCTGAGTCACGCGAGGAGGACCCTAATGTAAAAATCATGCTCCGAAGTGGCATCACGACAGGAGATTACAAGGGCAAGCAACTCGAAGAGAGTGCTTGGGTTCATAAGGCTCCAACAAAGGAACCAGAGTTTGATTTGGAGCACACGAAGGAGAGATTCATGGAAGCTAAGAAGAGCTACACGAAGGCCTCCACTTTAGGTAGTAAAGACAAACTAGAACCAAATATGGACCCATCAATGCTCACTACCTTTCTGGAGACATGCATGAAGTTGTTGCACGATAGCAAAGCGGTGAAGGGGCTGCAAAAACTCATCATTAGATGTGCAGAACCCAGAGAATCGCGCATAGTCTGGAAGCTTGGAAAGCACGCAACGCGAACAGGAAGGGAGATGAGATTGACTACGCAAATTGGGGAAAATGAAATGGATCAAGTGATTTTGGATCTAGGATCGTATGCAAACATTCTGTCAAAGAAGACATGGGAGTGCATGGGCAGGCCCGCATTACAATGGTCTCCTATTCAATTGTGAATGATAAACCAACAAAAGATCCTACCGATGGGAAGATTGCAGGGAATAACGGTAGATATCAAAGGTGCAAGCGCGCTTGCAGATTTCAAAGTGATAGAGACTTTTGATGAAAGCAATCCCTATCCCATGCCACTGGAATAGATTGGGCCACTAATATGAATGGAGTGATAAATCTAAAGAAGCGCAAGATGATTTTTGAGAAAAAATCATTGCACGTAATGGTATCCCTAGACCTTGTGGAGGGATCGCGCTACACAGAGCCGGTGCACGACTGCGACAGCGATGATGATCTAGACTGTATCTACAAGATAATGATCACGAGAAGGATTGGGTAAATCCAACAGCAGATGGCAGGATTTCGTGGGAGCGCGAAAGCTCTTGCACCTCAGATTCAGACGAGGAGATAGAAAGATGGAAAAAACAATTACACAAGGTAACCACGCTCAACTAAAACATGATGATAAGGTCACTATGTTTTTTAGAAATAGAGGCAAGAGATCTACCTATGTATGACTCACTGACCGTGGTAGATGATTTCCTGAAAAAATTTGAAAGAGAAGTACCAAAGCAGCAACGTTTCGACGCTTTGAAATGGGCACTACATGCTACGCCCGCAAGATGGTGGGGTATGCACCGGTGGAATTTTGAGGACTGGCGGGAATGCAGGAGAATGATGCACCTATGATTTGGGAAACCTTAGATGCAGCTAACATACAAGTATGATGGAAGGGAGGACCCACGTACACACCTTGCGAAATGACCAAGGTCTACGGGGAAGAGCCACAACCTGAGTGGGTGCATCTTTTCTATCATAGCCTAGATATCATACCCATGAATTGGTATACTAAGATGGAGCTACGCCATGGCATGAGCGAATGGAATATCTTGCACGAAGGATTCTTGTTAACCTTCACGTTTGAGGATCGCTGGTGGGATACTGTAGATGATACGCTACAAGCAGTAAAAGCAACTATCTTCAAAATACCCCAGGAGCCAATGGAAGTGCTTCAGCCAGAATGGGTGACCCAGTTGAGCTGCGTGCTGGAGTGTTACAATGTAAATATTGAAGAGGATGATGAGGATCCATGGAAAATTAACATTCCAGAAACTAAAGGTTGTCGTGAGGTTCGAGGACCATTGATTGAAGATCCTGACATCACTGCGCCACTAAAAACAAAGTAGGTAAATATTGGGATGGAGGCTGAACCAAAATATGCAACGCTCGATGATTATTGGGATGATGCCACAGTGGATAAGGTCGTTGAGTTACTCCACGAGTACCAAGACTTATTCCCGACCAAGATTACAGACTTAAAATGGATCATTGGTGACTTAGGGATGATGAAGATCACCTTGAAACCTGACACAAAGCCGGTTAAGTAGAGGCCTTACCACTTGAATCTAAAGTATAAGGAAAAGGTCCACGTAGAACTAGACAAAATGCTCACAACCAGAATTATTGAGCCGGTGGAAGAATCCAACTGGGTGAGCCCTATGGTAGTACAAGAGAAGAAGTAGAAGGGTGAGATAAAAATATGCATGGACCTCAAGAAGTTGAATGATGCTTGTGTACATGACCCATTCCTGACACCGTTCACAGATGAAGTATTGGAAAATGTTGGTGGACAAGAAGCATACTCTTTCATGGACAGGTTCTCAGGGTACCACCAGATCAAAATCGCACTGAAAGACAAGAGCAAGACAACCTTCATGATGGAATGGGGATGCTTTCAATACACCGTTATGACGTTTGGGTTGAAGAAAGCGCCAGCCATCTTTTCACACATCGTTGTTGCTGCATTCAAAGAATACATCCACAAGTTCCTGGAGGTCTATTTGGATGATTGGACTGTCATTGGATTGGTTAAGCACCACATAGCAAGCTTACACTTGATGCTAGATACTTGCTGATGACACCATATTGCACTGAACCTTAAGAAGTGCACATTCCTCATTCCCTTTGGGAACCTGTTGGGACATGTGGTCTGCAAACAGTGACTAATGGTGGACCCCGCAAAGATTGCAGTGATTCTAAATTTGAAAGCACCACAAATTGTTAAATAGTTGCGCGCCACCTTGCGACACACCAGGTACTACAGGAAGTTCATCAAAAGTTATGCCAAGATCACCACGCCGATGGAGAAAATATTAAAAAAGGATGTCACATTTTGCTGGAATGATGATTGCATGAAGAGCCTAGATGTCCTAAAGGGGAAATTGGCCTCCGCTCCAATCCCGGCCTTCCCAAAATGGGATGTGGAGTTTCATGTCCATGTTGATGCGTCGTGTATTTCACTGGGAGCAGTGCTCACACAAGAGGGCGGAGAAGGCTTGGATCACCCTATTGCGTTTGCAAGTCGTAAATTGCTCAAAGCTGAGAAGAACTATTCCATAACCGAGCGCGAGGGGTTGGCGATGGTGTACGCGCTCCAAAAATACCGACACTATTTGCCAGGAGGGCATTTCAAAATGTATACAAACCATTTTGCGCTCACATACTTGGTCAATAAGCCTATGTTGGGGGGGGCGCATATGTAGGTGGCTCTTATAGTTCCAAGAATATGACTTTGAGGTTGTGGTAAAACCTAGACGCCTAAACGTAGGACCGAATCACTTGTCATGTATTAAGATAGGTGAGGAACCTACTAGTTTGGAGGAAGGATTACCTAATGTATAACTCTTTGTTGTACGCGTTACGGATGGGCACTTCGAAGATATAATCCACTTTTTGACAACAGGGACCACGCCAAAGGAATACTTCATCCAACAGAAGAAGGAATTGGTGGTGCACACAACGGACTTTTCTGTCATCGCGGGGCACCTATATAAAATGGGAAATGATGAGATATTGCAAAAGTACGTACATGAATTTGAACGAAGTCAGATCCTCATGGAAGCACATGGGGAAACTGCAGGAGGACACTATGTAGGACAAGCGACTACACAAAAGATTCTTCGCGTAGGGTTGTGGTGGCCAACCCTTCACCAGGATTCAAAAGCACACTCTAAGGCCTGTGATATATGTCAAAGGACTAGAAAACAATCGCGGAGGGACAAGATGCCATTGAATCCACAAATGACACTATAGCCATTCAAGAAATGGGCAATCAACTTTCTGGGACCTATCAAACCTCAGGGAAAAATGAGTGCGCATTACATCATCACCGCGACGAAGTACCTGACACGATGGTCAAAAGCACAACCAATCAAAGATTGCATAGCTGCTACAGCTGTGAAGTTTTTGTTTGAACAAGTGTTGACCCAATTTGGATGTTCGAAGATCTTAATGAGTGATCATGGTACATATTTTCTGAATGAATTCATTAGCGTGCTCACAGAAGAGTTCCAAATGTATCATCAGAAAAGCACACCATATCACCCACAAGCCATGGAACAGTAGAAGCATTCAAAAAAATACTGGAGACTACACTAACCAAACTGTGCAACACGCATTAAAACGATTGGGACCTGCACGTATCTACAGTACTATGGGCTTATAGGACAACGTGCAAGAAACTGATGAGACAAACACGTTTTCGATTAGTTTATGGCATGGAAATTAAAATGCCGATGGAATATATCATACCTAGTCTATGCATAGCAGCGCTCACAGGAATGATGGACCGCGAAGCTCTGGAGGAAAGGCTCACGTAATTGGAAGAACTGGAGGAGGAACGGTTCTTGGTTGGTTTTCATCAGCAAGTACAAAAGCAGCATGAAAAGGCCTAGCACGATCGCCATATTAAGTTGCACACATTCAAGGTAGATGACTTAGTGCCGATGTATGATAGTAAGTTTGAAAAATTTCTAGGAAAATTCAGAATTGCATTGGTTGGGACCATACATGGTTAAGGAGGTCATAGATGGAGGCGCGGTCTAGTTAGTCAAACTAAATGGAGAACCCTTCCCAAGCAAAGTGAATGGCAGCTGCTTGAAGCCTTACACGGGTGGGCCGGCTATCTAACTAGCTAGCAGAAGCACAGTATTTGCGATCCAAGGAGCCGGAAAAAGGCGCAGGACTATAAACATATATCGGTACAGATGTATGGAAATAGTTCAGACACAGAGGTCTCAGAACAGAGGATGCAGCAGATTCAGTAAGCAGCAGCTCAGTGTGTTGCGGACCTCAATACAGTTTGAGAACAATTGGAGGGACTTCACGCAAAGATCGTTGCGCCAACAGAGTGACTCGAGGGCGAGTCATGATGTTTGTGTTGGGGGCCTGTTGGGCATGGAATCCCCCCAAGGCATGTTTTGGTGCTCAAAGCCCAATTTTTGACCCGATATTGCTATAAATACTCTGCGAATTATGGGTGCGGAGAACGAAATGTATGATAGAGTCACAGGGTTGTCCACCCTAGTCTTGTAATATAAGGTCTGAGTTGATGAGATACTTAAGATGGGATGTATGTCATATTGATCGATGGTCTGACATTGGCAAGTGGAATTATCCCTAGTTGAGAGGGGTTGTTAAAAATATGAAACTGCAGTCAAATTTCGCTTTGGACTACTCATTTGATGAATATTATGATGGCATCATATTCCTCTTTCTGAGAGGACCAAAATTGACCTAAATATCACCTCATTTGGACAAGCGGAAATTGAGTTATGAATTATTTTATTCATACATATATTCTGGATCAGGTCGGCCCTATGCACATTTACCAATGGAAAGATCAAGTGGACACTCATGGAAGCCTATAAATAGAAGATATCTCAAGCTCATTTAGACACACATCAAGCTATATTCTCCTCTTCTATTTGGTCTTGGCTTGAACAGGTTTGAAGGAGGAAGCTCGCTCAAGGGTCTGAAACTTCAGGATGAAGCTCGCACTGAATTAGGGTTTTCTTATTCAAAGTTTTTGGAAATAAACTGAGCATTTGGGTTCCTAGACGCTGGAACATAGTGGTCATGAGAGTGAATTTTGACACTTGGATGTTCGCACAGAGTCTTCATGAGAGCGATCGAGAGTCTGGGTTAGTTTGGTCCCTGGTCGCTCGCATAGGATGGTATGGGAGCGATCGAGCTGCCATAGTCGATATCATGCTTTTCACAGAGAGCAACCCTTTTTTTTATAGTCGCTCGCACAACTCCTCCTCCCTGTGACCGAGACTTTGAGATAAGATTTTAGTGTTCCAAATATTTCGCTCAGTGACATAAGTGTTCGACAACAGGCTACAGGCAGTGACAGTACATTACAGTTATCTAAATCAGAGTTTTGATGTTTAGATGCATTTCATGGATATTATAGTTGTTGTGAAGATATGGATCATTATACTCTCTTTTTCTGAATCATTTGATGACAATCTATTAGAAGAATATTTTCAAGGGTTTTTCCCTGGTCTTCGACCAATCTTGGTGTCTCTATGTGTGCATGATTTTCTTCTATTGTTCTTTTATGTTCCGCTGCATTGATTATGGTGTTATTGTTCTTTCTACATAGTTGCATATGTTGATGAATAATGAGGTAAAACTGAATAATGTTATGATTCTGTTGGGTGAACTTAATGTATTAATGAAGATATTCAATTATCAAAGAAAAGAACAATGTAGCCCTATGAAAAATTAACATGGTATCAGAGCTCATGCAACTCTCTAAGGAGCTTCTTCAGCGTGCTCATAGCTATTCATGCTAACAACATCATACTCAATCTCGATTGCGCTACAGACCTCTCATCATGTCATATCTCATACTAACTAAGCACGCATATGTGATCATCAATAATCAACATCAACATCACACATTCATATATCATAAGAATATCTTAGACCAAGAATAAATCATATCATGGTGGCAATGTGTGTGAAGAAGCTCAATCATGAACTTATTCAAGTTCTATGCACATCATATATGTACAGGTGGATGTTCAAAATGGAACATCAATGCTTCAATCAACTATCGAATGCCATGTCAAGTTCAACAACATCTTTAACTTCAAATCAGAGTGTTCAAGGATTTTCATGTCCACTTCTCAATGCTTCTTTAGTAGTTTCACAATATAAATTATTTTTTCCCAACTTTAGAAATCGATTCATCATGCCATGATACATTATTACAAGCTTCAGAATCCATCTCCCTCTTATATCATCAGGGGCTCTTTACCTGACAATAGTATATCGTCAGTATATAAACACCAAAATCAAAATCATAGTCATACCTTGAAACACTTCTAAGGTAGAGGCTTGGATTAACACATCATCCTGGCTTCATCAGATAACTGTCAATGTATACATATCGGATCAAGGGAGCTTGCTTCATGCAATGTTCATTTCAACCATAGAACTTTAACAAACCATATACCTTTCATAAATCCTTCTTTTGCAATCAAATAATCTCATCAAATTTTAGAAGCCAAATCAATACTAATATCAAAAGTCATCAATATCTCAGTTTCAATTCTTTGAACCAGATGACAGGTAGGGATTTCATTAAGTCATGACATCATCTATTATCATGCGAATAGGTTTTTATCAACCACGCAATATCAATCAAGGCATTCCCATAATACAAGTCATTGGAAGTCACTATGCTCATATATCATTGTCATCAAGACAAATCATCAGTCTTCAAGTCAAAACTTTAGACATTGTGTCAACATCCAAGTTTTCTATCATAGTAAGATCTATAGTCCAAGACATATCTCATTCATTGAGTTAGAGATTTAGGTCATCATCAGACATCATACAACTCAAATATATCAATCAACCAAATCATGTCAAACTCTTATAGCACAAACTTCAAACATAATGACATATCTATATGTATATCATGGTCACCTGCAAACATTCAAACTTCCCTATTTTCAAATATTTCGGATATCTGCTACTTGTCTGTGGAACTGATATCCTCTAGGTGGACATCATAAATATTTAGATGATGGTTAAAAATAGTCAAACCTCTGGATTCTCCCTTCAGGTTAGCATGGGAGCGACTTTAGATTTCTGGACGCTACTTGGGCCTTAGCATGTGTGTGTCTAGGGACGAGTATTCCCAATTCTATGTTTGCATCCGGAGCAGAAACCCTAATTTCTATACAGGCTTCAGAACTAAGATGGTGTTGCAGATCAATAATGTCATATGCACATAAATCATATACAACCATTGTTGAGTTCCAAAATTGTCTTTCCCTTAGCTACTTTTCTCATCCTTCCTTCTCTGTTTTTCCATGAAAAATGCATCCTTATCATCAAAAAACCATTATACATTGTCTCAAGGAGTATATTTCAGTGATTTACATGTTATACTGTTATGTTTTCTATTTGAATAAGTTTTTGTCTTTTAAGCTACGAAACACAGCCACATTCTGCAGCTAATCAGTTGTTTCTCAGCTACTTCCACACTTTTGTAGGTTCCAGGTGTCGAGAGGGGAAAATGACTACATGGGTAGCTTGGAAAAAATTAGGGCATGGATCGTATCCTATTCATCTGGCCTAGATTGACGAGGAAGACTCTGGTCAAAGGGAAGTCAAACATAGAAACCTATGGCAAACATGACTCTGTTTTGCACACATTTCTTAGTGATGGGATCCGAAGCAGTTTCCTGAGGCCACGAACTTCATCTGCCACCTGCGTAAACAGAATCCAACAACCATTACCATAAGATTTATGTTTCCAAGTAACCAAGGACAAGAATTCTGCATACTTGCCTGTCTACGTGTTTTTTTGTAGCTTATTTCTCTCTTTAAAACAGTTGCATAATTCCCCTATAAATATCGGTGTGAAGAACACAAAACAAGTTCAGTTTTTGCTTATGTATTAAGTTCAGATTTCTGCTCTGTAGTTTGAAGAACTCATTCTCTGTTTTAATATAAAGACTCTGTTTCAATGGATACCTGAAGCGTTGTTGGAGTGTTGATTAAGTGCTAATAATCCGAGACCGTTGCAGAGGGCCCCTACGTTGGTCAAGGTTACATTTTATTTCTGTTTTGTCTTTCATAGTTAACTGTAAATTCACTGTGTTTTTTTCCATGATTTTTATAACTGTTTTATAATTCTGTTAATAATGCAGCTTCTTTCATCTTCTTATTAGCACAGAATAGCTCTTTTTGTTTCACTACTTTCTAGTTTCTTATCAGTAGCTTGAAGTTGATGTCAGTAGCATAGAGTAATTTAGATTTGTTGATCATTAGTCTAGTTTCTTTCATTTGTTGTTCATTAGTCTTTAGATTTTGAATTTAACTGATCAATGCCATTTTGTTGTTAGTTTAGTAACTCATGTTGTAAGTGAATGTTTCTGAAAGCCCTTTCAGTTGATGGTTCATCTTAAAACTAAGTGGTGAAATATTTCATTTATGAATGAGTCTTTCTCTGCATTTTTATGTTTACTTTTTCTTAGAACAATGAAGTATGGAGTCCCTCAAAATGCTATCACAAGGAGGTTTTTCTCCCAAAATTGTGTAGCAGAGTGACAAAGCACTTCATTTAGTTGTTATAGTAGATTAGTTGCAATTTCACTTTCAGTCTTAGTCGTTCATTTAATTTCGTTGCAATCTCGTTTTCAGTTTTAGAACAATGAAGTATTGAATCCCTCAAAATGCTATCACAAGAAGGTTGTTCTCCCAAAATTGTGTAGCAGAGTTACAAACACTTCATTTAGTTTTTATGATAGATTAGTTGCAATTTCATTTTCAATCATAGTTTTTCATTTAGTTGCAATTCCATTTTCAGTTGTTCATTAAGTTTTGATTCTGCAATAAATTAGACAATAATTGTAATCTTATTTTCAGTATTTCATTTTTGGTTCATCATAGATAACTGCAATCTCATTTTCAGTTTTAATATCTCATTTAAGCTTTGGTTTTGTAATTGATTAGATAGTAGTCTTAAGTCCTTTTAGTCCATGTTTTGGAAACAATCATAATAGCAAGAAGAGAAACTCTGTTTTCATTTTCTTGGTTAAAACTTTACTTCCAAATCTGGCTTAAAGAACTTTTAGCTCTCATTTCATTTTCTTAGCAGCAGTAGATTTAAGATTTTGTTAGGAATTAAAAGATCAAAACCCAAAAACAACTTAAAATTCAAAAACATTGAAGTAGGAAGGGCCATCTAGCACATATAGTGCACTACACTTCATCAGTTTACGATACCCGGATTGATAATTTATGTAGAGCAATTTAGGACACTAAATTGACCAAACATTTTGGTGTCGTTGCCAGGGAAGTGTAACTAGGTAGCCTTATCCCTTACATTCATAATAAAAAAGAAAAAAAAAAAAAACAAAAAGCAAAAACAAAAACAAAAACAAAAACAAAAACAAAAACAAAACAAAACAAAAAACAAAAAACAAAAAAGAAAAAAACAAAACAAAAAAAAACAAAACAATGACATGCATAGAGAAAGAGATTCTAGGGGTAGATTTATAGCTAGGGGCAGAAGTTCAATTCCCACAACTCCACCTACTCCACCAAGAATTAGAAAAGGCACACCTCCATCCTAGACTCATACTCCCAGCCATAGGATTCCTGGAATTCAAGGAGCAGAAACTCAATCAGAAGATTCTCCTACATCATCCACCAAAATAGTCCTAGGAGAGAAGACCTTTTTCACCTCTACAGGGGAGCCTATTGTAGTTGAAGAACTAGGAATACCCAGTGAGGAAGAAAAAGTAGGAACTCCCTCTCATAGTCCATTGATAGAAGAACTAGAGGAAGAGGGAATAACCTTGCAGGTTGAGCCCTATACTAACTCTGAGGAAACTATAATGGCAGAAGAAGAGCAAGATGGAGAATTATCACTGTTTGGAGGAGGGGGTAGAGGGAGAGGTAGAGGAAACAATGGAGGAGGTAGAGGTAATAATGGAGGAGGCAGAAGAAATAGGGAAGTAGATAACTCATTTGGATTCCCTATAGTGGATGAGAAAACACATACCACAATGAAAAACATTTCACCATCTGTCCTCCCAAACTTTTATGGGTTGAGAAGTGAGGATCCTGAAACATTTTTTCCTGAGTTTGAAGTCTTAAGCAGAACCTATGACTATCTAGAAGACTCTCAAAAACTCAAATTGTTCCCTTCAACACTAAAAGGGGCTGCTTTGAAATGGTTTATGGGGTTAGTCACTCAATCCATTAGAACTTGGAATGACATGAAAAAGGCATTTTTGGATAAATACTTGGATTAGTGTATGCATACCAATCATAAAGATGAGGTGTTCAAAATGATACAAAAGGAAGATGAAAACTTAGAGGATTTTCTTGAGACATTCAACTATAATTTGAAAAGAGCAAAAATGAACAATCTAGATGAAGAAACTTTGAAAGCTCTTTTGTTAAAGGCCATTAGAGATGAATGGATAGATATCCTTAACATGATGGGGAAGGGAGATATCTCTCAACTTCCATTGAGTGACATAGCAGAACTATGTGTTCATCTCTCAAGAGGGAAATCTAAAACCAGGAAAGGACCAAGAGATCCTTCTCTTGTTAGAGCAAACAAATCTACAACCGGATTTGTAAGTAGGGCATAAATTGGCAATATGCTTGATGAGTTTAAAACTAACATTTTAGGGAGTCTTAGTGAGCAACTAGACACACTTAAAATTCAAAACAAGTAGAAAACATAGGTTGATGCTTTAGCCATATTTTGCTCGAAATGCAGAAAGAAACATGCTCTAAGGGAATTCCCTTTAGATGCAAAAATTGTAGAAACTTGTATGATTTGTTTAGAAAGTCATGAGACCAAGGGTTGTCCCTCAATCCTAGGTCTTAAGGCTATCTTTCAAGAGGAAACAATCCCAAATCCTGCAAAACCTCTTTGTTTTGTTCCAAGAATACCTTAGCAAGGGCCACAAAATCAAGGATTTAACAATCAAATGTATTTTCAGCCCCCACCAAACTGAAATTCTTGGTAGCAACCTTGGCCTCAACCTCAAACTCAGTATCAATCTCAACCGTGGGCACAAGGGGTACAAAAAAAATCCTTATGGGAGATTTTCTCAATATTATCAATATCCTCCATCCTATCAGAGCTATCCTCCCCAAAACCAACAACAAAATCAGCAACCACAAATTCCAAATCAAAACCCTCAACTTTCATTACCATTTCCACAACAACCTCCACAACAAAGTCAAAATCCTCAACTCTTGCTTCCATTTCAAAAAAAACCAAATCAGTTACCTGCCCAACCATTGCCAAACCCCAATAATAAAAATCCTCAGAACGCTTACATGGTAGAAGGACAACAATTTCCAACTAACATTATTACTCCTCTACATCTTAATGATGTTCAGCTTAGATCTGGTAGGATATTAGAAAAGGAAAAACCTTCTATAGTCATTCAAAAACAAGATAACTTTGAGGAAGGCTCTCTAAAAGTCAATAAAATTTTTGAGGGAACATCCCTCCAAAACCAAAACATTGAAAAACAAAAACAAAAAGAATCAATAAACACAACTCCTATCATTGAGCAACCAGCATCTACTTATACACCTCCTTTTCTTGAGAGATTACAAATTGATAGAGGGGTTGAAAAACAGATCTTGTTGCCCAATTATGATTTTCTAGATGAATTGAAGAATGTTTGTATCAAAATTCTTTTGTTACAACCATTAGAGAAATTCCTATTCTAGCTAAGACAATAAAGGAGTTGAGCATCAAAATACCAGGAAGAAAACCAAGAGAAATAAAAAGAATTCACCTGGTAGGAAAGATAGCAGATATCATGATGGGAAAGATTTCCTTGCATAAATATGTGGACCCAGGAAGTCCAATTGTCAAGACACATATAAATGGGATTGAAATTCCAAACACATTGATTGACTTAGGGGAAGCAATAAACATTATGAGTAGACAAACTATGGGGCAGCTTAAACTTCCTAATATTCTTTACACACCTACCTTGCTATATAGATCAGTAATCAAACCAGACGGTGTACTAGAAGACATTTCAGTCTCCTTATATTCTTGGGAATATCCTATAGATTTCATGATTTTAACTCCCAAGAATAATCTAGGAGGACACCCACTCATATTAGGAAGACCTTGGCTAGCCACAGCTGATGCTTTTATTAGTTATATATCTGGTGACATGTATATTTCTGATGGTAATTCAACAAAGAAATTTACTTTATATCCTCCAGCAAAAGCAATTATAGAAATAGATGACAAGGAATGGATCGATGAAGAAGATGATATTCAACCTCTCTTTACTATGTCAGAAATTAGTGAAGATAGTCAAATTTTGAACACATTGGAAAATTTTGAAACATCTTCAGAATATGATCATGCACAATTCCAAGAAAAATCTAATGCTAAATACTTGTCATCTAGGCAAATGTCTCTCTATTCTATGGAAGATTTTGGTAGCTCTACAATTGAAATTTTTCCAAGTAGGACATTGAACATAAACAAAAACTTGGAGAAACTACAACAAGAAAAGCTAACCAAAATATTACAAAAACATTCTGTTGCATTTGCATGGGAGTACATCGACATGAAAGGTATTGATCCTAAGACTTGTATCCATCATATATATATATTGACGAAAACAGTAGACCAATCAGACAACCTCAAAGAAGAATGAATCCAAATCTTAGGGAAATTGTGAAAGAAGAGCTCAAAAAATTACTCAATGTAAACTTTATTTACCCAATTTTAGATAGCCAATGGGTTTCTCCTTCGGTAATTGTGCCTAAAAAGAATGGTAAATCGAGGGTTTGCGTTGATTACCGAGAATTGAATAAAACAACCTTGAAAGATCACATTCCTTTGCCATTTATAGATCAAGTGTTAGATACATTAGCAAGTAAAAGGTATTTCTCATTCTTGGATGGTTTTAGTGGTTATAAGTAAATTCAGGTAGCACCTGACGATCAAGATAAAACCACATTTACTTGTCCATGGGGAACTTTTTCCTATCGAGTGCTTCCTTTCGGGTTATGTAATGCGCTTGCAACATTCCAAAGAGCAGTACTAGGAATTTTTTCTGATCTAATACATGATTTTGTAGAGGTATATATGGATGATTTTACAGTCTATGGTAACACATTTGAAGAAGCTTTGGAAAATTTGGAAAAATCCTTAAAATATGTAAAGAAACAAACCTTTCACTAAGCCATGAAAAATGCTTTATGATGTTTACAAAAGGTATTGTTTTAGGACATTACATTTCAGGGGATGGGATTAAAGTTGAAAAATCTAAGTTGAAGTCATCTCTAAGTTATCAAATCCAAATTTCCAAAGGGATGTTAGAAGTTTTCTAGGATTTACAGGGTATTATAGAAGATTTATAGAAAACTTCACTAAAATATAATCTCCACTCTTCGAATTTCTTACAAAAGATTGTGAATTCAAGTGGAATCCTGATTGTCAACTAGCATTTGAAACCTTGAAAGCAAAAATATCTGAAGCACCTATCTTGAGAGGACCAAATCGGAAACTTCCTTTCCATATTTCTACAGATGCTTCAGATACAGCTCTGGGAGCTGTATTGGGACAAAATGATTTGATTCCTTATGCCATTTACTATACAAGTAAAAATTTTACTCCCACTGAGTTGAATTATACTGTGACTGAAAAAGAATTCTTAGATGTTATTCATGCAATTAACAAGTTTAGACACTATATAACAAGCTATGAAACTTTTGTTCATACAAATCACTCTGTAATTAGATATTTTATGAATAAACCTATTACTAATGGAAAAGTTACAAGATGGCTTTTACTTTTGCAAGAATTCAACATTACTGTGCTAGATAGACCTAGAAAACAAAACACAGTTGTTGATTTCTTGTCCAGGATTCAGAATATCAAAGAAGACTCTCCAGTTGAAGATAAGTTTCCTGATGAATATCTCTTTGCAGTAACTATGCAAACTCCTTGGTTTGCAGATGTTTCTAGCTACTTGGTTACAGGGAAGTGACCTTCACATTTATTTCCTAGAGAGAAAAGAAAGATTATTCAAGATAGTGCAAGATATTCATGGATCACTAACGAATTGTATAAAACAGCACCAGATCTTATGATCAGAAGGTGTGTCAGGGAAGATGAAATGCCTGATATTCTCAAAACATGTCATGATGAGCTATGTGGTGGACACTTTGCTTACAAGAGGACAACCTATAAAATCCTTTCTTTAGGATATTTTTGGCCATCCATCTTCAAATTGGATAAAGAATATGTCAGAAGGTGCGACAGCTACCAAAGGGTAGGGAAACCTGCTCCCTCAAATGAAATGCCATTACAACCTTAGGTACTTATCGAACCCTTTGAAAAATGGGCTTTAGACTTTATTGGACCTATTAATCCTCCATCCAAGCAGAAAAAGTATATATTGGTATGCACTGATTATGTCACCAAATGGGTAGAAGCCAAAGCATTACTTTTTGCTAACGAAAAATCTGTAGTTAGTTTTCTTTTTGAGGATATTTTTACTCACTTTGGTGTTCCAAGAGAAATTGTGACAGATCAGGGACCTCAATTCACATCCAACATGATGGAGAAGCTTATGGAGGAGTACAAAATCAAGCATAGGAAATCCACTCCCTATCATCCACAAGAAAATGGTCAAGTGGAGTCTACAAATAAAGTGATTGAAAGAATCCTCACCAAGATTGTGCATCTACATAGAAGAGATTGGGTAGAAAGGCTTCCTGAAGCCTTATGGGCCTATAGAACTACATGGAGGAACACAACTGGACATACACCCTATGAACTTGTTTATGGGAAACAAGTCCTGTTCCCCATAGAGTTCCAAGTCAAAACTTTCAAGATGGCAGTCCAGTTGGGGATGGATTTATCATAAGCTCAAAAGCATAGACTAGAACAATTGAATGAACTTGATGAAATTAGACAAGAGGTTGTTCAAAGGACTAGTCTAGTTCAGCAACAGAGGGCTAAATGGCATGACAAATACATCAAGGACAAGAAGTTTCAAGAGGGAGATTGAGCACTGTTATTTGATTCAAAGCTTAAAGATTTTCAAGGGAAGTTTCAAACTCATTGTCTTGGACCATATGAGATCGAAAAAGTTTCAAGTAATGGAGCAGTAAGGATTAGAACATAGATGAAAGTCAAACTCCTCTCCTTGTGAATGGCCATAGATTGAAAATTTATCAAAAACCAATCTCAAAGGAGGAGTTCATCAAGATCTTTCAGAACAATTTCGAAATGAAGTTGGTGAAGAAGAATCCTTCTTCTCCACCAACTTAGTCTTTGTTTTTCCCCTATATATATATATATATATATATGTTATGAAACCAGCTCAAAAAAAGATAGAAAGAGATCCACGCCTTAGAATTCAGCCTCTTCGAGGGGGCAACCTCCTTTACATTACATAAATGAACAATTCTTGGATGCTACAAATGAAAATACCTCCTTTCTATATATAGGAGTCTAAGTGGTCCCAATACAATCAAAGCCTACATAACAATAATATTGTAGGGCACAACAATAACAATAGTGGGATTCTATGTGGCACAATAGTAACAATATGGGCACTACATGGGTACAACAATATAAATAAGGGGTATAACTACAATAGTAATGGGGTAATCACTAGTATTATAGGGACCCAACATGCCCCTCTCCTTCAAAAAAGTGTTGTCCTCAACGCTTGAGTAGTTCAGGATACTTCTGCATAAAATTCTCGTCCTCCCATGTGGAATCTTCAGCGGATAAGTTCTTCCACTTGATAAGATACTCTGAAATTGATCGATTTCGTAGCTGTCGAGTTCTTGTTTCTGTGACTGCTTCCGGTTCCAATATAATTTTTCCTTCCTCGTCAAGTTCTGGCAATATTGTTTGAACTGGGAGCTTGTCGCCTATAACCTTCTTTAAACATGAAACATGGAAAACTGGGTGCAATCGAGAAGCTGCAGGAAGCTCCAATTTGTATGCCATAGTACCAATCTTTTGCAACACCTTGTACGGACCATAATACTTTGGTGATAATTTATTATCCTTCTTAGCTTGCTTGAGGGACATTTGCTTATATGGTTGTAGCCGTAGGAATACCCAATCACCTACATCAAAACTTCTTTCACTGCGATGTTGATCTGCCTGTTGTTTCATTCTATTCTGTGCCAACACGAGGTTATCCTTTAAGAGTTGGAGGACTTGTTGTTGATGTTCGATGTGATGTTCCACTGCCTGAACCTTAGAATTTTCTCTTAAATATGATGTGATGGATGGTGGTTGATACCCATAAAGTGCCATAAATGGGGTCATTTTTGTTGCTGTATGGAAGGAAGTGTTATACCACCATTCAGCCAGAGGCAACCATTTGACCCATTGTGTCTGTTTATCAGATACAAAGCAACGAAGATATCCTTCCAAACATTTGTTTACTATCTCAGTTTGCCCATCAGATTGAGGATGATAAGATGAGCTATGAGCTAACTGAGTACCAAGACAAGAAAATAATTCTGTCCAAAAATTTCCAGTGAAAATGGGATCTCTGTCACTTACAATAATCTTTGGGTTTCCATGTAGCTTTTGAATTGTTTCCATAAATGCAGTAGAAACTGTACTGGCTTTAAATGGATGTGATAATGCACAAAAGTGTGCATACTTGGTAAGTCTGTCAACTACCACCATGATGACACTCTTTCCCTCAGACTTGGGTAAACCTGTGATAAAATCCATTGAAACCTCCTCCCAACGTTGGCTTGGAATGGATAAAGGTTGTAATAGACCCGGTGTCTTAATTGTTTCAACTTTATTTTGTTGGCAAACCAAACATTCTGCCACAAACTTTTGAATATCTGATTTAAGGCCATCCCAAAAAAATTCCTTCTTAACCCTGTGGTAAGTTTTTAAAAATCCTGAGTGCCCTCCTAAGGGAGAAGTGTGCAATTCCATAAGAATCTTTTGTTTTAGCTGGGAATTCTTACAGAGGTATAAGCGATCTTTGTACCATAACGAATCATTTTTCCAGCTAAATGTATCAGACGTACTGGAATCTTGTTGTAGCTTTCGAATAAGTGCCCACACTTCTTCGTCATTCTTCCATTCCTCCCTTGCTTCGTTTATCCAATCTGGTTGGATAATAGAAATGGCGCACAACAATGCTTCCACATCCTCATCCTTTCTTGAGAGTGCATCTGCCACCACATTTTGCTTCCCTTTTTTGTAGATGATTTCAAAGTCATAACCCAACATCTTTGTGACCCACTTTTGTTGCTCTTCAGAGGATAATCTTTGTTCTAAAAAGTATTTAAGGCTATCATGATCCGTTTTTACCTTGAAGTGTCTTCCCATTAGGTAGGGTCGCCATTTCTTAAGTGCATGGAGTATTGCCAACATTTCCTTCTCATAAATAGCTTTGCTTAAAAACTTTCCCTTGATTGGACGACTTTCAAAAGCAATGGGTCTTTCATCTTGCATTAGAACAGCACCAATTCCATTTCCTGAAGCATCACATTCCACAATAAAGGTTTTTGTGAAGTCCGGTGTAGCTAAGACCGGTGCTTGGCACATTGCCTCTTTAAGATGTTCAAAGGCCTTTGTTGCTTCCGGAGTCCATGAAAATGCATCTTTCTTCAATAATGTTGTTAGAGGTGCTGCTATTCTCCCATAATTCTTAACAAACTTGCGATAATACCCTGTCAACCCAAGAAATCCTCGCAGATGCTTTATGGATGTGGGGATTTTCCATTCCTTAATGGCTTTAATTTTGCTAGGGTCTACCTTAACTCCTTCATGAGATACAATATGACCCAAATATTCCACCTCCTGGACTCCAAAGAAACATTTGGATCTTTTTGCATATAATTGTTTCTCCTCCAATAGTTGTAGCACCCTGTCAACATGTTCAACATGATCCTTCCAAGACTTGCTGTAGATTAGTATATCATCAAAAAATACTAACACAAATTTTCTAAGGAATGGTTTGAAAATTGAATTCATCAAACCTTGAAATGTTGAAGGTGCATTGGTAAGGCCAAAAGGCATGACCAAAAATTCATAATGACCCTCATGAGTTCTAAATGCCGTTTTCGGAATGTCTTCAATCTTCATTCTGATTTGATGATATCCTGAACGAAGATCCAACTTGGTGAAGTAAATTGATCCATGCAATTCATCCAGTAATTCATCAATGACAGGAATGGGGAACTTATCTTTAATAGTGAGCTTGTTGAGCTCCCTATAATCCGGACACATGCGCCATGATCCATCCTTCTTGTGCACCAATACTACTGGAGCAGAGAAAGAACTTTGACTCGGTTGAATTATACCAGCCTCTAGCATTTCTGCAACCATACGTTCAATTTCACTTTTTTGGACATAGGGATATCTGTACGGCCTGATGTTTGGAGGAACACTTCCTGGAATCAGATGAATAGCATGATCATGATCACGCATAGGTGGGAGACCTTTGGGAGTCTCAAATACCTTGGAATGATTGTCCAGGACTTTTTGGAGATCTGGAGAAATAGATGATTCCAATGTGGAAACATCTAGCGAACATAATTGTGCAATTACACCTCTTTGCTCCTTTTTTAGAAGCTTTGTCATACCATTAGAGCTGATTATCTTTCCTGGTTTCCCTGCAATACCCCTTAATTCAACTTCCTTTCCTTCCACAGAAAATTTCATGAAAAGTTCTTGAAAATTAAAAGCTATTGTACCCAAGGATTGTAGCCATTGGACTCCTAGTACAACATCAGCACCTCCCATTGGAATGGAAAGCATTGGGCTAGTCAATACATATTCTCCCATGGATAGCTTGATATTATGGCACTTTCCAGAGCAATTTATTGTTCCTCCATTTGCAATCATCACTTGACACTCTGGTGCTGGATATAGGAAGCAATTCAATTCTTTTGCTACCCTACAATGAATAAAATTGTGGGTGCTTCCTGAATCAATCAACACTATTACCTTTTTCTTCTTGATTTGTCCTTCTATCTTGATGGTTTGAGGAGTGGTAATTCCCGCCAATGCATTACAAGATATGGTCGGATTTATTTGTTCTTCATCTAGGCTTTGTTCCTGGAATATATCCTCTTCTTTTGACCTTTCTTGCTCCTTTTCTTCTTCCTCTTCACAATCTATGTAGAATAATTTCTTCTCAGCACACTTATGACCTTTTGTGTATTTGCTATCACAATTGTAACAAAGCCCTTTTGCTCTTTTTTCTTCCAATTGTTGTGGTGTCAACCTTGTAGGTTGTGGAAGACTATGGGCAACAACACTTCCATCTTTATAGTTGTGAATGGTATGCTTCCTAGTTGCCATAATTTTGCTTTCCATTTTTCTTGCTAACCTGAATGCCTTCTCTAATGAATCAGGTTCCCAAAGGCGCACATCATGTTGGATATTATCCTTTAAAGACCCTATGAACACATCAATCCTATGCTCCTCTGGAATATCTTTTACCCTTATGTTCAATTTTTGGAACTCCTCAATGTGCTCCATTATTGAACCCTTTTGTTTGAGACTTATCAATTGGCTAAAAAAAGTGTTGCTTTTTGTATCCTCATAATGTGCTATCAATTCTTCCGTAAAAATTGCCCAAGTGATAAATTGTTTACGAGAACAAAGCCATTGATACCATACAAACTGATTTGGTTCCAAATATAAAGTTGCCATACGTACCTTTTGTGTGTTTTGCACATTATTGAGATCGAAGAATTGCTCCATCTGTAATATCCATGTGGCGGGATCCTTGCCATCAAACTTCCTCATATCGATTTTTGGAACATGGTGAGTCTTCGATCCAACATTAGAGTCTATGGAATCATGATTAACATTTCTTTTGTTCTCATCATGAGTTTCCTTTACTACTCTTTCACCCTTAGTGACTATTTCTTGTAGCAACTTATCCATCTTATCATCCATGCCATCAATTTTAGCTTCCATGCCATCCATCTTAGCTTCTACACCTTTCTTTAAACCATCCATCTTAGCTTCTACATATTTCCTTAAACCATCCATTTTAGATTCTGTTGCTTTTTGTGCAAGTGACACTTGTTGCACTTGTTCTTGTAATTTTGATATATCATGTAGCATTTCTTCTTCTTCTTCATGAGTCATGCTAGAGCTTTCAGGTTCCTTACTAGGTGTTTGCATTTTCTTTCCTCGTGGCATCAGTTACCGATAATAATTCTCTAATATTCCCTTTGAATACCTTCAAAATAAATTTTCAAACCAAGCTTAAGCAAAAATTAAAGAAAATCTACACACCTTTTTTCACTTTGTAGGAGCTCGATATTGCCTCTGATGTATCTCTGTACTTTCTAATTATCTAGTTCTGAATTTGTGACCTATAGTAGCCCTCTGTGTCCTCTTTCCAATGCCACAAGTCTGACCCAAATTGGATTCTCCAAGGAAGAGTTATGCGAAATCTCCCACAATGACTTGATTATAGACTAGTTCAGTAGAGCGAACTTGTACGACGTGCCACGTGTCACTGTTTCAACCTTTGACTCTGAAAAATATATAAAAGAAAACTACAGTCCGTCCTCTTTCTGTACCTTCTTACGAAATTTCAATCTGATGCTCAGAAAGAAAGTTATGACGATTTTCCCTAGGTCACCTGTTTTGAGTGTAATTCAAGAGTCTGCAAAAAGACAAACTTCCTCAGATCATATCTCCGCAAATATCGCGCGAAAAACTCTGAAATTCGGACCCAAGGTTCAGCGCGATTTCTTCTCAAATGGGTTTTTCTTGCGACTTCTGAAATGTCACAGAAAAAAAGTTATAGCGAAAATGCCATGATGACCTGTTTGGAGCAGCGAAACCCTAGAATCCAAAGCTCTGATACCAAATGTTATGAAACCAGCTCAAAAAAAGATAGAAAAGAGAGATCCACGCCTTAGAATTCAGCCTCTTCGAGGGGGCAACCTCCTTTACATTACATAAATGAACAATTCTTGGATGCTACAAATGAAAATACCTCCTTTCTATATATAGGAGTCTAAGTGGTCCCAATACAATCAAAGCCTACATAACAATAATATTGTAGGGCACAACAATAACAATAGTGGGCTTCTATGTGGCACAATAGTAACAATATGGGCACTACATGGGTACATCAATATAAATAAGGGGTATAACTACAATAGTAATGGGGTAATCACTAGTATTATAGGGACCCAACAATATATATATATATATATATATATATATATATATATATATATATATATATATATATATATATATATAAGGTTGAAACCCAATCACTGATTGGAATGCTTATAAAAAAAATACAGGGTGAAAATCAAAAGCTTCTGACACCCTATATTTTCCATTTCCTTTTCTGAAAAATGGTGACTCACTTTGCATTCTGAAAAATTCATTGTTTTATCTCATTTTCACTCTATTTTACTTTTGCAAAGTTTCACTTCACTCCACAATCATATTCCACCAATAAATTTTTCCTCTTTAGCATTTCTTCCATCTCCATTTTCATTTATCATCTTGTCATATTTTCACTCATGCAGCCATTTCCATTCCACTCATCCATGTTGTTGGGAAAAGTATCCAATACGGAATGACCCTATCCCACTCTAAGGGTGATAGTACCTCAGCAACAATCGAAGCAAAGCTATCTAAGATTTCTTCTTTATGAAAGTAAAATAGGGGAGAAAGAGATCCACTAACTGATGTCTTTCGCTAATGGTTGATCCAATCTTCTCTCCTTGCTGCTTGCTCCCAGCTCCTTGCTCTTTCACTGGCCCAGCTACACCAAGATCCTGCAAAATGGCAAGAAAGGGAAACTACAAGAAGCGTACATTCATAATTGATTCAAGGATTAGAATAAATCAAATACACAAGTATAACAATACATCATTGAGACACATGCATATAGAAGAACCTCAAATGCTTTATTAATGGAAGAAGTAAAGTTCAGGAAGTGATACAACCATAAGAGGCCCAATCCAGCATCACCTTCCCAGCAATAAGAAATCTCCTCTTCACCTCCTTCAAAGCAAATCACCCAATAGTTTTAAACTCAAACCAACAGCACTTCCTTACATTCACAAGATTCCAGCCTCCCTAGACCTCATGAGAGAGATCTATATATAGGAGTTTTGGAGAAAGGATGAGTCAGCTTGAGGCTGGCATGAAGCTGACTAGTGTCCTCTCTCACTTCAGTTATTCTTCAGTTCTTGAGTCCACTTGGAGGTTCCTGCTTCCACTTGGAGATCTAGAACCTCTTACTCATCACCAGTCGAATTCCCTGATCCAAGTGTCATTTTGGAAGCTTCCTAGGCATTGACACCTTGAGGAATGACTATGCCACATGTCCAAACTCGCCCAGCGCAGGTAGCCTTCTTTGCAGTTGACATTCAACGCAAGTAGACAGTGGAGCAGTTGACATTCAGCGCAGATGCTCAGTGGAGCAGTTGACATGATCCAGAATTGCCTTGTTTTTGAGTGTTTTTAGGTGGAGAACTGTTATTCAGTGTTGTGGTTTGATGACCTTGTTCCTCTAGGGGTAGGAACAACATGTTTAGGGACTTTGGATCCCTTAGATTATGGACATTTCATGCTTCATGCTGTAAGGCACAAAAATGTCTATAACAGTTGCCCCCTAAAGTATGAGGTCGTTTATCGGGTGAAATGCTTTATCAGGAGGATCCGAAGTTCATTCAATCGCTGAGAGGTGACCTGTAATAAAATACAATACAATACATTATGATTCATTCTGCTTTCATGATCTAGCTGAGGCGGGCATTCCCATGCTCAGCTTTATAAATTCATTTTGGTACATAGAACAGACGATCGTCTGATGATAGACCGATAATTCTCTGCTGAAATTACCATCCTTTGAGTAGGATGATCATCTGCTGCAATGATGTACATGTCAAATGTCTTTATATTTCCTGAATATATATCACAGCCCGGATGGATGAAACTAGATCTGGGGTCTTCAAACTCGTTCGATCTTCACTCTAAGTATAAGTCGATCCATGTGAGAATTGCGCTGAAGTCGAACATGGAAGGACATCGCTTGATTACCGGTTAATGATGTAAACCGTTAACAAGGGCGAGAGGAATCACCGATAATGATAATGACCCTCAAGGTACTGCAGTACAATTTACGTGGTGTGAATAAAGGACTTGGTGTCGAACACCACGCAAAATCTTTCGGTCGAAGGTCATTGATGTATACCTGTCGCCGGAAGTGAGAAACTTGCCATTGAGGCATGCAAGCTTCAAAGTACTGAGGGGGTTGTTCCTAGATCAACTTCTTGGATAATGAGCTGATGTCGACAAGGAGCGATCCGTCAAAGGAGGGCCTTAATGAATCCCACATCAGTGACACCGAACGGAGCTAATGATTTTAATGAAGGTGAAAACAATCTGTGAAATATGATTCAGGGTGGCGGTCATGAATGGATGAAGGATAATGTATGGCAGTGGATGGGACACGGTTGACTCTTTCTGAACAACATCTCTTGAACATATAACGACACTGATGTGATGGATCGGTAGCATTACCCCAAATGTGGATGGTTTGGCGAGACCATGGTGATGAGACCGGTGAATGAAACAACCCAACCCGATGTGGTACGGAGGAAAAGTGTCATGTTCAAGAGCGACTTGCTACCATTAAAGCTTTGAGGTTCTCCCAATTTTTCCCCAGTCATTTCTGACCAGTACCTCTTTATTTTTGTCAAGCTTGAGGAGGATAACATATGCTTGTTCTATAACCTACCCTTCGGGCAAGCCCATTGCTATGTTTTAACGAGCCTAGCGATAGGGAAACTCGTTCTCGTCTAAAGACAAGTTTGTCGCTATTTAATCATTTTAACGAGTCTAACGACAAAGAAAACTCAGTCCTTTTCATTTTTAGAGAGTCTGAAAAGGTACGGAAAGTTAACTCTAAAATTCCTTTTTCGTCATCTAATCCCTTAAGTCTGAAAAAGTATAAAACAATACAGAAGGGATGAATTTTCGATAACTTTAACGAGCCGAATAAAACAAGCGCTCGACCATTTTGTGCAATAATCCCTCAGGTCCAAAAAGATTAAAATCTAGAGGAGGGATAGCTCTTCCGGTCCTTTTAACGAGCTGGAAGGCCAAAACTCGACAATCTTTTCATATTTTACGAGTCAGATGAAAAGAGCTCAAAGAAGACTCGTCTTTTGAGGAATGAGTGATAAACAGGGATAGCAACTGATTCCAGGTACAGGTTGGAATTTTCCAATCACGGCAGTGTCACAAGGATGGCTAGGTGAAATCACTCTTCGCAGCTGTTCCTCAAAATGGGTAAACAATCATATGGAGGTGAACGATCGGCCAAATGAAAGTGGAGGTGGCAGGTGCAAACACGACCAAGGCTTTTATGGCTGATAAATTTACGATCACAGAGGTTATTTACTGGAATAGGTTCATTTTTTATTTAAAACTGAGCTTAAACTCTGGAGGAAACATTGCTCACTGCTTTTATTTATTTTTTAACGAGCATGAAGACCGCGTTAAAACTACTCGGATCTTATGTTTATTTTTTAACGAGCATGAACTATGTGCTAAAACTGCTCGATTGTATGGTCAAATTTTGATTTTTTACCATTACTAGCTTTTCTCTTTTCAAGGATAGTGCTGTATTCTCAATTGCTGCAACAAACTTTGTTAGAAATACATAATCATGAGATGAAAACCCTAATATTTTGCTTTGAACTACGTAAAAAGCTATTAAAAAGTGTTTTTTACCTCTCATTTTACCATTTCATTTGCATTTGGTTTGTTGGAGCTCTGGAGGTGCCTCTTCCCCCTTGATTTTCACCAGCTGATTCCGGGAGTTTCTGCGGACGATTTTCGGCGCCGTCTGGACTAGGTAGGAGCTAAACCCTAGCTCTTTCTTTTCATGGTTCCCTTTTTCAGTTCTGTGTCTGTTTTTCAACTTTTCTGAGCCCCAGGGGTTTTGCCAGGGCGCCCTAACTTCAGCGCAGGTTTCCCATTCGAAACCTGCGTTGAATGTCAAGCTGCCTTAAGGCAGCCTGACCTTCAACGCAGGTGGGACACTGCCTGCCTGCGTTGGGCTCAAAAAACTGAGTTTCCAGCATCTTTTTTGATGAGTTTTCGCCAGTTTTTCATCAAATTCAGGAACTTACTCCTTCTCTTGTTTGTTTTGCAGGGATCTTTGAACAAAATGTCCCTTACATGGCGAGAACGAGAACATGAAGAGGAGGACATGATTGCCCTCCATGACCCTGTTGCGGTGAACGCGCTGCGGAACTGTGGCCTGCTGAAGTTTTTCCGTATCTCTAGCATGAGAGCACAGATCACTTTGCTGCAGTATATGCTTGATGCTTGGGATCCCATTAACCAAGTATTCCAGATTAGGGGAAAATCCATCCCCTTGACCATAGAGGACATTTACTTCTTGACTGGATTGTCAAGGCGAGGTGCCCCCATTTCTTTGTCAGGTACGGCCCAGGGGACCGACTCCGTGAGAGATTATGTCCGCCAGTATTGTAGGGAAGGTTCCCAGCCGAGCAGAGACGGCAAGGTTGTTATCCGTGAGATTACTGACAGGTCTCTCAGGTCCATTCTGTATACCATTGGTAGGATGGCCGGTGGCGCAGCTCTACATGTTGCCAATAGATCTTATGTGCAGCACGCCTTGGAGTGTCTCCAACCGAAAGTATTCAATTGGTGTGATGCAGTACTTGTTCAGATGAAAAGTCAATTGACCAAGGTGAAGGACGGGAAGCTGAAGAACTTTGGATTTGGTTCTATTCTGATTGCCTTCGCCTTGGAGAAAATCCCACTGATGCAGCCCCAGTATATTATACTCGACTTGCCTTCTCCGACCGCGCCGCGCATGCAGAGGTGGGTCGATCACATGTCTAGGCATGCAGGTCAACCTCAGATCACTTTCACTGATGCCTTCTTCAGGTGGTTCGAGCGCCAGGAGATGGTCTTTTCCGAGTATCCACATGTGGGTATGGATTTCCGAGGTGATCCGGATTTGGTGTTACCGGATGGCGAACAGTGGGGCGCTATTGGTAAACTCTTTGACCATATCCCTGTTTACTGTTTTATTCATAATGTTGTTGTGCTTTATTCTATCAAGACTTTTAATTATACTCTTGGGTGCATGCAGATGTTGGTCCTATTCGTCCAGCAGTTCGTCCGAGACCGCCAGTTGCTGCCCCGGCAGTGGACTCGTCTCTTGCACATGATTGCACAGGCTGTGACGTGCTATCATGAGCACCACTAGGCTAGGGTGCCCCCTATTATCTTTTTGAGTTTTAGGTCATATGACCAATTTTGTCTTGGTTACAGAAAATTATGTATGAACTATAAACAACTTATATATATTTTGATTTTCGAGTTTTATTCTGTTTGAGTTATATGATCCATATGTACAATCTTTGATGATGTGTCCTTTTTATAAATGTTGCAAATGTCTATCTAACACATAGTTTGCTAATGAGTCAGTTAATGTGTTTAAGTTTCTGGAAATATGTTGATATTGAATTGAATCAAATTGTCTTTCCAAGATCTTAACCCTTAGGAACATGCGATAAATAGCTAGATTGCGAACAAAATATATACGATTGAGTTGTAGTATTACGAGCTGTGAGTCTAGCCTGACAATTAGTCGGTGTATGCCACATGTGATGGCATCAGAGAGTAGTTCTATCAACGTGCTTTACTCAGCGATGTTATTCGTTGATTGCCCAATACACACACCTCTGAAACTTACTAACTCGCCGCTTGGATCAAAAATGGCCCAGGCTGCGGAGGATAGGTTCCGCGAACTACGACTCGCTCCGTCGGCATATCCAACACATGTCTCCAGAAGGTTCGACATCTGCAACAAATGGAAAAGGTGGATCACTCGACCAGAACAAATACTTTAGCGAAAACAAAATACAACAAAAGCATGCAGGTTACTATTTAAGCATAGTAACGCTTGAGGTACAGCCCGTTACGGGGCTGCGCTAGTGGAATTCCGTCATAATCCATTAACTCGTAGGCTCCTTTTGCTAACACCCTTTTAACAATATAGGGGCCCATCCATAAGGATTTGAATTTACCTGCTCCCAATTTATCGGATTCTTGGTCATAAAGCAAGACCAAATCACCTTCTGAGAAGACACGGGGTTTGACACTTTTGTCGAACTGAGCCTTGACTCGTTTCTTATGGGCTTCGTTAGCCAAAGCGGCATCATGACGGGTTTCATCCAATTGGATTAATTCCAAGAAACGAGCCTCTTCTTCTGAAGTTCCAGGGAGAAGATCGATTGCGAGTTTAAGCGACGAAATTTCGCACTGGATTCGCAAGACTGCTTCCAGGCCATACACCAGTTGAAAAGGCGTGAACCCGGTTGCGTTCTTTACCGACGTTCGGTAAGCCCACAAGGCTGAGTACAGGATTAGGTGCCACCTTCTTTTATGAACCCCGATCATCCTTTGCAACATACGCTTCAGAACCTTGTTGATTGCTTCAACTTGTCCGTTGGCTTGTGGATAATATGGGGTAGAGCTGTCGTGAGATAGCCCTAGCTTGGCAGCTAATTCGACCATCATGTGATTGCGAAAATGCGACCCATGATCTGTAACTATAGCCTGTGGTATGCCGAACCTGGCGACTACATGATTGAAAAAGAAAAGGGCAGCCGTTTCACCAGTGTTATCCAATGTAGGCATCGCCTCGGCCCATTTGGTAAAATAGTCAACAGCGACTATAATATACCCATGCCCCCCGGTCGAGGTGGGGTTACATTGCATGAAATCGATGCCCCACTTGGCGAATGGCCCAACAGCAACTATCGGCTGTAAAGGTGCGGGTGGTCGTCTGTTTTTGCTATCAAAAATTTGACAAGCATGGCAACTTCTGACTGCGGTTATGCAATCTCTGAACATGGTTGGCCAGAAGTATCCTGCTCGTAAGATTTTTTGTGTTGTTGCATATCCAGATTGATGCCCCCCACACGCACCTGAATGACACTCATTCAGGGCTTTTTTGGCCTCCTCATGGGTAAGGCACCTCCTCAGAACTGTATCGATACCACGACGGTAAAGTGTATCACCGATGATCATGTAGTCTTTTGCTTGGTATCGTATACGTTTTTGTTCGGAGTGAGAGGTGTTTGGCCTGAATTTTTGGGTTTGGAGATAAACTATGATATCTTCATACCACTCATCGCTTGTAGATATCAGAAACAAACTTTCGTCCACGATTGACTCTTCTGATGTTTCATCGTTGGACGACGATGGGAGATCGCACAATAATTCTGCGAAAACTAGAGCTTTCTTTGATTTGGATTTTACAAATTCTAGATCAAACTCTTGAAGGATCGCTATCCATTTTGAATATTTGCCCCCCAGCAACTATCGCGACAGTATATAAGTCATGGGGTTGCAATCTGACAAGATGGTAGTTTTCCGAAAGAGGACATAATGTCGAAACCTTTGAATCGCTTGAACAGCTGCAAGCGCTAGTTTTTCAACATAAGAATATTTACTCTCTGTATCATTTAAGTTTTTACTTAAATAATAGATAGGATGTTCAATTCCATCGACTTCTTGAACTAAAACCATCGCAATGGTCGTATCCGCTGTAGCCAGATACAGGTTAAAATCTCTTTGATAGTCTGGGGCGTACATTAATGATGCTTTTACTAGACAATCTTTCAGAGTATCAAAGGAAGCTTGCGCCACCTGGTCCCAGACGAAAGGTACATCCTTTTTCAAAAGACGAGTATAACCTTTAGCAAGTTCTGCGTAATTTGGAATGAACCTCCTCAGAAAGTTTGCTTTCCCTTGGAGTTTCTGAATCTGAAGCAAATTTGAAGGTGGAGGCAAATTAATGATTGCCTGAACCTTGCAGGGGTCGAGACGAATCCCATCCTTAGAGACTACAAAGCCAAGTAGACAACCAGAACTGACGCAAAACACACATTTGTGTGGATTGAGTCTTATTTTGTAGTGTCGGCAACGTAGAAAAATCGCTCTTAAATGTTGCGGGTGATCAGTCCGCTTTCGCGAATGAGCCGGAAGGTCGTCGAGATAAGGTTGAACGATTTTCTTGATGTCATGGAAGGCATAATTCGTTGCCCTCTGAAACGTCGCCCCTGCATTCTTAAAACCAAAGGGTAATTTTCGATAAGCGAATGTGCCCCACGGACAAATAAATGCAGTTTTTGACTGGTATTGTGGGCGGATATTTATTTGATTATACCCGGAAAATCCATCCATAAATGAAAAGATTTCACATCCGGCGCATTCATCAATTATCTGGTCGATGAAGGGTGTAGGTAGTTGTCCTTTGGACAAGCTTGGTTTACATCCCTATAATCGACACACACTCTAATCATCCCTTGTTTCTTCATAACAGGGACAATATTCGATACCCAATCGGTTAGAGGAACCGGGTAGATGAATCCAGCATGGAGAAGTTTTTCAAATTCTGCCTTAATGGCAGCGGCTTTCTTGGGGTGCACCTGCCGAAGCCGTTGTCTTACTGGTTTGACATCAGGATACATTTTAATTTCATGTTCAACGATACTCGAGTCAATGCCTGGCATTTCATCATATGACCAAGCAAAGACATCTCTGAATTCGCGAAAAAGAGCGTTATATATTTCCAGTTCTGAAGGGGAACAACCTTTGCCGACATAAATATTCTCTACAACATCTGTTTTAGTCGAGATATTTATGGCTATAGTCTCTTCAATATTGGATAAGTTTCGCTCAGAATCCACCGTATTTACAGTATTTGTTAGGAATTCAAAAACTGAAGGGTGATAAAGGTCACTTTGAGTATCTTCTCCATATTCCGGAAGAAGGGAACGATGGTGGTGATCATTCCATGGTGTCCCCTCAATCAACATTGATTGCAAGATTCCTTCGTCAGTCCCATGTACTTTCGACCAAGGATCTAATGAGGTATCATATTCTTTAGACCTATCTACCCAAACGCTTGACGAGCGTTGATTTGGGTTCGCCTCCCATGCTTGAAACATTGATTGCTACAATATTTCTAAAGGGCTTGGGGGCAAAACAATTGCATGATCCATGTTTACATTATCTTTTGTGACCTTCGTGGAAGATATCATGTTGCAGGTTGCTACAAACGGTATATTTCCTATGTGAATAGGAGGTGGTAGCGCGAAAGTTCCCATCAATGTGGGGTCTTTCAATAATCCTACTCTGATATCTTGAAGCGAATGGTTGCTCTCATGGATCATGGGAATGCTTCCTGTAACTTGTGAACCATTAGGGAGGAAGTTTTGTTGGTCGACGACCGTAATCCCTCCTTCAAACGGGAATGCGATCTTCCTAAAATAAGTCGACACAACAGCTGCCATGGCATAAATCCATGGTCTACCCAGTAGGATGTTGTAGTCAAGATTTCCATCGATGACCTCAACATCAATTTCCACTGTTTTTCCTCCTAGTTCAACCTTCAAGTTATTAATGATACCGTACGGGGTATAAGTCCTTCCGTCGAAAGCTTTTAATGTCGTCGAAGATCACGACAAGGTTGGAGATCCTAATGTTTTCCAGCAACTCATCGACATAATACATGTAGATGCTCCCTCATCAATAATTGTTCTGTGAACAATTTTGTTGAGGGCTTTCACTTGAATAAGGAAAGCTAGTTAAGCTCGTAACTGAGGATCGTATCCTTTGTGATCAAAGGATACAAGATTGGAATCCTTAGGATCAACCCCACCAATAGCCGATAACAAAGCTTGCCTTTGGGATGGACAATTTTGTAGTACTTCAAGAGTCGACATAGCGGATGGCGATTGTGCCAAATCTTCCACTATGTTATAATGTTGCGCCGCTCTGGCGCGAGGATTAAATGTCGACTTGTGTACTACACCCTTTGGCGGTTTTATTGTTAATTCAGGAATGATGGGTGGTACAACTTTTGTCGAAGTTGTTGTCGAACTACTTGGTTGATCTTTACCTTTTTCGTTCGACAGCTGAGGATTCTCGTAATCTTTGTTCCTTGTCGAAATCAAAGCATCATTCTGCTGTTTTGAAACCGACAACATAAGTACTTGTGACGGGGAAGCATTTCCACTATCAACCATATTTTGACCTGGGTTGGGAAACGGATCAGTCAACACAGCTGAGGTTTGGGAACTTTTAAAGAACCTTTTCAACTCAGCTTTGAATGGGCAATTCTTTGTGGAATGATCCTCATCATCATATATTTGACACGGATAATTTTGTTTCCCTTTCCCAGGAGGGTTTGAAGAATTTTTTCTAGGAGTTGACTCACCCTATTTCTTCTTCTTCCCTTTGTTTTGTTTCTTCTTGCTTCCTGGTTGATTGGTTTCTTTGCCCTTATCTACTGATACGGCATTTACTTCCGAAGCAAGAATTTCTTCTTTTGCATTTTGATCCAAATTCTTACGGGCTTTCTTTGACGAAGCCTTTATCGATTTCGCGTTTGCTATGCCAATCACGCCATCACCGGCATGAGAGTCACTATTTGATTTAGGAAGAGGAGGAATTGAAAATTCCGGTCTAGGAGCATCAGGTATTTTGTCGTAGAGCGTGCCGGACTGAGTATAAACTAAGTCCAAATACTGTGCACGAGCGATAACTTGCTCCTCTGTTACGACTCCCCCTTTTGCCACATCTTCCGTTATAGCAGGAAGTAACGACTTTATAAACCATTCAGCTAACAGCTGATCGGGAACATATGTTTTCACCATCCTACGACGACGACGCCACTCATGTATATGATCAGATATATGGGTGGCAGTTGTCTGCTTGAAGTTGGTTAATATTTCTGTTCCCGTTTCATACCTTATCGGTAATTGAAAATGGGTTAAGAAAGTCGTGGCTAGGGAACTAAAATTGTCGAAAGAGGCTCTAGGTAATTCAATATACCATTTAGCCGCTGTACCTGTCAATGTCCTCTGAAAAAGGCGAAGCCTTATCGAATCGTCGTTTAGGGTGTTCGATGAACACCACAGATGAAAAGTCATCACGTGATTTGATGGGTCTTCACCTGGATTTCCATTGAATTTAGGAATGTCAGATGGAAGTTTGTGAGGAATTGCTGGCCACCAAGGGGCATAAGCAATCGGATCGTTGGTTAACCGGTGTAGATCGGGTAACTCTAAAGTTGCCACGAATGGTAACTGCTGATTTAGGTTAGGCAAAGCATAACCAGGGTACGATGGAATCGCTTAAGCAGTGGGTCTTTGCATACCAGCATAATGTAATTGATGTTGGTATGACTGATACGGTTGGTGGACTTGACCACTGTAAAGTGGTTGGTTTTGACCGTTTTGGATATACAGTTGTCCACTGTTCGCGAAGATCTGCTGCTCAGAACCTTGGTACACCTGCTCGAATTGCGGTTGTTGGTATTGCACTAGCCATGGTTGTGAAGTCATGTTCTGTTGTGCTATGCTAACCATTGGACCGAGGTGTGGGGTAATTGTACCCGTTTGGACCTGTGTCGCCCCACCAGTTGGCGATTGTGGTTGTGACCCATGTTCAAGGGGCTGTTGCATTACAACCTGAGCTATCTGAGGTTGACATGCAACAGGCATTGCTTGAACTTGTGACACTGTTACAATAGCCGGTGTGGTTGGGAGGTTCGTCATAGGTACACACTGTTGCATAGAATATACAACCCTTGGTTGTTGAGGTAGCATAGGTACCCAACTACTTGATGCAATTCCAGTATAACCTGAATACTATTGTGAACTCCCGTATGGGTACCCTCCCGGAGGGGGTAATGAAAGGGCATACTGCCCCCCATACGGTAGCAATCCGGAACTCAAGGGGATTGATTGTCCTTGGGGACTGGATTGCCCAAATTAACCTCCAAATTGATCAATTTGGCGAGTCTCAACATAAGAGTTGCCGGATATTACTCCGGATGAACAAACTGGAACAGACCATACTGTCGAAATAGTCCCTTGGTGGACTCCTTCTAGCGGTTGTGAGCTAGTTGGGATAGATGTTATGCCGGCAAACATTGTTGTAGTGATGGTAGGGGCTTCTGCTGTCGCTGTTTCGTTTGACACAGTCCTAGATGATGACGGTTGTTCAGACATTTTAAGTCTATCCAATAGATTGCCTAGCGATTCTACAGGAACCTCCACTTGTGGTGGATTAACTTCTGATAGAGTGACCCCGACTCCAAAATGGGTTGGAGTACTTGCTTGCGGATCTTCTGCAATTTCCTCTATCGCAATCAAACCCGGTGGAAGAGGAAGACCGTCAGGTCCGTAAAATATTTCTGGTGCCGAAGAAGTGGTTGTTTCGACAGCGACAGTTGTTTGAGGAACAAAACTCTCTGGACCGGTTACAGATGGAACTGGTTCAGTTATACAAGTATTTGCCCCCAGACTAGGATCAGTATTACTATCCTTCTGTGGCTGTTGAACTTCTTCTATAGAGGCAGGGTTTCCAGAAATGTTTGGAGTAACCGGAACCTCAGATGTAGTTGGAACACTTGTTCTAACTTTTATAGGAGATTTTGAACCGGTTAAACGAGTCCGCTTTGTCCGTACTGTTTTCGATTCCGGAGACAAAGACGGTTGACTCGTAAGTCTCCGCGAACGACGGGGTTTCAATTGACTTTCTTCCACGATTGCGAATTACTCGATCAACCAAAATATTAAAAGGGGAAATTTGTGTTTCTGAATTGAATGAATTTTATTAGACGCTTTTAGACACAACTTGCTTTTTCACTTTTTAAGAGTCGAGAAAAAGCTAAAGATGACTCTAGTCTCCTTCGATGTTTTAACGAGCCCGAAGTGACAAATGCTCGGATGGACTTTTTCAGTTATAGAGTTTGAAAAAGGCCAAAAGAAACTGCTCTGGAGATCTAGGCAGAGGGTGTGCCAAACTTTTCGCAAAACCACAGAATACGTTTTACGGTACGGGTGGTCGATCTTCGTGAATGCTGTGTTCACTGCATTGCGATCAGTAGGGAGGCCGACACGGCTTCCTATGGATAAAGGCTTTGTTCCTATAGGGGTCTCCCAATATATACGCGACGGTACATGGGAGCACAATCCGTATTAGTGCCACCGACTCTCAGGAGGAATCACCCACCTTCTTCGAGATCGACAGTCACTATGTTTAACGACGCCGGAACACGTCTCTACCTAGACCTCTACGATGAGCGTTATGTTGCAAAGCGTTGTTAGGTTCATTCAATATATTTTAAGTTGATCTTTTTAAAGTTTTCCTTTCAAGGTTCACCACGAGATGTATGATACAAATTCCTAAATGCAGTCTAAGATGATAAGCAAGCTTTTTCAATCTTTTCGACTTATGAAAATCTTAACTACTGAGGGAAAAGAAAGACATAATCTTTTCACACAGATCATAGAGCACACACTAATTCACTTTTTCCTAAATCAACATGCAAACTTATCAAATGCAAAATGCACAATGCAAGTATTTCTTTTCTCTTTCTTAATGTTGGTGTGCTACAAAAAGAAAGCTGTTGTATAACTTTGAATTCAATTTCAAGTGAAAGCAAACAAGCTTTTGTCCAAAATCAAAAGACACCTTAAGATTTACTTGTTTCAACACTAGAAATACATAAATTCAAACCATATGACGAAAGCAAAAGCTCAATCAACTATGAACAGCAAACAAACTAACTCTTAAGATCAAAACGACACTTATCACAGGTCTAGATCTAAGAGGCCACAGCAAGACTAGTTCACTTTCGTTATGGGAAACTGCAAATGATATAAGAAATACACAAAGAACAAACACAGTTTCTTTATACAACCGAGGCGGAATAGTGGCAAAGAAAAGTGGTTTCAGATAGGTACATTGACTGATAACAGGCTGCAAAAACAGGGATGAAAACAGGGCAACAGAAAGCAGAGAACCCCAGTTGCACAAGGCCACACTGGTTCAGCGCAGGTAGAACACTGTCAGTTTGACATTCAGCGCAGGTAGCCCCTTCGGGACCTGCGATGAAATGCAGACTGTCTTCACAGTGCCTGCAATGAAGAGAGAAACTCTCGTTTTTCTCAGGTTCTGGGTCACAGATTGCTCAAAAATCAACAGTTTTTGGCCAAATCAAAGCTATCAATCAAGTACACACTAAAGGATGATTAGGAGGATGAAAAGCTATCACTAAGACCTGTTCAGAGTCCTTTTGGATCAGCTCTTCAAATCATAAACATGCCCAGAAACTGAGCTAGAGTAGCTACCCTCTACTTTGCATTTGAAAGATCCAAATGCAGTTCGATTCGGTACTCCCTGTGTTTAGGAAATGAATAGCAAAAACATAAACAACCAACAAGATACGATCCCCAGCGGAGTCGCCAATTTGTTGTTGGGAAAAGTATCCAATATGAAATGACCCTATCCCACTCTAAGGGTGATAGTACCTCAGCAACAATCGAAGCAAAGCTATCTAAGATTTCTTCTTTATGGAAGTAAAATAGGGGAGAAAGAGATCCACTAACCGATGTCTTTCGCTAATGGTTGATCCAATCTTCTCTCCTTGCTGCTTGCTCCCAGCTCCTTTCTCTTTCACTAGCCCAGCTACACCAAGATCCTGCAAAATGGCAAGAGAGGGAAACTACAAGAAGCATACATTCATAATTGATTCAAGGATTAGAATAAATCAAATACACAAGTATAACAATACATCATTGAGACACATGCATATAGAAGAACCTCAAATGCTTTATTAATGGAAGAATTAAAGTTCAGGAAGTGATACAACCATAAGAGGCCCAATCCAGCATCACCTTCCCAGCAATAAGAAATCTCCTCTTCACCTCCTTCAAAGAAAATCACCCAATAGTTCTAAACTCAAACCAACAGCACTTCCTTACATTCACAAGATTCCAGCCTCCCTAGACCTCATGAGAGAGATCTATATATAGGAGTTTTGGAGAAAGGATGAGTCAGCTTGAGGCTGGCATGAAGCTGACTAGTGTCCTCTCTCACTTTAGTTATTCTTCAGGTCTTGAGTCCACTTGGAGGTTCCTGCTTCCACTTGGAGATCTAGAACCTCTTACTCATCACCAGTCGAATTCCCTGATCCAAGTGTCATTTTGGAAGCTTCCTGGGCATTGACACCTTGAGGAATGATTGTGCCACATGTCCAAACTCGTCCAGCGCAGGTAGCCTTCTTTGCAGTTGACATTCAACGCAGGTAGACAGTGGAGCAGTTGACATTCAGCGCAAATGCTCAGTGGAGCAGTTGACATGATCCAGAATTGCCTTGTTTTTGTGTTTTCAGGTGGAGAACTGTTATTCAGTGCTGTGGTTTGCTGACCTTATTCCTCTAGGGGTAGGAACAACATGTTTAGGGACTTTGGATCCCTTAGATTATGGACATTTCATGCTTCATGCTGTAAGGCACAAAAATGTCTATAACAATCCATAAGCCATAATTTGTTCTCTGATTTACATATTGCAGCTGTTTCCATGCTCTGCAGTTGTTCCCGTTCCGTAGATAATCCTGTTTTGTAGCCAATCTGATTCTATAGCAACAGTTTAATCATCAGTCCAAGCACAAAGAGGCCAGTTCATAATAATATCTTATATGCAGGTAATAGAGGAAAGAACAACTTTTGAAGACCAATCACATCTAAGCACTTGTGGAAGAAAACAACAAGAGATTAGCAAGTGAAGGTATGGTTCAGAAGGTAAAAACAAAAAATTATTTCAAAAAGCAATACAAAACATAAGTTCGTATAACTCATATAATCACATGACTCCTTGATTTATTATTATTAGATTCGACTGCCATGATGATTCTGCCACACCTTCTGTCTTTAATGCTAACGGTCTAATGATGTAATCTTCGTTTTAAACTCAATGACTCGTACTTAACTGGACTTCTCCAGCACACCTGTTAAACGGTTAGATTCATGACATAACCTATTTGAATACGACCCTTCAAAACCCTGATTTTTCATTTATTACACCAAGTTTTTCTCTTATACTCCCACAGCCTTTTTTTGCATACAATCACTCCATTTTTCATATATTTCGTGCATACAAACACTCTATTACCTTGTACACACAGTCACTCTGTTTTCGTATCCTCTGTGTATAACAATCACTCTATTTTTCACACAGTTTACATGTACAGCCACTCTGTTTTCATATACCTTGTGCACACTCTATTTCCACACATTTTATGCATACAACTACTCTATTTTCGTATACCCTATATGTACAGTTGTTTTATCTCATACTCATAGTCATTTTACTTCCATATATTCTGTCATTCCATCCCCATATCCATAGTTATTTTTTGTTTCTATATACCAGTTGTTCCACTACCATATACACAGTCCTCTTTACGAAGTCACTCCATTTCTCAAACAGTGAAGGGAATTTTGAAGAATAGCAGAGAACAGAGGTGATGGATCGCATCATCAAAACTAAACCCATAGGGGTGAAGTACATGGAAGGTTATCCTCATATGAAAGGAATGTTGTAGAAGGCTGGTTGGTTGAGTTTCAGTGAAAAATTCAATGGTTACCATAAAGAAATCATTAAATCTTTTGCCAGATAGTTTGATAGAATGGATGTGGAAATAGGTGACATAAAATTTGCAGTGACCGAGTCTTTTATTTCTGAAGCAACCGAGCTACCAAGGCTAGGAGAGAGGTGGTTCAAGAAAAAATAATTTCATGATGAAACCTAGAAGGTCATTCTCAAAAATCCAAGTATGGGCACTTCAGTTTTTAGAAAAGGGATTCCAATCTCTGCACTTAAGAGCAAATGGAGTAGCATGTTATTAATTTTGCAAAAGTTTATTACATGTGAGGGAAGATTTGGTTCCATGTATGTATATCACATAAGACTGTTAATGAATTTTCTTGAAGATGGAACCCTCAATCTCCCATTTTTCCTGTTGAATAGTTTGAGAAGAATGGCCACTAATGTTTAGAAGAAAATTGAAGCAATAGAAACCACTCTTTATCACCATGGGCTAGTAAAAATTTTAGTTGAATATCACTTAAAGAGTGTAGGGGACACATGGGAGGACTTTTTGGTCAGAAACTTCTTCCAAGATGCCCTAGAATTGCTTGAGGGAAGTCCTGCAAAAAGAAGTAGGAGAAGGAAGACTAGTCTCACCATTCAAAACACTCTTGAAACTTCAGCACAGAAAAACAATGAAGAAGAGCCCATCTTTGAAACATTAACAGAGATCAGAAAGAAAACAAAGAAGAAAAGAAAATTGAAAGAAAAGGTTGAGGAATCCCACAAAAATATTCCTGAACCTTCATCATCTAAGGAGGATGAACAATTTCTTTTTGAGAGACTAGTCAAAATCAGGGATCAGCTCAAGAAAGAGAAGGAGAAGGGAAAAAGGAAACAGGTTATAGAGGAAGAAATCATAGGCTCCCAAAGTTTGAGGAGAAGTTCTAGACTCAGCGGCAAAGTGAAGAAAGCAAAATCAAAAGAAACCCAGTTCATATATTTGGGGAAGAAACTCCAACTCAGTCCCATGACAATATTCCATATGAGCAAAGCCCACAGAACTCTCCTCAACAAAACTTTGAAAGTAGCCTAAGGAGAGCCTCTCCAGGCATTGATCCAATCCAACAGTAGATTTATGACTACATAGAGTCATTGGAGAAAAAGGGTACATCAATGGACCCAGGGACTTCATATAATCCTGAGCAACCTACCACATCACAAGAGACTTTAACTAGCTCACTTAAACAAGAAATCTATGAGATAGAAGTTCTAAATAGGCACATCCAAAGAGAAAATGAAGCCTTAAAAGAACAGAACAAGTTGGATAAGATTATCCATGATAAAATTATGCCTCACTTGGGTTTATGGCACAAGAAGAAAAGAAAACTAAAAAGGAAGAATAAGAATCTAAATAGGGAACTCATCAACCTCAAGTACAAATTCCTCATGAGGAAGCCTAGATGGTTGTTGGTGCAAAGAAAAGCAAGAAGAGGTTGGATGTTTTGGCTGAAGTCTCAGAACAAATGTAGAAGGAGGAGGGAGTTCACAATTTTGAATGCATGGGGACATGCAATAGTCTTGTAGTGGGGGTATGTTGAGTTCCAAAATTGTCTTTCCCTTAGCTACTTTTCCCATCCTTCCTTCTCTGTTTTTCCATGAAAAATGCATCCTTATCATCAAAAAACCATTATACATTGCCTCAAGGAGTATATTTCAGTGATTTACATTTATACTGTTATGTTTTCTATTTGAATATGTTTTTGTCTTTTAAGCTACGGAACATAGCCACATTCTGCAGCTAATCAGCTATTCCGCAGCTACTTCCATGCTTTTGTAGGTTCCAGGTGTCGAGAGGGGAAAGGGACTACATGGGTAGCTTGGAAAACATCAGGGTATGGATCGTATCCTATTCATCTGGCCTATATCGACGAGGAAGAATCTGGTCAAAGGGAAGTCAAACATAGAAACCTATGGCAAATAGGACTCTGTTTTACACGCATTTCTCAGTGATGGGATCCGAAGCAGTTTCCTGAGGCCACAGACTTCATCTACCACCTACGTAAACAGAATCCAACAACCATTAGCATAAGATTTATATTTCCAAGCAACCAGTGACAAGAATTTTGGATACTTTCCTATCTACGTGTTTTGTCGTAGCTTATTTCTCTCTTTAAATGAGCAATTAAAGGAAACTGAACTTGAATTGGAGAAAGCATTGCAATCAGGATAGAGTGAGTCGACCACACAACCTCAAACTGTAGTGCCAATAGTTTCCACTGTAGTCGCTTCCACTATGGCAACTGCTTTAGCACCAAACATTCCTTTGTCAACTGCCACACCAGTGGAAGCAACAGGTACAACACAGGCAGGAACATCAACACAGACAGCAGAGGACTTGGTTAAGTCCATGGAGGAGATGAAGCTCCAGGTCACAGAGCTACGGAAGGTAAAAGAAAATTCACTACCTTGGAGCAGAAATATGATTTATCAAAGATAAATTATGCAGAGGAAAGAAGCAAAAATAAGAGCATGACAGAGCAAATAAAAACATTGGAGAAGGACTTGATATTTGACAGACCTTTAAAAGAGACCAGGAAGATATTGTGGACCAATATCATTGATTCCATCAATGATATTTGGTCATCCATTCAAATTATTTTTTAACAAATTGATTTGGTTAAGCTTGCTCTTGAGGCAATTCAGAAGACTAGAGAAGAACTGGGTAGAAAGCCTGAAGAAGCAGTCTAGATAATAAATTTTCTAAACAGTAAAAACAGGCAATAGTTGGAGAAATTGGACATTCAGGATAGGATTGCTACTATCCTCGAACTGAAGAAAGTTCTGACAAAAAGGAACTTAATGCAAGGCCTGGAGTGAAGATGTCAAAGTATGCAGGAGGATATAGATGAATTCATGAGAAAGTTTGACATCTTAAGGAGTAAAGAACTCCCAAGCC
Source organism: Pinus tabuliformis (assembly GCA_031772625.1). NCBI lineage: Eukaryota > Viridiplantae > Streptophyta > Pinopsida > Pinales > Pinaceae > Pinus > Pinus tabuliformis. The sequence continues at coordinate 1,302,568,751 of CM062818.1, forward strand.
CTTTAGTCATCAATGATAGGCTAATGGTTCAGATAGACTACATCAAAAAACTACATTAGCAAGCTAAAAGTCAAGCTAGTTCATCCTCAACAAAGGCACTACCCACAGGAAAAGTGCTTTACGATGGTTTAGAGAACCTCTTCTTCATTGAACATGAAGTAAAGCACTTATTCATAGTCCAGCCTAATTTTGTAAAATATATTGAGGCTGATGAAATTTACAGGAAATTGACAAGGATGACTATACCAAAGGAAAAATGGTGGACCAAAATGACAGACATCCTTTAAAATTACTATGGTAACAGCAAGGTAAATAGAAATATTTACCACAGTAAAGTTTGGTAAAAAGGATGAATGATGGTGAACAGGTAAAGAGTATCAAATACAGGTGAAAGAGTATCAGTTGAAAGATCAAAACAGATGTCCAACACATAGTTACTAGCATGACAGAAAGATGCACATTCACAGAACGTTCCTCCAGCTCCTTAAAAAAAAACAGGGACAGCAATAATTAGTTCACTTTCTGTTTCTATATTCGAGACCATCTGTCTCTATATTTATTTAAAAGGATATTTATTTTTCCCATAGTAAATCTCATTTAGTTAAGAGATATTTTGATGTAAATTTTGTATAAATACTTCTTTATTCGAAGTATTGTGTGTGGATTCAAAGACATTTCTATAGACATTAGCTTTTGGAAATTGAAGTGCTATTGTACCAAGTTTTGTATGGCTTGTTGGATCAAGGAATAAAGCTGAGATAGTTTATAGGATATTTGTGTCAAACAGAAATCAAATAAGTATTCTATATCTCTTGTGTTAATGTTTTCCCTTCTGTTTATTAATGATCATATGTGTTTTCTTGAAATCTGAATGATAAATGAAATAGTGATATTTCAGAATTTGCTTTGCTACAATATGTCTTTAAAGGTTTATCTTTCTTAATTTTTTCTTCTAGACTATCATAGTTAGGGAATTCTTAAATGCTCCCTTGCTTTCATAGTTTATCACAGTGACCCATTTAACAAAGAATACTTAATTTCTCCTTGTTAATGAGTACCCTCTATTCTGCATATTAAACCTAGTTAAAGGATTCTTCATTGCCCTTTCTCCTTGTTTAATACTATTTCATCCATCCATCTGAACCTGGCATTTGCCTTTTGTTTTGCTACTTTTCCCTGTGAGTTTTACCTTTAGTAATTGATTTGATCCAGTTAAGCCATTCCTTTGATTGACTCCATAGCCCAATGACTTGAAGGCCGTGCTCTGTCCATCTATTCACTGAATTCCACCACCCAACCAAAAATCCCTTAAAAGCATTCATAATTAGCCTAATATCATATCAAAACATCAATAAATCATAAAGAGAGAGCCCTCTCTGGGTAAAGATTGGCTAGATTTTGTACTTAAAAGATTGGTTTGTGGTTACCTCGGACCCCTTTCCCTCTTCTAATAACTTCTAAGGAAAATCTAAGTGATAACTGGTGTGAAGAACGCAGAACAAGTTCAGTTTTTGCTTATGTATTAAGTTCAGATTTCTTCTCTGTAGTTTGAAGAACTCATTCTCTATTTTAATATAAAGACTATGTTTCAATGGATACCTGAAGCGTTGTTGAAGTGTTGATTAAGTGCTGATAATCCGAGACCTTTGCAGAGGGCCCTGCATTGGTCAAGGTTACATTTTATTTATGTTTTGTCTTTCATATTTAACTGTAAATTCACTGTGTTTTTTTCCATGATGTTTATAACCATTTTCTAACTCTGTTCATAATGCAGCTTGTGTCATCTTCTTATTAGCACATAATAGCTCTTTTTGTTTCACTACTTTCTAGTTTCTTATCAGTAGCTTGAAGTTGATGTCAGTAGCATAGAATAATTTAGATTTGTTGATCATTAGTCTAGTTTCTTTCATTTGTTGTTCATTAGTCTTTAGATTTTGAAAATAACTGATCAATGCCATTTTGTTGTTAGTTTGGTAACTCATGTTGTAAGTGAATGTTTCCGGAAGCCCTTTCAGTTGATGGTTCATATTAAAACTAAATGGTGAAATATTTCATTTATGAATGAGTCTTTCTCTACATTTTTATGTTTACTTTTTCTTAGAACAATGAAGTATGGAGTCCCTCAAAATTCTATCACAAGGAGGTTGTTCTCCCAAAATTGTGTAGCAGAGTGAAAAAGCACTTCATTTAGTTGTTATAGTAGATTAGTTGCAATTTCACTTTCTATCTTAGTCATTCATTTAATTTCGTTGCAATCTCGCTTTCAGTTTTAGAACAATGAAGTATTGAACCCCTCAAAATGTTGTCACAAGGAGGTTGTTCTCCCAAAATTGTGTAGCAGAGTGACAAAGCACTTCATTTAGTTTTTATGATAGATTAGTTGCAATTTCATTTTCAATCATAGTTTTTCATTTGGTTGCAATTCCATTTTCAGTTGTTCATTAAGTTTTGATTCTACAATAAATTAGACAATATTTGTAATCTTATTTTCAGTATTTCATTTTTGGTTCATCATAGATAACTGCAATCTCATTTTCAGTTTTAATATCTCATTTAAGCTTTGGTTTTGTAATTTATTAGATAGTAGTCTTAAGTCCTTTCAGTCCATGTTTTGGAAACAATCATAATAGCAAGAAGAGAAACTCTATTTTCATTTTCTTGGTTAAAACTTTACTTCCAAATCTAGCTTAAAGCACTTTTAGCTCTCATTTCATTTTCTTAGCAGCATTAGATTTAGGATTTTGTTAGGAATTAAAAGATCAAAACCCCAAAACAACTTAAAATTAAAAAACACTGAAGTAGGAAGGGCCATCTAGCACATATAGTGCACTACACTTCATTAGTTTATGACACCCAGATTGATAATTTATGTAGAGAAATTTAGGACACTAAATTGACCAAAAAACCATTACATAATGCAAACAATAATAAGAGTAAGAATCTTGAGAAGAGATTCTCCTAGTGACTGGGAATCTACTTCATTCATCTTCTTTCATTTCATTACCCTTTCTTTACTAGAATCATGCAACAACAGATTTGTTCGATCATAAAGTCAAACATATATCCATCATGGTCATAGCACGCTCACATCATCTACTACATCATTACATCATGACATCAATATTTTGTCAAAGGTTAGATTCACATGATAGGAACAATGGACAGGTGTGACAACATACTTCAAAGATCATGAACACGATATCACTTTTATCAAGTCAATCCATCAGGTTTAGGGAATTCAGTTTTACCATATGCCATAATTACTATCAATGACATGACCACGATTAATAAGAGATCCAAAGTATCAATCTCATAATTCTATCATCAAGGTTACCATAGGACCAAGTCAGATCATTCAATAAAACTTTACCAAAACAACACGAGTGTCAACATACTTGCATCATACTTATCACAAGAATTATCAGTATCAATGAGGTAACTTCTATAAGTGGTCCATCATGTCAAGTGCATGTCAACTATTAAGAGTATCATTTACTAGAGTCAAGGTACTAGCCTTCTTCATAGAATCAGGATCTCTAAGAACAATAGATGTTAGCCAAACATTAGGTTATGCCATTATATCCCAGATAAACAATAAGTAACCTCATAAAATCAAGAAGATCATCATGATCGAAATATTCAATACCAGGTGCACCATTACATTATAGGAAACATAAATCCAAATCTCTTTCATATGTAAGCATGAGCCATTTGTGAAGGAGACATTCTCAACATACCACGAGGCTTACCTAGTCATCCATAGCATTGAAACAATATACCTTTCATACCTTGTAGTGTTCAAATACCTGTGCACCTTCTCATAGGAAGCTTGTAGTGCTTGTAACCTTTTCATCAAGTGCCTCTTTACCTATTTCCAGATCTAGCTTTTCTTTTCCTACATCTCAAATTATCCTTAATAGGGATCCACTTATCACATCTCATCAAGGAGGTTAGATACATACATATATACTCAAATATACATGCAAGAAGTATAAGAAATTAGCAAAACAATAATCATAATAATCAGATCCATAAGTTTAAACAAGAGTAAATACACAAAGAAACATCATAATTCAAAGAGTACTTATCTTCAATGGGAGGTGATCATCTCCCTCTTGAACCAGCCTTCAAGAGTCATCACTATCCATAGTCCACATAATATGTTGCCTTCAATCAAATTTATAAACAACTGGCCATCTAAGGCTTCATCAAATATGTCCCAAGTGCTTGAGCATCTTCACATAGTCCATGATAGAGTTTCATACATCAAAATCTCAAGTCTTTTCCATAAACCATGGTTTGTCTCAAACCCTAACCATCAAATCCTTATGCACTAACTACCTAGGGTTTCCTTCATACCCTAGGATTATTTTAGGTCTCCACCATCCTCTTCTTGCTTCCATCAAAAGTGTCTCCATGGGGGTGATCTTCATGCCTTTTCTTCAACCCAACTCTGATACCATGTTAATTTTTCATAGGGCTACATTGTTCTTTGCTTTGATAATTGCATCTTCATTTATATTAATTTCACCACATATCATCATAAAATTTCTTAAATTTACTTCAATATTCATCAACATATGAAACTATGTAGAAAGAATAATAACATCATCATCAATGCAACAGAACATAAAGGAACAATAGAAGAAAATCATGCACACATAGAGACACCAGGATTGGTCAGAGATTGGGGCAAAGCCCATTGTGGGGAAAACCCTTGTCAATATTCTTCTAATACATTGTCATCAAATGATTCGGCAAAAGAGAGTACAATGATCCATATCTTCACAATAACTAGAATATCCATGAAATGCATCTAAAGATCAAAACTCTGATTCAGATAATTGTAATGTATTGTCACTGCCTGTAGCCTACGGTCGAACACTTTTGTCATTGAGTGAAATCTTCGAAACATTGAAATCTCATCTTGGAGTCTCGGTCAGAAGGAGGAGGAGTTGTGCAAGCGACTATGATAGACAAGGTTTCTCTTAGTGAATTGAATGATAGCGACTATGGCAACTCAGTCGCTCCCATACCATTATGTGCAAGCGAATAGGACCAAACTGACCCAAACTCCTGGTCACTCTCCTTAAGACTCTGTGCCAACGTTTAAGGGTCCAAAGTTTCTCTCATGACCATTGTGTGCCACCGTCTAGGGACCCATATGCTCAATTTTGTGCCAGTGACTTTGAATAAAAAAACCCTAGTTCATTGCCATCTTCATCCTGACGTTCTAAATGCTATGGGGTGAAATTTATGTATTAATGAAGATATGGAATTATCAAGTACATTACAGTTATATGAATCATAGATTTGATGTTAAGATGCATTTCATGGATATTCTAGTTGTTCTAAAGATATGGATCATTTTACTCTCTTTTGTTGAATCATTTGATGACAATGTATTAGACTCAAGAAAAACATGCACTCATAGAGACACCAGGATTGGTCGAAGGCCAGGGAAAAACCCACTGTGGGGATCCTTTCAAATCTTCTTATAATAGATTGTCATCAGATGATTCAACAAAAGAGAGTACAATGATCCATATCTTCACAACAACTAGAATATCCATGAAATGCATCTAAACCTCAAAACTCTGATTCAGATAACTATAATGTAGTTGATAATTGCATATATTCATTAATATATTAAGTTCACCCCATAGCATCATAACGTTATTCAGATTTAATTTAATATTCATCAACATATGCAACTATGTAGAAATAAAAATAACATCATCATCGATGTAGCGAAACATAAAGGAACAATAAAATAAAAGCATGCACACATAGAGACACTAGGATTGGTCGAAGACTAGGGAAAAACCCACTGTGGGGAAAACCCTTGCAAATATTCTTCTAATAGATTGTCATCAAATTATTCAAAAAAAGAGAGTACAATGATCCATATCTTCACAACAACTAGAATATCCATGAAATGCATCTAAACATCAAAACTCTGATTCAAATAACTATAACATATTGTCACTGCCTATAACATGTTGTCGAACACTTCTGTCACTGAGAAAAATATTTGGAATACTAAAATCTCATCTTGGAGTCCCGGTCATGGGGAGGAGGAGTTTTGTGAGTTAATATAATAGATAGGGTATGTGAACTGCATGATAGAAACTATGGCAGCTCGGTCGGTCCCATACCATCCTTTACAAGCGGTCGGGGAGGAAACTGACCCAGACTCCTAGTCTCTCTCTTGAAGAATTTGTGCCAACATCCAAGGGTACAAATTAATTCTCATTACCACTATGTGCTAACATCCATGTACCCTAATGCTCATTTTTGTGCCAGCAACTTTGAAGAAGAAAACCCTAGTTCAGTGCGAGCTTCATCTTGAAGTTTCAGACCCTTGAGAAATCTTCCTTCGACAGACCTATGCAAGCCAAGACCAAATAGAAGAGGAGAAGAGAGATTGATGTGTGTCCAAATGAGCTCGAGGTATCTTCTATTTATAGGATTCCATGAGGGTCCACTTGACCTGTCCATTGGTACATGTGCATAGGGTCAACCTGATCCAGAATATTTGTATGAATAAAATAATTCATAACTCAACTTCTACTTGTCCAAATGAGGTGATATTTCAGTAAATTTTTCCCTCTCGGAAAGAGGAATATGATTCCATCATCATATCCATAAAATGAGTAGGAAAAAGTATAATTTGACCATAGTTTCATATTTTTAACACTTAGGATGCTTCACAACCTCCTCTGTTGTGTATAAGCTTTTGATCGGACCTTGAATGGCCCTTTTTACAACCTCTGCCTCTGTAATGCACCCTATCTATGTAATCCAGTGTCTTATAATGCACCCCAGGTTTTTGGATAGAGCATTAGTCCTACTATCAATGCTTTGTATCCTCTTCTAAGAAGCGTTAGTCAACCATTATCTTGATTTTCACCCTATTATTTGAAATCCTGTGTTGGGAGGTTGCTTGTAGTCTGTTTTAGAGATCTGAAACTGTGCACTATGTTTGGTTGCCTACTTCTATGATCATTTTTATTTTTAGGAAAATAGATTAAGTGCATTTATTTTTCAAGAAAAGAAAATGAAAAAATTTGTTTAAAATTTATGTTTTAGTTGGTTTGATTATGCATATATATTGGGTTAGTTTTTAGAGAGCATTGAATGTATGCACATTGTGCATGTGTTTACTTCATTGGATGCATGGTACTGAATTGATATATAGATAAATCTCTCCATGTAGAATGAGTTCTTCATCTAATTGAAATTGAAAAGTATATTTTCTGCATGGTTTGAGTTAGAGTCTCATAAAAATCATTACGTCAACACCCCTTCCAAAGACATTAATGAAATACCTTTAAAATCAATCTCATAATAAAAACATTTAGTAACTCTTTTTTAGCATACACACATATTAGTCTAGGCTAGGATATTTGGCTAGGTAGTTGTGAGTAAACTACCCAAGATCACAAAATTGATACTAGTGTCATTAAAGAGAGTAAAATCTTGTTGCACTCATATCATCCGAGTTCGCTCCCCTCAAAAAGGAGTTAAACGAGATACAAAATTTGAATGTGAGAGAATGTAGCTTGCCTTCGATTACATCTCCATTGGGTATTATGTGTATTGGGGATCCCCTCGGGGATATCGAAGCTGAGTCGGGGACTCAGGTATCCTTCCCACACAATGTACTATCTATGACCATGTCCCCCCCTGGTGGTGTCTATGATTTGAGGTAACCTTAGTGGCCATACTTTTTTTGGGATGAACATAAGGTTACTGGGGTGGGCTTCCTTGGTACATAAACAGATGAACCTACTCTATCTTCAATTTTTGAGAGGGTGCTCATCTTCACGAGAGTACTTGGCCCCTTAATATGAGGTTCGGGTGAAGCTCAAGAGTAATTGTAACTGTACATTTGGCCAGCTCTCTATTTTAGCCATTGTGATACTTGGTTTCATCTCCAACAAACGGTGGTTATCACACAAAGTCATATCCCCTAACTGCTTGATGGTTGAATTTTAGAGTATTTTTTTATTTTTAGGTGATGGTTTATTATCATTGAGACTATAATAAATATAAATATAATTTTTTTTGATAAAATATATCGATCACCATGGCTACATACAATCCTTGTCATCAATCTAGGCAACAACAAGGTCTTCCTCCATTGATCCTGGAGGATCAGCCGAGCCTTGGTGATTTGGATTCTCCCTCTTCGGGAAATCAGTCTCCAGTGTCTAACATTGAATGACATAAAACTTCCCAAGAAACCATACCACCTGAGGACTTCTTCAACTAAGGAGTTTTACCTCCTTATAATCCTCCCCTCATCGATCCTCTTGGACCAGTGTTGATTCAGGTAGCACCTATACCTATCATGTCTTCGATGATACCTACATCCAAAATTCCCCCGTAAACTAATGGGTCATGGTCTTTTATGGACAACTTTGGTCCACCATCACTTCCCTTACCTATAGTTGCTAACATACAACTGATTGGTTACCCTGTTATAAGACTATTCCTAGTCTGAGAAACTTAGTTACACCTGCTATGATTGGAACCCAGTACATCTCGGTTTCTGCCCCTTTTGTGTCTACTCCCGAACCTCCAGCTATCGCTCCTAGTAGCATGGTTAGCATGAATACATTTAATAATCCTTTTGGTTGGAACCCTTTGCTAAGTTAAAACCCCCAGGCTTAGATGCTTTGGGGAAATGTTCCCAACATGCACATACCATTCGAGGGAATTACTATCCCCCCTTCACCTATATGACAACCTGGATCATCATTGATAGATTTAAATCCTCTGAGTGGACTCTATTCTAGTGTCAGTCATGTGCCTACCACAAACTATATGGCTAGTTGAATCCCTCAACCCGGTCTTGCTTCGTTTATTTGGGCACCCCCTCCTCACCCTCAATTGAGTCAAGGGGGAACTTGTTATCCTTGGGGCAATAGATCTTTTCCCCCCAACCTAATATCCCTTATGGACCGCCACCGTATATGACTATTCCACCACAGCAAGGAGGCTATTATCCAATGAATCCTATGTATCTTGTTGGAAACAACATGATGGGAGGACCCCAGGGTCCTTCAAGTCATTCTTCATCACCCTGGTCAGACTCGGGGGAACCTAACTCTTTTCATTTTTTGGCAACACTTAATATCCCTGATCTGTATAACTAACTAATGACCCCATCTATTGTAACTTGAATTGGCCCCCAATACAGCATAAGATACCAACCGACATCTCAAAGTTTGAAGGGAAACAAGGGGATGATCCAGGTACACATGTCACCACCTACCATCTATGGTGTGTATCGAACTCCATGGTGGATGACAGTATCCGACTCAGAATATTCCCCTGCACCCTTACTGGAAATGCTACCAAGTGGTACATTGAGTTACCACATGCATCAGCCAATACCTTTGGTGCTCTGGAAATGGAATTTTTAAAGAACTTTCAACTTCCTATCTACTATGAAACTAGAACAAAACTCCTTACTACCTTACTCGAAGACACCTCCACCCACATCTTTGATCACATCCGTGAATGGAGACGTAGGTAGATGCTTGTCAAAGCTCCTATTACAGATTACTTGTTAGCAGATTTGTTATGCAAATCTCTTCTTCCTCAAATTTCCAAGGACGTTGCCTTGTGGTTATGGAAGACCAATCCATTCGTCGTGCCCAACATTTAGATCTAATTTACTCTCAGTCTCGAACGTTATATGATGTGATCCCTCTTTCCCCTCGAACTTCCAATGCTCTCGCTACTTAGAAACCTGGTGCGCACACTGACGGTCTCGTCAACGCTACCTCTGGGGCTACTATAAAGCAACTTACGGGCATGTTTCCTAGCTGTCTGTTGATACTGCTACTTCTACCAAATCTTCTTCTCTTCTAACCATTGCGATAAAATCTGTGCAGTCTACACAAAAACCTAGTGGCAAGGACAAAAAGAACAAGAAAAATACCTCTCCTTCTTAAGAGCAGCCCGCTACGCAACACAACCCCAAACAGAATTTTTCTACCAAAGCTTATAGTGGAAAGGAAAAAACTTTCAATTTCCCTTGCAAAATCTGTGTGGAGGACCACATGACACACAAATGTCCTTGTCTTCAAGAATACATGGACCTTCTTGCTCAAAAGGACATTGTTCAGACCCCAACCGTCCTAAACAACCCTTTCCCTACTCAGCAGCAGCAACATCTTATTTACAACCCACCACAACCCCCGCAAGGGGGAAACAGCGGTTCAAACCATCGTTCCTCTAGTGAAGGATCATCAACCGTTTACACCTTTGAAACGGTTGATCTTCAAATGCGAGCCAAAACTTATGCAACTCCCATTGCTAACGCTCTCGATGCTGCCTCGAGTTCAAATCCACCATCACCTAATGATCTTCATATCGAAAGGTCTATTGTTTATCTTCTGATCTACCCCCCTAAAGGGGAACTTCGTCGCATGACACATAATACCTCTACACATGTTGCCCAAAACTACAATATTGTAGAATATTTGGCGCAAGCACCGCCAGCCATATCTACACTCGAAGTATTGCAAACTTGTCCATCACAATGGAAAAATTTTCTTTCATCCATTGGTGGAGTTAATCCTCAAGACTCCATGCTAGCAATTATCAACATGGAGAAAAGTAAGCCTCGCCTTTCCCACCAAATTTCATTTTCGGTGCAGGTTATTTTGAAAGGCAAAGTTATCCATACAACAGTCATTGATGAAGGTGATTTTACCTACGCCTTGTCTAATTCATGTTGGCTCACCCTCGGTTCTCCAACCCTCACACCATCATTGAATTACCTTAAAGCATTCGATGGCCACACGTTCATCCCTAAAGGATACCTTTCCAGCTTCCCCATCACTCTGAGTGCAAAAATAGTAACGGTGGGCATTCAAGTCATATATTGTCATCTCGACTATAATCTGCTTTTGGGGTGTAGTTGGACTTATGCCATGATTGTCATTGTTTCTTCAGACTTTAAACTCATCCTCTTTCCATTGGATGGGAAAATAGTCACAGTGGACCAATTTTCCTTCTATACCCCACATTACTCCTCGTTTCCTAGCGGCACCATGCCCTTAGTGGGTGGCATACCTAACTCTTATGTCAGTGTTGGTACCGGTCTTTTGAAGGGTTCCTCCCTATTGGTTTTCTTTCCTCTTCCATCACCCGAGGTTCCACAAACAATTTCTATGGTCTCCACCATTCCTCATGGCCCAACCGATCCTTGGATCCTCCCGGACCCTTCAGACATTCACTCCTATAAAGAACAAATATCGCTTTCACCAGTTGAATTAGCTTATCAAGCCATTCATATGCATTTGATTCTTTCGTCGATTTGGTTACGACCAACGATACTACCTCCTCTCCCATCACAGCTCCTTCTAACGATCTCCTCGATGAAGTACTACCCATGGACGAAGCTATTTGATATATCATGTCTTTAGAAGAGAGACCTTGGGAAACCTCTTACCATCGTGCTTCGATATTTTATTCAGACATGACATCTGTAAAAATCATGCCTTTTGAACCACCTGATATTGTTCCCTCGATTTATACATCTATCCAAACTATGGATTCGGAAGGGAGCTTGGGAAATATTTCAAAGATTATGCTCATCGATATCTCAGTCAAAACAAGTATCGTGGAAAACATTCAGATTGGAGTTGACTGCAATCCTGAGGAAATTGCAAGCTTCACCTGCCTTTTCAAGGAATTTTGTGATGTATTCACTTGGTCTTATGAGGAAATTCCCATCATAGATCCTTCTATTTTCGAGCATGAGATCAAGGTCAATGACAATGTTAGGCTTGTCCGACAAAGGCTTTGACCAGTCCAACCCCACAAAACTGCAAATACCAAGACTGAGGTGGAAAAATTATTACGTGATGGTTTTATCTACCCCATTCTCTTGACGGAATGGGTCTCCAACTGTGTTCCTGTAGAGAAAAAATAAGGTACCATGTGTATCTGCGTCGACTATCTCGATTTGAACGTCACATGTCTAAAAGAAAATTATCCGACTCCATTCATTAACCAAATAATTGATGATTGTGCTAGTTGTGAGTCTCCTTATCCTTCATGGATGACTTCTCAGGCTATAACCAGATTGCTATAAAACTTGTGAACCGGCACAAAACCACCTTCATTTGTCCTTGTGGTGAAGTAAAATTATAAGTGCGGACACAAAAAATTCCTCTAGCCCAATGATGGGTCTAGCCACAACAGATACATTATATGGAAGATTTCCTTAGGTTACAACCAATTAAGAGGGCCTACCTCTTAGTACGCTTATCCCATTTGATGATTTCCTTGCTTGCTTTTTCCAGCTATCTCTCGCTTCCTTCTTCAAGCACCTGAAACAAGTAAACAACAACAAACAACAACTGTGATTCAACCTGTTAGCCCTGAGATGCAGAGCTTCCATTTTGAAAGCTAAAGGATGGGGATAGTCTAATTTGTTGTCCTAGAGGGCCCCACACAGGCCATCATCCCTCTCTTCTCACTCTTCCACTTACATTTCATTCCGTTCATTCCCTAACCCAACCCTCACATCCCGACGAAACCCTCTTTTCGCCTTAAGCCTAAGTGAATTAACCCAAAACCCCCGAAAAACCTCTCTTCTCTGCCCATACGCGCTCTCCGCACAGTTCTCGAGAACACTTCGTACCTCTGTATCCTCTGCCGTTGATCTTTCCCCGCCAGATCTGACGGCCCTCAATCATATCGCACGGGCAATTAGCGAGAGGAATACCCGCCCAATGAGGGCAGTTTTTCTCTCTCCTCCGCTGCTACGTGTCATCCACTAAATGGAATCGGGCGAACTCCATCATTTACCACTTATCGCCCGATGCCCTTCTGATAGAAACCACAACTGCCCGAACAAAACCATCCCCAGGCGTTATCATCCACACACCTTCTCTGCCCGATAGTGGTCCAATCTGCTCACCCAAGATCTAACAGCCCGAACATGTTGCGCTCCCACCGTGATCTTGAACCTCCTGCGCATGATCTCTACCATGCATTTCCTCAATCCAATGACCCCCGCTCATGATCACTCTTGTGCACTTCCTCCACTATGTCGTTCCTCCATCTGTCTTATTTGACAAGCTTGTCCATCCATGCACCTCGTACTCCACTCTCTATCTATTACCTGAGGGAGAAGGTGGTTGACTCTGTCAATCTGGTGATGGTCAGACCGCTGAAACAAATTAACTGAAAACATGGCCAAGGGAAGGAGGACACAGCACAATCCAGCAAATAGAATTAAATAGTCATGGAGCTCCACTGCCATAATCAAGCCAACCACCTAACAGGACAGCACAGTACCAGAATTGATCAATGTTTTCGTGATGGAAAGGAAACTGCATCCTGGAACGCAATCAAATAGTTAATGACAGTAGGTGGTTGATTAAGACATCTTCAGCCCTAAACAACTAAGGACCATTGTAAAAATAAACTATAAATAGCTGAAAGCAAGATGTAATCAGGGTTCAACCCCTGGAGACTGTAGATACTCTATTCCTTGCAGCATCTCATCTTCATTTTCAGTAATACAAGCTTCTTTTGCTATTACATGCTCAATGTCCATTTCCCTTCTGTTCTAAACTCGCACTTAGATTGGTTTATTCATAATTTCATCTATCTCTAATGCTAGACAACTGTCATCTTGTCTTTGCATTGGTAAATCGGATTTGTTACTGAATAAGTCATCCATGTTTCTTTTGTATTTAGCGCTAGATAATTTTCATCTTATCTCTGCGCTGATAGGTTAGATTTGAAAGTTTCATTTACTTGTTGCAGCTGGCCATCATATATTTATGTATGTATCTGTTGGTGTGGTTAGTACTCTCCATTCCTTCACTTAATCTACAAAATATTGAGCATTAGTGGTCTAAAGCCTTGTAGGATAAGGGTGTTCATGCATGTCTGGAGTAAAAACAGAGTTGAAGTGGTTATCAAGCTTGAACCAAACCATCATCCATTCCAATAGTTCCTAGAACAATATTGAAGATTATATGTTACCAGGCATCTCCGAGCTACAACCTAGGAGAGTTTCCTGGAGTGATAACATAATTGGCGTCGTTGCCGGGGAGAGGAGATTGAAGCTCATCTTCCCTGGGAGACAACATAGATCCAGCTTTGATGATAGACAAAGTTTGGACACATTTTTGGTTGTAATCTTCTATCTAGCGACTCTACTGGAGGCCGAACCTCTTGGCGACTCCACATCATAGTTCTGGCTCAATTTGTGAGGCACACTCGGAGAAATCCTCAAAAGTCACCAACTGACCCAGTACCTGACCCTGAAAATATTATCAAAGGAAGAAAGGTATCCCATAAAGGAGCATCAGGATCAGGTAAATATAAACAATCTTCTATATCTCTGCAAGAAAGGCTTATAACAGAACAAACACATGTTGAGAGTATAACCTCTAATACCAGCAGTGAAGAAAAACTTTCAGAGATTCATAAAGCTCCTTATCCTTTAGGTTCTCCTTTTACTTTAAGCCCAAAGGACAACTCACCCCCTATCCACCATACTCCTCTAGTCCTGTCAGTCACTCCTCAACTCCCCATCATTCAGACTTCCAGTACTTTGTTAGCCACCACAGCTATGGCAGGTCCACAAACCACCAAAATGGAAAGGATCATAGCTACGAGGTATGGACCTCTAGTATTGCTTGCTCCTTTGAATGTTATGCCTACTGGAGAATATCAGAAATACATGCCTAAGTTCACTGGAACTGAAGGGGTTACAACTGAAGAATATCTTGAAGTGTTTTATAGCTATGTTGATAATCTGGATATTAGTGAAAATGATGTATGGATGAGAGTTTTTGTCCAGAGCCTAGATGGGGAGGCTAGGAAATGGTTCAAAGAATTGACCCCGATATCTTTAACAGATATTGAAGCATTAGATGATGTATTTTTAAAACATTGGGGGGATAAGAAAGATCTTCTCTACTACCATACTGAGTTTGGGAACCTGAAAAGGGAAAATGGGGAGTCTCTTTCTGATTTCAATAAAAGTTTTAATCGCATGTATAGCAAGATACCAGCTGAAGTGAAACCCACCCCTACCTCTGCTAAACTCACCTATGCCAATGCCTTCGATTCTGACTTTTTTCTACTATTGAGGGAGAGAAGATGTGCTTCTTTGGCTGAAATGCAGGATGCAACCTTGGAGGTAGAATCCAACATCATGGCTGCAGAGAAACTCAAAGGACATGTTGACTGAAGGAGACAGATGGGTGAACCTTCATCATCTTCAGATCCCAAGATAGATAAAATGACCAAGATGATAGAGTCGTTGGCCTCTAAAATCTCCAAATTAAAGGTCGATCAGCATCCTGGGAAAGGAAGAGCTCCTAATACCTTTTCTCCCAGAAATCTGAATCCATATAGAAGAGCTAACGAGTAGTTACAGATTATGCAAAGGAGCAGAGATGCCAATGAAGACCAAAGGGTGAAGACCCCTTTCCAGAATGTAGTCATGGAAGAGGAGAAATTTGATGAAGATAATGAGATCCATTGTATGGAAGATGAAGGCAGTGCCTCCTTTTTGACCTTAGCTGCCTATGAGGAGTTATCATCCAATGACCAAATTAGCCAAGAGTGGGACGGTGAAGCTATTCTACAAACTAAAGATTAGCAAAGATATAATCTAAGGTCAAAGACAAACAATGCCAAGGACTTCCCTATTCAAAGACTTGTTGTCCCTGCGGAGTAGCAGGCTAACAAGAAAAAACGATCAGTAGTTGATCCCATCATCCTTAAAGCTCCAACCCAAGAGGTAAGAGGCCTTGCCAAGTCCCCTTCTCCTTTCAGTTTTGAATTAGAAATCCAGAAGCTGAAAATATCTATACCTCTAGTGGAACTAGTGAAGAATGAAGCCTTTAAGAGAACCATCCTTGAGGCCCTTGAACTCAAGGCCACACAAGCATCAAACGACTATGTGAATTTACAAGATGACAAATCTGCAGTTGCGCTTAGCTCAATGACTGAACCCTCTGATCATAGCTCCCCATCATTCTATGTCTTTTTTACTATTCATGACAAAATCCTTCACAACTGCCTTTTGGACACAAGAGCCAGCCATAATATAATGCCCAAGGCTATTATGGACGAGTTGGGCCTTGACATCACTAGGCCTTATCATGACCTATTTTCTTTTGATTCTAGAAAGGTGAAATGTTTGGGGTTAATCAAAGATCTAGCCATCACCCTGTCTCAGCTGCCTATGAAAAGCATGATGATGGATATTGTGGTAGCAGATGTTCCCCCTAAGTTTGGCATGCTTCTTTCCAGGGGATGGATTAAAATATTAGGTGGGACATTGCAAAATGACCTGTCCTATGCTACTGTACCAGTTTTTGGAGGAGAAAGCAGGAGATTATACAAAGAAGCTCAGTTGGCTTATATCATCAATGATGAGAAGAATCCTACTAATCATCCCATCTATGCTGTTGATACTGATTTTGGAGCCTGTATTCTCCAAATTGAAGAATCCCAGTTGGCCTCCATGTAGCTCAAGAAACCAGTGTGTCAGATCATAGAGGATGAAGGCCCACAAGTTTGGGATATGTTCTTTGATGGAGCTTGCTCTAGGGAAGCTACAGGAGAAGGGGTAGTTCTGATATCTCCCACACGAGAAGGCATCCATTTATCTTTCAAGCTAACTTTTCAGGTCACAAATAATATAGCAGAATATGAGGCTTTGATATTAGGCTTGAACATTGCTGAAGAAATGGGTATCAAGCATCTGAAGGTGTTTGGAGATGCGGACCTTATCATTTAGCAGTTGAACAAAAGTTTCCAAGCAAAGAATCCAAGGCTGAAAGCATACAGAGGTGAGGTATGGAGACTCAAGGATTCTTTCAATAGCTTTTAGTATTTCATACATCCCTAGGGTTGAGAATCAGCTTGTTGATTCCCTTGATGTGTCTGCTAGCAGTTTTGTCCCTCCTTGGCCTCCTAGATTGACTTATGAAGTCCAAGTGAAATATAGACCATCCTTGCCTGACAATGTTAAATACTGGAAAGTTTTTGAGGATGATGATGAAGTCAATAGGTTTCTGCAAGTCATTGGTGAATTCTCTGAAATGAAAATTGACCAAGAGAACGAAGCCATTGAGGAATGTAACCAGTCCAAGCTGAGAGATAAAATTGGCCAAGACATCATTGTACAACTACCTAGTAACCATATTCCTAAAGGGCTGGTTCCTTTAGATAAGTTGTTTGATTATAATGATGTACCTTATAAGCCTAGCCAGAAAGAGAATGAGTCTGCAGTCCATAGACATGATGTAGGGATCCCAGGTCATCCAAAGTACATAAATCTATCCGCCCACTTGTCTACTGCCCAAAGTTCTGAATATTGCAACCTGATGAAACAATTTTCTGATGTCTTTGCCTGGGAGTACAGTGACCTTAAGACTTATGATGAAAACATCATCTAGCATAAGATTCCCTTGGAGAAATACACCATCCCTTTTAAGCAGAAGCTGAGGCCTATCAGCGCTCCATTACTACCTTTGATTGAAAAAGAAATTAAGAAATTGTTGGCTGCCAAGATCATAGTTCCCCTAAGGTATTCAAAGTGGGTAGCGAACTTGGTAGTAGTAAGGAAGAAAAATGGAGAAATCAGGCTTTGTGTTGACTTTAGAAATCTAAACAAGTGTTCCAAGAAAGACAACTACCCCCTGCCCAAGATGGAACATTTACTGCAAAAAGTTTCAGGGGCTAGAGTCATGTCTTTCGTAGATGGCTTTTTAGGTTACAATCAAGTTGCAATACATCCAAAAAATCAAGAGAAGACTGCCTTCACTACTCCTTGGGGCACTTTCATGTACTCCAAGATGCCTTTTGGATTGATGAATGCTAGGGATACCATTCAGAGGGACATGGATATAGCCTTTGTGGGAGAGAAGGACAAGTTTGTCCTGATTTACCTTGACAACATAACAGTTTTCTCCAGTAGCCACAAGGATCATTTAGAGCATCTGAGGAAGGTATTCCTAAAGTGAAAAATGTTTGGAATCTCAGTAAATCCTAAGAAGTCACAGTTTGCTCTACGAGAAGGCAAACTGTTAGGGCACATCATTTCTAATACAGGTGTCAAGATCGACCCAGAAATAGTTCAAGCGATACAGACATTGTCTATTCCAAGGTCAAAGAAGGACATTCAATCTTTCTTGGGTAAGATTAACTTTGTGAGGAGGTTTATTCCAAATTTTACAAAACTAGTGAAGCATATCACCTCCATGCTAAAGAAGGGGTCGAAGATAAAATGGATAGAGGCTGCAAGAAGATCTTTCCAAGCCATCAAAAGAGCTATCATGGAAGCCCACCTTAATCAGCCCAGACTACACCAAGGAGTTTTATATCTTTTCTTTTGCCTCTTATGATACACTTGCAGTAGTCTTGTTGTAGAAAAATGGTGAAGGTGTAGAGCACCCAGTGGCCTTCTTCAACAAAACTTTGAGAGATGCTGAATTAAGGTATGACATTATCAAAAAACAGGCATACGCTCTTATAAAGTCTTTAAAAGCCTTCCAAATTTACATTTTGCACTCCAGAGTGGTGGCCTATGTACCTTCAGCCTCAGTAAAGGATATCCTAACGCAACCATAAGTTGATGGAAGAAGGGCCAAATGGATTGCAAAACTCATAGAGTTCAGCATAGAGATAAAGCCCACCAAGCTTGTCAAAGGCCAGGGCCGAGGAGGCAATAGAAGAACAAATGCAGAGCCAGTAATTGGCCAAGAATTTGTCTACTTGTGAGTGATATTCCAATATAGCTCATTTCTTGTTGAAGCTAGAATTCCCTCTAGGGCTTAGCTCAAGTCAGTCCAGGTGTTATGCTCTTAACCTGCAAAGTAATACCCAAACACAAAATATGCGAAGGAAAGATACCCAGAACACAGAATATGCGAAGAAAAGATACCCAGAACACAGAATAGCAATGATTTTATTATTCAGAGAGAAATGTTCACAGGCCTCTTCGAGGGGGCAACCTCCAATAGAGCAGAGCTCGATTACAAAAACAAGACACGATACTCCTCGCAGGGAGTCTCTATCCTTTATATATGACTCATACATGCAATACCACGGGCCAATACCGTGGGTTTTATTAATACCATCTATCTAATACTACCGCCCATTTGCAACTAACTGTGGTCCCGTCATTAATTGCGGGTTAACCACTTACAAATATTAATATGGGCTTTATTGACTCTTGACTATGACGTGATCCCATGACATAAATAAGGGGGTTAGGGTGGGACCCTAACATGCCCTCCCCCTTAAGACTAGCCTTGTCCTCAAGGATGAAGCTGCGGAAACTGCTGAAGAATAGTGGCTGGTTCCCAAGTTGCATCTTCCGGAGAGGTGTCTTTCCATTTGACGAGGACTTCCTTAATAATGCGACCGCGTAGGTGCTTGTCTCGTGTGTCTAGAACCTGTTCGGGTTGAAGCCAGATTGACCCTTCTTCGTCTAATTCAGGTAGACTGGTTTGAACTCGGCAATTGCTCCCAATCACTTTCTTGAGGCACGATACATGGAAAATTGGATGGATTTTTGCCGTAGGTGGCAAAGCCAACTTGTAAGCCACTTCTATGATGTGCTGAAGTACTTGGTATGGTCCGTAGAATTTTTGGGAGAGCTTTTGACAACCCTTATCTTTGAGTGATGTTTGCCTATAGGGTTGCAGCCTCAAAAAGACCTGATCCCCTTCTTGAAATTAGCGCTCTGAGCGATGTTGGTCGGCCTGTTGCTTCATGCGGTTCTGAGCTTGATGAAGATTCTCGCGAAGATGGGCGAGCATGGTTGCGCGGTGTTGTAGGAGTTGATCCACTGCTTGTACTTTGGAGCATCCCTTGAGATAAGAAGTAGGGGAAGGCAGAAGTTGACCATAGACTGCTTCATAGGGAGTCATTTTGGTGGTGGCATGATAGTTGGTGTTATACCACCATTCAGCCAGAGGTAACCACTGTGCCCAAAGGTGTTGCTTTTCTGAAGTGAAACACCTAAGGTAGGTTTCTAGACATTTTTTGACGGCTTCGGTTTGACCATCTGTTTGCGGATGATATGAAGTACTGAGTTTGAGTTGAGTGCCTTATATTCTGAAGAGTTCCTGCCAAAAATTGATGGTGAAGATCGGGTCGCGGTCAGACACTATAGAAGTGGGCATGCCATGTAATTTGAAGATCTGATCCATGAAAGATTGAGCAACCAAGGTTGGTGTAAACGGGTGGGGTAGGGCGCAGAAATGAGCATACTTCGACAGTCGGTCCACAACCACCATGATGACTGACTTGTTCCCTGACTTTGGAAGACCTGTAATGAAATCCATATAAACCTCCGTCCAAATTGATGCTGGAATGGGCAATGGTTGTAAGGTGCCTGGTGTGTTGACGGTTTCCCCTTTGTGGCATTGACAGACATCACATTCGGCTACGAAAGTAAGGACATCCTTTTTCATGCCTGTCCAAAAGAATGATCTTCTGGTGCGAGCATACGTCTTCTGAAAGCCCGAATGTCCTGCAATGGGAGATGAGTGCAATTCTGCCAAAAGGCGACTTTTGAGGGTAGATGTTGGTGATATTACGACTCTGTCCTTGTAGCGAAGAATATCATTCTTCCATGAGTAGCCCTTGCTGGAATTAGGATCTACCTGCAATTGAGAAATGAGTTGGGAGAGCCCTGGGTGTGAAAACCATTCCCTGCGAGCCTCTTCAATCCAGTCTGGAATGGGAAGGGAAATTGCGAGCAGAGTACTTTCCTCCTCAAATTGGCACGATAATGCATCTGCTACACTGTTGTCTTTCCCTTTCTTGTAAATGATCTCATAATCATATCCCAACATTTTGGCTAACCATTTATTTTGTTGTGGGGAGGATAGGCATTGCTCCAAAAAATATTTAAGACTGTGATGATCTGTGCGGATTTGGAAACGTCGCCCCAATAAGTAAGGTCGCCAGGTCTCGACTGCATGTAAGATGGCCATCATTTCCTTCTCGTAGGTAGATTGGCCCAGATTCCTCCCACTGAGTTGTTGGCTTGTGAAGGCCAATGGTCGCCCTTCCTGCATTAAGACTGCCCCAATACCTGTACCCGAAGCATCACATTCAATGACAAAGGATTTGGTGAAGTCAGGTAGTGCTAAGACTGGAGTGGTACACATGGCGTTTTTGAGAGCGGTAAATGCCTGTTGTGCTTCCTCGTTCCAGAAGAAGGAATTTTTCTTTAGGAGTTGAGTGAGGGGCTTCGCTATGCGGCCATAGTTGCGGACAAATTTATGATAATAGCCTGTGAGACCCAAAAATCCTCTCAAGCTCTTCAAAGTCTTAGGTTGAGGCCATTCTTGCATTGCTTGGATCTTTTTGGGGTCCACCTTGACACCTTCACGCCCCACAATGTGGCACAAATACTCAACTTCTTCAATGCCAAACGAACACTTAGACATCTTGACAAATAATTTATGATTGTGGAGCAGTTGCAAGAGTAGATCTACATGCTGAAGATGTGCCGCCCAAGTGCCACTATAGATGAGAATGTCATCGAAGAAGACAAGGACAAATTTTCTGAGATATGGTTTGAGGATGTGATTCATAAGACTCTGAAAAGTAGAAGGGGCATTACAGAGACCAAATGGCATGACCAGGAACTCATAATGGCCTTCATGAGTTCTGAAAGCCGTCTTGGGAATGTCGACTTCCTTCATGCGAATTTGGTGGTAGCCGGAGCGAAGATCCAACTTAGTGAAGAATTGAGCCCCATTGAGTTCGTCCAGCAAATCGTCAACCACCGGAATGGGAAATTTATCTTTGACTGTCAACTTGTTGAGGGCCCTGAAGTCGGTACACATCCGCCACTCCCCATCTTTCTTGAGGACCATGACCACTGGGGATGAATAAGGACTAATGTTGGGACGAATGACACCTGCTTCCAACAATTCCTTGATGATTTTTTCTATTTCATTCTTTTGAGTGAACAGATATCTGTATGGCTGCACATTTGGGGGTTGGGCCCCTGGAACCAAGGTGATGCTATGATCATGTTCCCCTCGCGAGGGTGGAAGCTCATGAGGCTTGTCAAAGACCGTCCGATGGTTATTTAAAATCTGTTGCATCTCAGGATGAATTGGCAGAGACCTGGTTTCGACTACCTGGATGGCATTAAATTGAGCTACCACTCCATGATGGCCCTTTTTTAACAATTTTTCCATCCGATGCGAGCTGATGACAAAGGGGGCTCCCGCCTGGAGGCCATGGAGGGTATGTGTGGAGTTGTTCTGCTTAAAACTCATATATAACTCCTGGAAATCCATTGTGATTGGCCCAAGGGTGCGGAGCCATTCAGCGCCTAGGACAATGTCGCATCCCCCCATGTGTATGGCAAACATGTGGGTTTTCAACTGACAATCCCCCATTTGAAGTTTGACATTTTCACAGCGGTCTTCACATTTCATTGTGCCCCCATCTGCAATTTGGACTTGGAAGTTAGAAACTGGCCGTACAAAACAATGCGCTACTTCGGCGATTTTTTGATGGATGAAATTATGGGTACTTCCACTATCAATCAAGACTACTACTGGGCGATGTTTAAGAAAACCCCTGATTTTGAGAGTTTGAGGGGAAGAGATTCCTGCCAACGCATTGAGCGAAATAACTGGTTCGTCAGATACAATCTCCTTTTGGTTGTCTTCTTCGATCGCCTCCGGTTCCTCAAGTGGTGGATCTTCCTCGGTGGAGCTGTAGTCAGTGGCATCTATTTGAAAAAACTTGGGCTCCTCGCATTTATGACTAGGGGAATATTTTTCATCACAGTAGTAACATAGTCCTTGCTTCCTTCTTTCGGCCATTTCCTGAGGTGACATCTTTTGGACCTTAAGTGTCTGAGTCGTGTTGTGAGCTTGTGGGGGACGACCTTTAGTGGGGAAATTGGGGCGGCTGTATTGGGCTGTTATGGCACGTTCCACCTTACGGGCTACCTGGCAAGCCTCTGTCCATGTGGGAGGGTGGTGGAGTAGAACTTGAGCTTTGATGGCTTCTTTAAGACCACTGATAAAACATTCTGTGTAGAACTCATCTGAGAGATGCTAAGTGCGGAAGGCTAAGGCTTCAAAAGCGGTGATATATTCATCCACTATACCCGTCTGTTGGAGCTTAGTGAGACGACCCAAAAAGGAGTCTCCCTGTTCAAAGCGATCTCGAAGAGCTTTGGAAAATTGGGCCCAACTCGGAAAAGTTCCATTGCAACGTTGATGCCATTCCGCCCATTGCCATCGTTCATTGTCCAAGTACATGGTCCCCACCATAAGCTTAGTCCAATCATCTTGGATACGATTCAATTTGAAATACTGGTCCATTTATGCTAGCCATGCGAACGTGTGAGAACCGTCAAATTTCTGCATATCCAACTTGGGAGGTCGCTGACTGGGTGGTGAATGGGTGTGCCAGACGTGAGGGGAGTGGCTAGACTCACCCTCATGATGTTCATGGCCATTATACGGTTCCTCGAGAGCTGGCTCCTTGCCCTTATCGAGTGCTTGCCGTACCTGGCTAGTTATTCCGCTAATCATATTTTTGAGCTCGTTCATATCTGTTTCAAGTTTGTCTAGCCTTTCATTGGCCATTGCTTGAGCTCTAGTTTCTACCATACACCAACTTGATGAAAAATTGGGACCGCCAAAAATTTTTTTCTAATAAATTGAATGGTACCACCGTGCTCAGCTCGTCGTCCTGATGTTGATGGGCTAGATCACAAATAAGCGCTTCGGAAGATCTCAGACTCTTTTTTTTTTTTTTTGGAAAACTCCTAATGGAGTTTTACTCCTTCTTGATCAATACTGCAGTCGCCAAATCCTCAAAATGTCAATGCCGCCAAAAGTCATGCGAAAAGTATATCCAGGTACAAGAACCCTTCACCACTACTCCGATCTGGTGGATCTGAGAAATCTGAATGGTGGAACAGTTGCTGCTGTTGATCTGATGGAGTTGCGGGACTGATGTCTGCTGCTGCTACACTTGCTGATCTGGAATAGATGATGTGTGATCCCCCGATAGAAAGGGAACTATGGTCTTGAGGAGTGTCAGGTGCTACAGATCGCAATATACATAAGGGTCTGACAGTAGTACTCGGCCCAATGTTTCAGGGCTCTAACTAAGGAGGATCGACCGTACCCTTAGCTGTACAACCCAACTACCCTATCGTACGGGCGAGTAATCTCTCCGAGTGCTGTTCTCGGTGTACTGTAGCCACAAGACGGTCGAAGGTTTATCTATGGCGAGGTTTCAAGGGAGCTAGGGGGCTTCCTATATACCCAGAGGGTACGTGGAAGACAGTCTGTGTGCGGTTCTGTCTAATGCACTACTACTCGAAGGGGTACCCACAGGGGTTACAAGGGAGTCCAACAAACGTGACCACCTCTTGTATTTCCTGCGTGCATGCCTCCCCAAATCCGTAGGTTTATGCGCTTAATGACAGATCCCGTGGTTTAAAGACGCCGGAACACGTCTCTAGCCAAAAAAAAAAAATTGCTAAAAATTGGAGATCCCACCGAGCCCTCGAAAGTGCTCTGATACCACTTGTTATGCTCTTAACCTGCAAAGTAATACCCAAACACAGAATATGCGAAGGAAAGATACCCAGAACACAGAATATGCGAAGAAAAGATACCCAGAACACAGAATAGCAATGATTTTATTATTCAGAGAGAAATGTTCACAGGCCTCTTCGAGGGGGCAACCTCCAATAGAGCAGAGCTCGATTACAAAAACAAGACACGATACTCCTCTCAGGGAGTCTCTATCCTTTATATATGACTCATACATGCAATACCACGGGCCAATACCGTGGGTTTTATTAATACCATCTATCTAATACTACCGCCCATTTGCAACTAACTGTGGTCCCGTCATTAATTGCGGGTTAACCACTTACAAATATTAATATGGGCTTTATTGACTCTTGACTATGACGTGATCCCATGAAATAAATAAGGGGGTTAGGGTGGGACCCTAACACCAGGACCATTAAGCTCAGATCAGCCAAGTTTTGTATTAATAAGAACATGCTTTATTGGAGGGACCCATCTAGAATCCTCTTAAGATGTCTAGACAAAGAACAATCTGTGGAAGTGATGTATCAGTTTCATTCTAGCATCTGTGGGGGACATCACTATTGGAAAAACACAGCCCACAAGATCCTAAGGGCTGGGTATTATTGCCCTACTCTATTCTCTGATGTGTTTTCATTTGTGAAGTCTTGTGACAAATGCCAAAGGTTTACAGGAAGACAACAACTGAAATCTTTGCCCCTGAAGCCAATACATACCAATGACCCTTTCCAGCAGTGGGGTTTAGATTTCATAGGGGAAATTAATCCACATTCCAGTGGCTAGCACAGATGGATCTTAGTAGCCAGTGATTATTTTACCAAATGGATGGATACCATACCCACTAGGAAGGTTGATCACCAGGTTGTCATAAAGTTCTTAACTGAGAATATTTTCACTAGATTTAGTTGCCCGACCAAACTAGTTACTGACAATGCAGCGGCTTTTAGAGCAAAGGAATTGGTGGACATGTGTGAGTCAATGGGCATTAAATTAGTGCATTCCACCTCATATTATCCCCAGGGCAATGGCTTGGCAGAATCATCTAATAAAAGCCTGGTAACGATAATCAAAAAACTACTGGAGGACAACAAACGAAACTAGGATTCCAAGCTAAAATTTGCATTGTGGGCTGACAGAGTTACCACCAAGAAATCTACAAGGAACTCTCCATTCAAGCTGTGTATGGTACTGAGGTTGTTTTTCCAATCCAATTGACCCTACCTGTGGCCAAGTTCTTACAAGAGGAGCTGGATGAAGGAGATGACATGGCAAAGAGGATGAATGACTTGGTTGAAGTTCACCAAATCAGGGATCAACTGATTGAAAAGTCAGTAATGCATCAAAAGAATATTAAGGAAGTCTTTGATAAAAAGGCAAAGATGGACAACTTTCAGGTTGGTGACTGGGTTCCTAAGTGGGATGCATAGAAAGAAAAGAAGGGAAACCATGGTAAATTTGATGCCTTGTGGACAGGACTATTCGTCATTGCTCAAGTTTAGATGAACAACACTTTCATCCTGCAAAGTTTAGAAGGGGAAGGTGTTTTTGATGGCCCAATCAATGGGTGGTTTTTGAAACTTTATTTTGTTTAAGGCTTCAAAGCCTTGGTATTGTAAATATTTTTTTCAGTTTTATTTCATACTAGTTAGACTCCACGCCCAATGGAACACTATGTAGTAGATTTAATCTTGTTGTTTACTGGAAAGGTAGTGGTCTACAGTTCTTGAAACCTCACAGGGAGGCTTTCATCCCCAGAAGGAGCCAATGTTAGCCCTCAGATGCAGAGCTGCCATTTTGAAAGCTAAAGGATGGGGATAGTCTACTTTGTTGTCCTAGAGGGCCCCACACAGGCCATCATCCCTCTCTTCTCACTCTTCCACTTACATTTCATTCTGCTCGTTCCCTAACCCAACCCTCACATCCCGACGAAACCCTTTTTTCACCTTAAGCCTAAGTGAATTAACCCAAAACCCCCGAAAAACCTCTCTTCTCCACCCATACGTGCCCTCTGCATAGTTCTTGAAAATACTTTGTACCTCTGCATCCCTCCACCGTTGATCTTTCCTCGCCAGATCTGACGGCCCTCAATCATATCGCACAGGCAATTAGCGAGAGGAATACCCGCCTGATGAGGGCATTTTTTCTCTCTCCTCCACTGCTACGTGTCATCCACTAAATGGAATTGATTGAACTCCACCATTTACCACTTACTACCTCATGCTCTTCCGATAGAAACCACAACCGCCCCCGGGTGTTATCATCCGTGCCCCTCCTCCGCTCGATATCTGTCCGATCTACTCACCCGAGACCTAATGGCCTGGACATGTTCCGCTCCCACCACGATCTCAGGCCTCTTGCACATAATATCTATTGTGCATTTCCTCGATCCAATGGCCCCTGCTCATGATAACTCTCACGCACTTCCTCCACTATCGTTCCACCATCCATCCGATTTGACAAGCCTGTCCATCCATGCACCTCATACTCCACTCTCTATCTGTTACCCGACGGAGAAGGTGGTCGACTCTGTCAGTCTGGTGATGGTCATACCGCTCAAACAAATTAACTGAAAGCATGGCTAAGGGAAGAAGGATACATGATCCAGCAAACAGAATTAAATAGTCATGGAGCTTCACTGCCATAATCAAGCCAACCACCTAACAAGACAGCACAGTACCATAATTGATCAATGTTTTCGTGATGGAAAGGAAACTGCGTCCCAGAACGCAATCAGACAGTTAATGAAAATAGGTGGTTTGATTAAGACATATTCAGCCCTAAATG
The DNA here is from genome assembly GCA_031772625.1 of Pinus tabuliformis. Lineage (NCBI taxonomy): Eukaryota > Viridiplantae > Streptophyta > Pinopsida > Pinales > Pinaceae > Pinus > Pinus tabuliformis. The sequence goes on from CM062818.1 coordinate 1,302,596,161, forward strand.
ACTAAGGACCATTGTAAAAATAAACTATAAATAGCCTAAAGCAAGATGTAATCAGGGTTCAACCCCTGGAGACTGTAGATACTTTGTTCCTTGCAGCGTCTCATCTTCATTTTCAGTAATACAAGCTTCTTTTGTTGTTACATGCTAAATTTCCATTTCCCTTCTGTTCTAAACTCGCACCTGGATTAGTTTATTCATAATTTCATCTATGTCTAATGCTAGACAACTGTCATCTTGTCTTTGCATTGGTAAATTGGATTTGTTACCGAATAAGTCATCCATGTTTCTTCTATATTTAGCGCTAGATAATTGTCATCTTATCTCTGCGCTGATAGATTAGATTTGCAAGTTTCATTTACTTGCTACAACTGGCCATCATATGTTTATGTATGTATCTGCTGATGTGGTTAGTACTCTCCATTCCTTCACTTAATCTGCAAACTATTGAGAATTAGTGGTCTAAAGCCTTATAGGATGAGGGTGTTTATGCATGTCTGGAGTGAAAACAGAGTTGAAGTGGTTATCTGGCTTGAACCAAACCATCATCCATTCCAATAGTTCTTAGAACAATATTGAAGATTATATGTTCCCAGGCATCTCCAAGCTACAACCTAGGAGAGTTTCCTGGAATGATAACACAACCTACTTAAAAAGTCAAGAAACATTAAGCCATGAATATGTAAGATGAAAAAATATGTAGGAAATCAATCGATAATTGCATATATATTGATATCAAAGAGAGATTACAACCATTGTCTTGACATTGTGGTTCTCCTCTGGAAGACTAGGTTCCCACACACTTCTGCTAGCATTCCATGATGGCCTCAATCAACAATAGTTTTAAGGCTCTTCCCTTTAGGCTTCATCCAAACCAAATCACACTTCTCCCTCACACAACTAGATAGCTACAATTATGAATATCTTGTTGTTTACTCCAAACCAAAATAGCACTAGAACACCCACATTAACACTCCAACACTAACACTAGCTTGTGCTTGGGAAGAAGGGAGGTTTATATAGGATGGATGGATGGTAGATGGATCCTCTTCTCATGGAAGAAGGTCTTATCCCTTGAGGTATTTCCATTATTATAGGGGAAAGGAGCTCAAACTGACATCCTCGACCCCATCTGGCCAAACCATTTACCAGACTTCCAATATGAGGCTTATAGAGCTGGAAGCTTCGGCTCCTAATTTAAAAATATTTCCGTAATAGGACCGGTGTGACTGGAACATAGCTCAGTCACTCCAGTCGATGCTAGGGATAGTGATAATATCTGCACATCAACACAGGGGAGAAAAATGCCATTAGCGCTGGTCTTTTAAACTGGGCAAAGCAAAAGTTTCAGAGGAAACAGTGCAAAAGGAAATTGATCTGCTCATGAAGAGGGACATAATGGGAGTTTCTTCATGAAGGGAAAGCATGTAGGGTTCACTTTAGAGGTCTTCCAGGATCAAGTAACGGGGAGTACAGGGACAGTGACAAAATGTTGTGTAACAGATGCCCCCTAAAGCGTGAAGGCCGAACTAGAGTGAGGGATGAAATGCTTTATGAATCAGTGCGAGGAACTGTAGTCTGCCATCAAAAAACCTGCAAGAAAGTATAGATACATATACATAACTGAGAACTATGTCAAATGATACATGAATCATGGCATGGATGCAACCATCTAGAGAATGATCATGTAAATGGATCCAGGTATGGATGCAACCATCCGTCAAAGAGGAACATAATGAAACCAATGTATGGTTGCAACCATCCATCTGAAAGAGACATGTATACCAACATAATCATGTCACATCACTTCACAACCTGGAATTTTATGATCTGAGCCCAGGGTCTTGCGCTCCAACATGACCCGATAAAAGTACAAATTCTAACATGCGAATGGATGTGTTGACATCGAACATGCTAGAAAGTCACTTCATTACTAGTTAATGATGTAAACTATTAACAAGCGTGAGAGAAACCACCAATAATGACAATGGTCCTCAGGGTACTATCATCACAATCCATGGAAGTGAATAGAGGAACTGAAGTCGAACACCTGTGAAATCACTCGATCAAAAGCCAATGATGTGACTTTGTCATCAAGTGCGAAGAACTTGCCATTAGGGCATGCAACCTCTAAGGTACTAGAAGGGAGTACCTCATTCAACTTCCCAGATAATGAGTTGAAGTTGACAAAAAGCGACTGTGTCGAAGGAGGCCCATAATGTTTCCCACATCATTGACATGAGACTAAAGGATGCAAAATGATTTTGGATGATACAGAGAATCAGAGGTAAATGTAAATGCAGAAGGACAACTCTTGAACATATCGGTGACACGACTGGAAGTTTGGAAACTTTTGGATCCATGGGATCGGTGGTCATGATGACGTGGCAGAGATCAAATGGAAGGAAAAATGAACGGCCCAAACCCAAGAAGGTCAACAACACAAAGGAGGATATCTCAACCCAACATGAAGCAAAAAGTGTCATGTTCAAGAGTGAGCTACTGACACAACTAGTAGATTTCCAAATTTCCCCCCACCACTCCTGGCAAGTATCCGAATTACTTTTAAATCACAAGCTTGAAGGGGATAGCATATGCTTGCACAGTAAGTTCATCCTTCAGACGAATCCGACCTAGTAAGTTTAACGAGTCCTAGGAAGGAGAAGCTCATGTTCATCATAGTGACGAATCTGATGTCGTTTAATAGTTTAACGAGTTCGACAAAGGTGTAACTCAGTATCTTTTTCATTTTTAGAGAGTTTGAAAAAGACACATAAAATAAAACTCCACATGGTCCCTTTTTGTACGTTTGTGTCTCTCGAGCCCGAAAAGGTAGAAAACGATACTTGAGAGAATCGCTTGACCATTTCAATCAAGGAGTACCTTTTTCGTAAATAGTGGCTCCCAGCCCAAAAAAGGGGTAAACTTATACTGGGTGCACGATGTCACATCTGTTAACGAGTTTGAAATGACAAGGGCTCGACCATCTTTTCACTTTTAAAGGGTTAGAAAAGAGCTTGAAAGCAGACCCCCCATTTTATTCTCTTTTACGAGTCAAAAGGGAAAAATACTCAGCAATATTTTCATATGAGCTTAACGAATTGAGAAAAGAGTGTAAAGGTGATTCGTCCTAGAGGAATGAGTGGTACAAAGGGTATCAACTAGTTTAGACAATGGAGGAACTGCTCAAAACATGTAATGGTCAAGAGGTTGGTTAATAAAACTGCTCATTACTGCGGTTCCTCAAGAAAGGAAAAACAACCAAGTGAAAGCATATGATTAACCAAAGAGATGGTGGCGATGGAATGAAACAACCAAGGCTCATTTAGTAGATGTTATCTGATAAAAACGACAAACACGAGATGTACATTGGACATGGGTTCATTTTTACACAAGCTTGAACCATGGAGAACTCCGCTTGGATTCAGTTTCATGTTTACACAAGCTTGAAACGAAAAAATTTGCTTGTTATAAGTTTGCGTGCCCCCAGCATAACAACTCAATCGGGGTACATTCTCTCCAAGCTTCATTTCATTCAACTAAGTGGATGGAATGAAGGTTGACTTGCGAGATCTTGGAAAGACTCGACTGGGATTTTACAAGATCTTAATCAAAGACTCAATTTGGAAAAGGGAGTTGCTTCATTTTTTAATGAGGTTGACACAGTAAAAGAATTATCCTCATGACCCTTGTTTTATTTTTTAATGAGCTTGACACAAGACAAAGAACTATGCTCACATCTCTTGTTTCATTTTTAAGGAGCTTGACACAAGACAAGGAACTCTACTCCATACCCTTTGTTTCATTTTTTAACAAGGTTGACACAAGACCGGGAACTATCATCATACCCTCTATTTCATTTTTTAACGAGGTTGATACAGGAACAAACTATCCTCAAGAGCTAAGCATGGACCATACGAGAACATGGCCCCGAAGAGGTCCTCACTGGATGGGAGAACTATGCTCTGGGAGGAGTACATGTCAACTAGTACCAATGACAAATCAAGTTCCAGTGCCCCCAGTACATAATGCACTATACCATCTACGTGATCATTAGCAAATGTTGATACAGAACAGGTAGCCACATAATTTACCTGTGGCGGGGAAGGTACTGCTTGCAAACAAGAGCCGATAGGGGACGATGGTTGCAAAGGAGGCACCTGGTGGCCAATGAATGACGTTGATCAATGATCACTATTCACCCTTCATGCGGAAAACAAACCACACAGAAAAACAAAGAAACAAGATCTCCCATGACATAAACATAGTCACGTCCAAGGAGAAGATTTAAATCTAAGGTATCTTGGACTACCATCACATCTATATAGATGATGTTTCCTCCCAAAGTAATAGGGAACTTCGGAAGGACACCCAAGGGTTGATTGGTTTCTCTATTGAAAGCCAAAAGACTCTGAGCGACAGGCAAAAGCGATGGGGAGCCCAAATCTTGCCAAGTAGTAGAAGACATGATGTTAATCGACACACCTTCATCTAATATAGTGCCATGTACTACCATATTATAGGCTTGTACTTTGATCTAGAAAGGCACATAAGATGGGAGGCAGAAAGCAGTCAATGGACCCCAATTGAAAGAGACAACAAAACTACTTGGTGGGGGTATCATATGATTGCACCCATGCTATACAGGAATAGGAGAAGGACTCTTTTGAACAGCTAGGATGGGAGGGTCACGCTTCGATTCATGAGAATATGAGGAGACAAGAAGAACATGAGCATTATGATCACTACTCTCTTTAAAAACAGAGTGATCAACTGGTGGCGGAACCAAAACAACACCCTTTTCTACCAATGGTTGGTCGGGAACAAACACAAGGGAGTCTTGCTCAGGAAGAGCAAGACAGGCGAGAGATGAATCCAAGTCAATCTCTTTACCAACTAGGATGAAGAAAGCCTCTAATAACCAACAGGAAGTTGGGGTTGAGGAGCTATAAGGTTTTCCAAAACTTTGGAATCTTTATCCATAAGAGGAAAAAGGTGAAGAATATGCTCTCCTTCACATAACCTACAAGGGAATCTAATCTTCTCTTTCTTCTTACCATCGCTAACCAAGGGTTCAGCATCAACATGATCTCCAGAGGTCGATGGGGATGGTCGGTTCGGGTTTTGAGACCATACCTCTAAGACTTTGGGAATGCCAGGATAGTCTCGAAGGAGATGGTCACCCTTACACAGCCTGCAAGGGAATTTTACCTTTTGCGAAGGATCAGAAGGTTTGTCGATGAGGGGTGCATTTGGAGTAATAGCTGCATGGTTGGCCTCTCGCTTATTTGACTTCTTCTTCTTCATCTTCTTCTTCTTCTTCTTAGCCTCCTGGTTACTGGATTTCAAACTTTCACCAGGTGAAGTAGAAGAGGAAGAGGAAGAAACAAGGGAAGAAGGGGAGAGGTCAACCTTAGAATCAATGTGACATGATCCGAATGAAGGATATGTTTGGACAAGAGTCGAGACGCTTAGGACCATCGAGGTTGAAAACAACCAGACAGGTAGACCAATGGTTAACCCAGGAAGGGACAATGTCGCCATATAAGGAGCACCAATGTTTCCAAAAGAAGGAAAAGGACCAGGATTCCCATCCTGGGAGAACCTTTGACTGGTGGACTCTGGAAATGTTGCCATTGGAATTGACCCTAAAGAATTACTAAGGAAGATAACTTTTACCAGGAATATTTTGTGGGAAGTTAATTTTAGAACACTGAAACAAAACTTTACCTTTTCATGTTTTAAAAGTCCAGAAAAGGATGAAAGATGACTCTAGTCGCTTTCGGAGTTAGGAAGCTCGAAAGGACAAGTGCTCGATGATATTTTAAAATTTAAAGAGTCAAAAAGACCAAAATGACTGCTCCAGGTAATCTAGGCAAAAGGAATACCAAGTAACTGTGAACTGCAGAATACCTCCTGGCAAACCAAGAAGTACAGGCAGGAAATCTCCCCGAATGTTGTGTTCAGTGTATCACGTTTACAAGGCGGTAGACTCGGCTTCCTACAAATAAAGGATTGCATACCTAGTGGGGTCTCCCTTTATACACGACGGTACGGGGAGCACAAGTTCGTACTAGCGTTGTCTAGTGCCGAAGAGAACGACAACTGCTAGGTTTAAAGACGTCGAAACATGTCTCTAGCCTAGACCACTAAATGTGAGCATTAAGTTTCAATGCTTCCTTAGGTTAATTCGATAAATTTTAACAGTTGATCTTGAATTTTATTTTAATTACAAGGCCCTACCGCTGTCATCTGAAAACTCCTATATGCAGCTATATGAGAAAATAGATCTTTGTCTTCAATGAAAGTTAACACTAATTGAGAGATAGAGAACAAAAAATTAATGCAACAATAAAAGAATGAAATCTTTCACTAATAAATCTCCCAAATGCACTTAATCTTCCTATAACAACATAAGAAGTTTCATTTCATTTCCAATGCTTATGATGATGCAATTCTAGCTTCTCAATAACGCTACTAATGTAATATTTTGCTTAAGTAGACTAGAATGATGTTCTCCTTTTCATAAAATCCAAAATGAATCTTTCACATAAATCACTTTAAATGAAAATTTTCACAATTCTGAACAAACAACCATCAATCAAATCCAAATCATTATAAATGAAACTAAAAGCAACTTCTTCCCTGAATCGAACAAACCAAACACATAAATGCTTCAATCGACAAACCAAGTAATGTAATCTATGCTTGGAAAGAGAAAAGAGACACTCGAAATAAGAGAACAAACAAGACTCTTTCACTCATTCAATTGAAAATGAAGCAAACAAAGCATCCTAGTCACTTCTAGGCAGAAGAAGAGAGTCTGAGGGTCAAGACACATTAGCACTGGAATGGGAGAAATTTTGATTTTTTCTTAACTCAAAGACTAGAGCGACATTTGGGCCAAAGTATTGTTGATCGGCACGACCGGCATGACTTTTCAAGCTAAAACTAGCGCTAATATGCCTGATCGGCATGACTGTTTGGCCAAAAATAACGTTAATCGAGGGATTCAAAGAAAAATAAAAAAGAACTTCACACAGGGCCAAACTTAACACATCAGAGGGTGGGCTAAACCAAGTAAGTACACAAACCAATCTAAATGAAGCTCTCTAGTCAGGAGAAAACAATCTAAAAGGCTTACGGGGTTGAAAACATGAGAGCAAAACACACTGGCCAAGATTGGGGACAAACCCTAATCTTCACTTACAGGCATCGATGCGACTGTCTAAATGACAAGAAGCGCCAGAGGGAGGTCGGTGCGATTGTTTCTCAACATATCACGCTGATCGGCATGACTATCAGCAGATTAAGCACATTGATCAAGGGAGCCAAGGAAAAAAAATGAAACAGGGACCAGATCTGCTACTATGAATTTCAAACTCAGGCCAGTAAGCAGGAGCATAGAAACAGAACCAAAGGGAAAAAGTGGAACTAGAAAAGTTCACATGAAATCATGAAATCTAAGATAAGCAAAAAGATTGGTTCCCCAACGGAGTTGCCAATTTGTGGTGAAGTAAAATTATAAGTTCCAACACAAACAAATTCCTCTAGCCCGATGATGGGTCTAGCCACAATAGATACATTATATGGAATATTTTCTTAGGTTAGAACCAATTAAGATGGCCTACCTCTTAGTACGCTTATCACATTTGATGATGTCCTTGCTTGCTTGCTCCAGCTATCTCTCGCTTCCTTCTTCAAGCACCTGAAACAAGTAAACAACAACAAACAACAACCGTGATAATAGACAAATTGTAATTCAACCTACTTAACAAGTCAAGAAACATTAAGCCATGAATATGTAAGATGACAAAACATGTAGGAAATCAATCATAGTTGCGTATATATTGATATCAAAGAGAGATTACAACCATTTTCTTGAAGTTGCGGTTCTCCTCTGATAAGACCAGGTTCCCACACACTTTTGCTAGCATTCCATGATGGCCTCAATCAAAAATAGTTTTAAGGCTCTTCCCTTTAGGCTTCACTCCAAACCAAATCACACTTCTCCCTCACACAACTAGATAGCTACAATTATGAATAGCTTGTTGTTTAATCCAAACCAAAATAGCACTAGCACACCCACATTAACACTCCAACACTAACACTAGCTTGTGCTTGGGAAGAAGGGAGGTTTATATAGGATGAATGGATGGGAGATGGATCCTCTTCTCATGGGAGAAGGTCTTATCCCTTGAGGTAGTTCCATCATTATAGGGGAAAGGAGCTCAAACTGACATCCTTGACCCCATCCGGCCAAACCATTTACCAGACTTACGTTACGAGGCTTCTAGAGCTGGAAGCTTCGACTCCTAATTTAAAAATATTTCCATAACAAGACCGGAGCGACTGGAACACATCTCAGTCGTTCTGGTCAGCGCTAGGGATAGTGCTAATCTCTGCACATCGAAGCGGGGGAGACAAAGGCCATTAGCGTCGGTCTTCTAAACTGGGCAAAAAAAGAAGTTTCAAGGGAAATGGTGCAAAAGGGAATTGATCTGCTCGTGAAGAGGGACAAAATGGGAGTTTCTTCATGAAGGGAAAGCATGTAGGGTTCACTGTAGAGGTCCTCCAAGATCAAGGAACGAGGAGTATAGGGACAGTGACAAAATGTTGTGTAACAGTCCTAGGGGCATATTTGCGTATCGGAAGCTCCCATTCGGTCTGAAGAATGTAGGTGCAACCTTTTAGAGGGCCATGGAATATGAATTTCATTATATCATACACATTTTTCAAGCTTACTTGGATGATATTCTAACTCATTCCAAGAAACAAGCCCAACACCTAGCTCATCTTCGAGCAATCTTTCTTAGGTGTAGGTTCTATAACATCAGTTTGAATCCACATAAGTGCATATTCTTTTTCGAGTCTAGACGCCTTCTTGGTTTCATTGTCTCCAAATACAAGATAAGGGTTGATCCCGATAAGGTAAAGGCAATTACTTAGTTTCCGTGCCACAATCCATCTTACAACTCCAAAGTTTGCAAGGGAAGGAAAACTTCTTACGACGATTCATCATGAATTATGCCGAATTAACGTAAGGCTTAATGTGCCTACTAAAGAAAGGATTACCATACTTGTGGGATGATAAAGCCCAATGATCATTTGATGCCTTGAAAGAGGCACTGATATCTGCCCCACTAGTCAGTCCTCCTGACTATTCGTGTGACTTCTATTATACCTAGCATCCTCGCCATCCTCCATTGGTATGGTGTTGGTTCAAACCCACTATGATCACAATGAGCATGTGATATATTACCTCCGAAATGTCTGGCTGGGCGCGAACTCTGATATTCACATGTGAAGAAACTATCCTTGTCAGTTGCCTTTGTTGTCAATTGCTTCTGACACTATATCTTGTTGCGTCAAACTATTGTCATTACCTTGGAGAATTCCATGAGCATTTTTTCTCGTCAAGTCATTGGAGGAAAATATTCCAAATGGATTGTGATCCTCCAACAATTTGATCTGGTTTTCACCACTTCCAAGGCTAAAAAATCCCTAGTCTTCACTGAATTATTGTTGGGCCTTCCCATAGTCGAACTAGACAAGGTAAACCATGATCCTGTACCAAATGAATTTGTCTATCTAGTCGACTCAACTGATCCTCAGTATGGATACATTCTTGTATACCTCCAAACACAATGATTTCACCCAGATATCTCGTCAACCGAGCATCATTGCATCTGCCACCAAGACAGGCACTACTTAGTGTTGAACGATACTCTATATCATTGTGGCACTGACTCAGTTGTTCGATGTTGTCTCACTCATGCCGAGGTGGAACATGTTCTAAATGACTTCCATGCTAGGGCATGTGGCAGTCATCTTTCTAGCATGGCTACTACCCAGAAAATTTTGCACACAAGATACTACTGGCCAACCTTGTTTAAAGATTGTATTACTGTAGTCCAGCAGTGTCATCCTTGTCCAAGAAAATGCGCGCACCCCCTTCCCCTCTTCACCCAGTTATCTCCGTGGGGCCCTTTACTAAATGGGGCATTGACTTCGTCACCTGTAACCCCACTTCCTCTAATGGACACAACTTCATTATTGTCGATGTGGACTACTTCACGAAATGGGCCGAATCCATTCCCACTTTTCAGGCTGATGGATAAACTACTGCTTTATTCATGTTTAATCAGGTAATCTGTTGTTTCAGCGTGCCCCACACGATTGTTACAGAACATGGTTCCCACTTTCAAAACCATATGATGTCTGACTTAACATCATTGCTCGGTTTTAGGCAAGAGAATTCTTCCTCCTACTACCCATAGGCCAATGGCCAAGTGGAAGCCATCAATGGCATCCTAAAAACCATGATCCGTCAGTTAGTAGGAAATCATAAGACCCGCTGGTATCGCATGTTATATCTCGCTCTTTGGGCATACCAAACGTTAGTCAAAACTACTACAGGCTTTACACCATTTCAACTTGCTTATGGCTTGGAAGCAGTTCTTCCTATCAAGTGCCAAATTCCCTCCCTAAAATTAGTTGTTGAACTCATGCCTGACACTCCTGTTGAAGAAGAGTGCTCGCTATCACTCAATCAACTGGATGAGAATCATCGAGATGTTTCACTGGCTCTCTAAGCCCACAAGCGTCGAGTCAAAGCCCAATATGACAAAAATGTCAAGCCTCAATCTTACCAAAAGGGCAACCTCGTTTTACTTTATGATCAGAAGCACGACCTCTTGGGGAAAGGAACCCTTCAACCATTATGGGTCGGTCCATATGTCATTACTAAGTTCCTTTCAAAAAGGGACCTATGAACTTCAAGACTGCGATGGAATCCCACTCGCCGAGCCCTGCAACAGGCTCTATTTGAAAAGTATTATGCCTAGTGTTCTACTGGGAATATGCTTTGTAATTTTATGTATATAAGTTTTGCTTCTTTTGGTGTGTTTGGATTTTTTTTGCTTTTAATGTGTATTTGTCTCATACATGTCTCTCGTTGCACAAATGTCTTCTTCACCCTTACAATACATTGGATATACGGATGGTGCCAGTCGTCACACAAGAAACATTACATTAGTTTCTTGGGTCCTTTACACACCTGAGTCGGAACTACTTAGTTCCAGGGGAGTTTTCTTAGTTCTACCACCAACAATATTGTCGAGTACATGTCTGTGATTGAACTCCTTACTGAAGCCTCATCTCAGGACATCTCCAATCTAGTGGTCAGGTTAGACTCTCATCTAGTCATTATGCAATTGACTAATCACTATCACATTCACAATCTAATATTGTTACGTTGTGTTTTAAGGGTGCGAATTTTGGAACTTCAATTTGAGTTTATTACATATGAACACATTCCTAGAGAATCTAATGCATTAGTTGATTCGTTGTCAAATTATGTATTGGATTAGCATCTATCTCATTCTTTATAGTTACATGTATGAATGTAAAATTTTCATAGTTAAAAATTTACAAAAAATCAAAGCAAACACATACACCATTAATCGCCAATATATATATATATATATATATATATCGAGTCCAGTCTTTTTTACATCAAAAAATCCAAAAACTTGGGTGTTTTAAGTACAAAATGGCTCTGCTAAGCCTCACTATGACACCCGTTGGCCATACCCTACTCCTGTTGAGCCTGCTGCTCATGGTAACAAATGACTTCTCTAGCTAACCTCCTAAGAGGCACCAGAAACCACTCCATCACACCCATTGTCTTCTGTTGCATGTGAATCGGTATCTCTCTCATGGGAAGAGGCGAAACACCCATGCTCAATCCACGAGGTTCCTAGAAACCTTGCGGAGACTATATGTGTCATCTCCCTCTTCGGTGGTTGTTGCTCCAGCCCCAGGTAGTTTATCACCTCGCCTAGCATGGCGAGGCATACCCGCAAGATGTACCGGTGCCACATTTGTGTCAAGAAAATGCTTCATGTCAAAAACTTTTCACCCATAACAAAAAAAATTGCATAAACTTCAAAAGACAAAAAAATACTTTTTGGTACTTTGATCGATCCTCTTACCTTGTGGCCCCCACTGAGTGTCGGGTGGTAATATCAGTTCTGGATCCCCTATGTAGTCCATGCTTGCATAAGGATAATCCTCAATCATCAGGATCTGGCAACTGAACCACTCAAAGAATTCATCATCAAAAAAGTGTCTAATCAGTCCCCCTCTAGTATGAGGTGCTAGGGAAGCCCATCATTGTTGTCTTAGCTCCCTGGGACCAGCTACACCCAAATTCATACGCAGCCTCATCACAGGAACTCTCTCAAGTATAAAGGACACGATCAAAGTACCATACCCAAACTCTATTTGGGCCCATTTCTTACAAGATGTCAACTCCGCTTTCACCTGATGGAGGACTCCCTCACACCAGTTGAATACCTGTGGATGTAAGTAGTCCAATGCTAGTAGAAACTAGGCTTTATTGCCACATGTTGGCTCTTAGAACCTACCAGACATACGATCATCCATAGAATATCCCTCATCGGTCTAGTTTTGATCTGCTCAATGGGAACCATGTTGCTCACTAGCCCACTGCCCGGTCTGTAGTATGTTTGGACCAACTCCACGTGGTCCTCAAATTTACTCTCCCTCCTGTCACGTTTACTCGTGCACCTATGCACGATAAAACAGTGAGGAAATATATATCGTCTCTTTCAATTGAGAGCTCATGGTCCCCAATCCTAAACACACCTTGTCGTTCATCCCACTGTTGGATGATCAATCTAAGGAGATCCTCCTGACTCTTCATCAGGTCAAGTTTGGCATATTTCAATAGCCCACACCTTCGCAAAGATGTCAAACAAGCCGGATCGTTTAGCATTTGTAGTTCCTCGACATCATGAGCTCTTTCTCTCCATAGAATCATTTTGCAATCTTAATTCCTGCACAATAGAACCCTTGAATCAGTCTTTAGCTGTCCAAACCCCTTAGGAAGTCAAGAAAACCAAAATGTCCTTGTGCTTGGCTGGCTACGCAACCCTCCAGAGCCCATAGGGCATGCTAACACCCCTCCCTTTGATGGGCATGGCGTTTAAAATGTCCCCTAGCCTACGCAACCATGTTAGCTGACCAAGCCACCTAAGGCTTGCCCAAAACTGAAAAATTAACCAATAAAAAGACAAAAATGAGTATTTAAATGAAATATAGGGATGAGGAAATCTACCTGGAACTGACAGCACATCAAATGGTAGCCTGGATTTCTCACAATCGCTCAGTAAAGTTCTACTCCTTTTTCTCTCCAGAGCACTCTCACATAACTCAAACAGTGAAAGTGAGGGTATGTCACCCTTCTTATAGTCACTTTGGAGGTATGACTCACTCTAGCTAGTCATCAAAATTGAAGTTTTTCATTCCTATATTGTTTAAACATGCACCATATTGATATGCTGTCAAATTTTACTTATGCTCTGATGATATTTTAGTGTCTTTATGCAGAGTTGACCAAGTTTGACTACAGATGAGCATGTTCTTTTTTGGGAACTTTTTCTTACTCTTAAACTGAAAAATCCCCGAGTTACCTTCTATGGGCTCGTACAACTCCTATGAAAAATATATGAGCACTTTCTTTTTTGGGACCTTTTCTCGTTCTTAAACTAAAAAATCCCTAAGTTATATTCTTCAAACTCGTAAAACCCCTACGAAGAAGACCTGAGCAACTCTTTTATCTCTTTTTTCTCACTCCCTAAACTAAAAAAAGACATATCAAGTTTTCATCATCTAACTCGTTAAAATTTTATGAAGATCTATTGAGTTTTTCTTCGTCTGACTCATTAAAATTTCACAAATAATATCAAGTTCACTTTGTCTCCTCATACTCGTAAAAAAATGAGGTAGATATCTATTGAGCATACGTTTATCACTTTATCTAGACTCAGTATACTAACTTACGAAAAAGAAATTGTTCCGAGTATACTATTAAAACTTTGTCGCACCCGCTTATCAACCGCGACAAAGGGACCCCCCCTGGAGTTTCTCTTTACGATCTTTTCAAGCTCTCTAAATATGAAAAGACTACCGAGTTTACCATATGGACTCCACCGAGTTCACCTCTCTCGACTCGCTAAACTTAATCATATGGGGAAAAATTGGACAACACAGTAACCCAATATCTGAATTCAGAAGGATTTTTTGGCAGCAGTCTATCCCTTAACATGGCACTCCCCTCAGAAAACCTCTTTTTGTTAGCCTCTCATCGAACCTTACCATCCTATGAGTTTAGCCTTCATATTCTAATGTTCTTGCATCCCTGTATCCTAACATTCTTTGGTATTCATGAGTCTAAGCTACCTGGTAAACCTTTGTGTCATGCCTTCTATTGTTCAAGGGATTCATTTATCCTTTGCTTCCTGTATCGACCATCCATCATATACTTCAAAATTTCCCTCCGTTTATTTGACCCATTGCTAAAATTGTATCTCCAAAACAATCATTCTTGTCTCGTTTCGTGTCAACTAATGTAGGACACTTCATTGCCTGCCTTTTGACAGATCTCTTCCTATCGACTCCAACACTTTATCTAGGATGAAGATCCAAAAACATATAAGTACCCTAGAACTTGCAGTCCTTAGTGGCAGGTTACCTTGCATTTGATTGGGGGTTTTCATCATTGGCTCCCAGTTGAATGATTCTACGAGTGTTTGATGAAAACATCCTTCTCATACTCACTAGATTGTACTACGCATCTTGGATACCATCATCCTTATTGGTGGCCATCCTCGCTTCTGTTAACATTTTTCATCATTGACTAGTAATCAAATGATTTCTCAAATGTTCAACTTCAACTCCTTTATTCACATGTGCATAAATATGTTTTTCATATAAGCGATGACTAAGACCTTGGGTAGATGCTTACATCACTCAGCCTTGTTTCCTCTCCCAAGCTACGTATATTGTTTTCAGATACAACTCGTCAGTTTGATCATATTATGACACAATTCGAAATTGTGCTTATCAGTGGACTCTAACACAGCTACTAAGCATGGGAATGCCCGACTCAGGACACAATCTTATATTTTTGACATATGTGGCTTGTTTCAGGTCTCCTACAGTCTAGAAGCTCTAGTCCTCTCTCTCTTTTTACTACAATACCTATAAATTATTTCGTCCGTCGTATTCATCTCTGACCTCACACTTTAGGGGCATCTTTTATACATGAAAATGACCTCCTCATCAGCTCAAAGGAGAAAGACACATTGGTTGAAGACAAGAACTACGTTATAGGATTATTTTCTAGGGTAACACACCCCAGAAACAAACGAGGAGAGTTATATCACTTTCCATCTCTCAGCCAAAGGTGTTAGTCCCTAGGTTAACGCTTTGTTTTTCCTAAAGGGAAGCGTTGCTAGATATTTATGAGATTCTGAAGGTCAAAGCGCAAGTTGACTAACTGACACTCCGCTTTTCACTCAAATGTCAGCTTGAAAAGCAGGAAACATCTGCCTCCGGCCTAACTAAGGACATTGTTATTCCTAACGGAGTCTCACGGGAAGGGAAAGAGAAATAAAGCGAGGAAACATCCAAGCTTTTGCCTCAATGGAACTCATGAAATAATTGGCAAGGATGAGCCTCTCTCCATCTATATATTGGAGGCTCGGTCATTGTGATAGAGGTCGAATGGTTGTCGAAACTTTGCAAGAGCTTTAGTATTGTTATGCTACCAAGAAGTTGAGAGAGAGAGAGAGTGGAGTTGAAGGACTAGAGGAGGCTTGATCCAGCCAAGATGGTTGTAATCATTCTTCTTCTATCTAATAATATAAATATGTTTATGTAACAGCCTCGAAATAAAAACGTGTAATTAATTAGATTAATCATGTGATTTATAATCAACACGCAATTTATGAGGCATTATTTTTACAGGATTCCTCAACTGTAAAAAGAATGCCTCATGAATCCTTTATATCACAAATAAATATCCATCCCATTTGCATCTATGGAAGAAAGAAAATAAGACGATGACAATGTTCAAAAGGAGAGATGCTAAACTTCTCCATAAATTTCTAAGAAGAGTATGAGAGGAATGCATGCTCAAGTTTACACATATCCAAACATTACTATATAGTATAAAACTATTTATCCTCTAATTAATCTCCTAAAAATCTCCAAATTTCAAATTCCCAAAGAAAGGTACTATAAAATTAGTGACCACTGTAACAATCTAAATACAAGCCACTAAATTCATATAGGTGGCATGAAAGCCCATGTGAATTAGGTTTGCAATATTTGAGAGAACATAACTAGGGTGGTATCAACCCCAACAATGTAACCCTTAATATTGATGAAAGAGAAACCAACATGCAAAATGGTTGAATAAAAGGGGTAGAGTGATACATGAGAAATATGGATCAACCAAAATTGGTTTTCAAGGTGTTTCCCTTTCGAAGCAATGAACCCTTGTTTCATCTTTAATCCTCATCTAGATAAACTCTTAATGATTTCAAAAATATCTTGTTGATGGTTGAACACAATTAGGATTTGAAGTTGATACTGGCACTTGGTGTATGATTCTTAAGTAGTTCCTTTGTTTAGAAATCACTTCATTTATTTGATTAATCTTCATCATACTTTACAGAGTATCAAACTTGGTTCTTTTGTAAGTCTTTCATAGCTATCTTTGATATTCGTTTGAGGGTGGGCCCATTCACAATTGTGACAAATGCACTAACCTTGATAGCCATCTTGCAATATTGAAGAAGTTTTTTGGGTTAAAATCCTTTTTTTGAAGTTGGGTGTGGGCATATGTATCTTTACTAAGGAATAATCACGTATACATGCTCCTCTTCTCAAGGACAAATGTATATAGGGTTATTCATACATTCCCTATGACAAAGGGAAGCACATATGTGCACCCCACCTTTTTAAAATTAATTAAAACCTTTAATTTCTTTAGAAACGTATAAATGAATGGAATCAAATTGAAGATAAAATCTTGAGGAATTACTTGGTCTAGGCATGCCATGATTTCAACAATTCAATCTGTGAATATCACATATTGAAAATCAAGGGATTTCACACCAAAATGCACATGGTTTGATAAAAAGTTTAATGAATGGTGAAAATGAGTTATTCACTATTTTGTAAAATGTTTTACCGACTTCTCTATAGTTGTTAACCCTATTTTACATTTTTAACTAATTGACTAACTTATAACAAGTGGCTTCTAAAGGAACTTTTTGTTATTTTAGGTGCGACATCAGAATTTGTGACTTTGCAACACTTTTTCATTACTATCATTCACATTAGATCTAATGTGGTAGGTAATGTTTCCTATACTTGGCATACAAGGTAGGGATTTTTCACCTTGCATTTGACATTAAGATGTTATTTTCATCTTTTCCATAGGATCAATTCCACTATTTTGTAACATGAACCTTTCTTGCCATTTTATAAGTGTTGTAAGTGGTTAGTAGATACTACATTTACATGAGTGCTCATTTAGTACCTTTAGCCATTTGTGCTCATGCTATTATTTGTTAGCAGGTTTGGGACCCCTCTTCAGTCCCACCATGATTTTTTAATGAAGTTTCATTACTTCCTTTTAAATCTTATTATAGCCATTTCCCATCGGGCTCACATTGTTGAGTTGTATTATTACATTAAATTTAACTGTTTGCACTTTTGAGCCTAATGTCGACTTCAACTTGTTCTCTTATACCCTTTTTCTTATGTATTATCTTTATTTGCTAGCCTTGCATCCTTTTCCTTTGTAAATCAACACCTTTATTCTTGGAGGACACATTCCCCGAGTGTCCATATATTGTACGCCTCTCTTGCATTAAGCATAGGTATGTTCCAAGTGCTTAAACTAGTTTTCTTTCCCACAACACTCGTTGTATCCACCATATATTAGCATTCTTTTATTCATTTTCAAGGTTTTATAATTTGAAAAAGTTGAAAAAATTAAAATATGAAAAAAAAATAGGAGATAGAAAGAAGTGAGTTTTCAGTTTAATGTTGGAAGAAGTCATAAGTCATGTCACCCTTGTACAAATCATCAAGTTATGAGTCTTTCTCTCATTAGTTTGAGTTATAGTATGACTTTAAGAGGTTGAACCTTGTTTTTTGAGTCTTTTACTCATTCGATTGGTTATTCTTCCAATCATATGGACAATCTATTGATGCCTCCTATGTCGCAAGCCTATATCATTGTCCATTCTTGAGAATATGCTACTCAGTTCACCATTATGTCATGCTTATGTTCAAGGAAAACTAACTCTATGTTGACCATTTTGCAATTGTCTTCTGACTCAGTTTGTCAACCTTCTCATTTGTCAAGACACTTTCAGTGTTAACAAGTATCTTTCTGATATACTCATGTCAATGTGGAAGGTCTCAATTTACTTCTTACTGAAAGTTTTACTCTCATCGACTACAACACATTGAGTGCCAAACCTAGAGTAGAAATTTAGCCCTATTTTCATTATTGATAGGTGACCTTGTACTCAATAGTGACATTCATTATTGGTCATTGATTGAATGATATCCCTTTTGTTCGATGTCAACACATATATTCACACAATGAGGCTTTTCCAACAGGGTACTTTTTCCCACTTGCACATGGAATTCAACAATGTAGTTGATATGTTGTCAAAGGAAGGTCTTTCAATGAATTTGGTTCATCAAATTTTCCATCTACAAGCAAGGGCACCACATAAATTCCGATTTTTTCCCTTGGAGTTTATGAATAGATCCATTCTTTTAGTTTTTGTTTTTGATTTTGTTGCATCACAATCCCAAGGTTTTCCAACCCACTTTTTCTAGGGGTTATAAATTTTCCTTCTTGATGATGCTTATTTGTCAGACGATTAATTTTATTATTCTTTTTTGGTGAGTCTCCTAGCACCTGGGTTAGTGATTTTTTTGGCATGAAGAAGAATTGGTCTATGCAAGTAATATTTGTAAATATGGATATAGTGTATCAGTGTTTAGATACCATGGGGTTAAATGATATAAGATGCATATATGTTCATCTATATTGATGTAAACATGGTTTTTTCTTAATGAAAACATGTTCGATTTTTCTTTCCTAGAAAATATTCACACAATGGGATTTGCTCAATACATTGGGTTTCATTTGCATCATTGGTGGGATTCCTCACTTCTATTAATGTCTTTCATTATTTGTTGTTTCTCATAGGGTCTTCTATATATGTTATTTCATTTGGTGCATGCAAGAGACACACTTAGTGGTGATCTTAACAATTATTCATTTGATTACCTCCAAATAATTGGCCATATAGTTTCACTCATGTTAGTTGATGGGGGATGACTTAATACCCTCCTTCCATTACAATTTTTGCCATCAACATCAACTCATTTTATCTAGGAATAAGATCTTGAGTCTTATTTATTAACTTGAGGTTTGTTGCCATTAGTGGTAAATTCACTCACTATTGACAATGGGAATACATCATGTCCCCTGATTGCTAGATGCTATAAGTGTTTGAATTCATCCCAGTCATTTGCACTTGTTAGAATGTAATTAGTACCTTGACTCCCATTATCATCAATGGTGGGTTGTCTCATGTTAGCAATATACATCAATGACTAGTAAACAAATGATTACTCTTGTGTTTGAATTCAACTCATTTATTCGTGTGGCATAAATTTGTACCTGTAATAGTTGGTTTGAAGACCTCGGTTCAATCTATGAAAGCATCTTTGTTTGAGTTGAAACATCATCAATTTATGTTGGTAATATCCTATTTGTTAAGTTGCTCTCCATTCCAGTAATACCTTTAATGATGTTGCTTGAGTTGTTGGAAACTACCACTCTTACTGACATGATTTTGGCACTTCAATTTGTTCATTCCTTTGCTCCATATACCCTCCTAGTACTTTATATATATCGAGATGTAGCTCCATTGTGTGTTGCTCATGGCTGTGGTCTTTTGACATGGATCCATTGTGTATTTTTTCATGGCCATTCTTATCACTCTTTATGCATATTTAATGGATTTACAAAGTACTTGATTTGGTGGTCATGATTTTCTATATCTATGCATTGGTATCCCTACCTTAGGAAATGAGTTATCTTGATTTGGTTTCTTTTTGGAGGTGGTACTTTTGTCTATTGTTTGGTGAACTCTTCTTGGGTCCACTTAACATGTCCTCCTCGATTAACCCCACTTGGAAAGATTAATATTCAAGAGTAATCATACTTAAGAATTACCTATTTTGTTGTTGATTGGAGTAGACAGACTCAATAATAAACATAAATTCATATATATAGTTTATTAATAAATTGAAGGATGATTACAATGAATGAGGGCTCATGCTTAAATATATCCCAAGATCCATTTACATGAGGGGAATGATCTTTGATCGTGCCCCTTAGTCTAAAAATGGAGTTAATTAAGTTAGAATAATTGTATACATAACATTGCCTCCCTCTCAAAAGAATGCTTTGTCCTCAATGCATACATAACAATTGGTGTTGTTGATGAACAAAGCATACATAACAATTGGTGTTGTTGATGAAATGTTGCTATCTCCCAAGAATCTTCTTCTTCTGGTAAGTTCTTCCACTCAATCAGGTATTCCTTAATTACTCTAAATTGCATATTCCTTTCCCTGATGGTAACAATTCATTTTGGTTATAAGATGAACTTGCCTTCATCATCTAATATCAGAAGCGTTGTCTATGTTGATTGGTGTTTGTCCACTGCCCTTTTAAGACAAGATACATGGAAAACGTTGTGAACTCAATTATTATCTAGAAGGCTTAAGTTGTATGCTACTTGGTTGATCTTTTTTTTTTAAATTTTATATGGTCTATAAAACTTTGGCGCCAAATTTTTTTTCCCTTTTTGCTTTAAGGATAATTGCTTGTAAGGCTTAAGTTTAACAAATACCCATTCTCCAACTTCAAATTCTCTCTCTGTCCTGTGTCAGTCGGCTTGCTGCTTCATGCGATTTCTTACAATACTTAGATTTTATTTTAATGTTTGAAAGGCTTTTTGGGTTTCTTCTAACTGTTCATTAACTATTGGAACTTTTGTCTCAAAAATGGCCAAGTCCTTCCATTTAGGAGGTTCATATCCGTACAAACCTTGAAATGGAGTCATCTTGCGGAAGTGTTATAAGTTGAATTTTACCACCATTCAGCGAGATGTAACCATTGAGCCCACTTGTTTTGTTTATCTGTTGCATAACAACAAAGGTAATCTTATAAGCACTTATTGACAGTTTTTGTTTGACTGTCTATTTGAGGATGATATGTATAACTCATGTTGAGGTATGTCCCAATATGTTTGAAAAGATACTTTCAAAAATTCCCTTTGGACTTGGGATCTCTATCACTAACAATGACTTTTGTAAATCCATGTAATTTGTAGACATTCTTGCAAAATATCTCAACAATCTCTTTTGTTGAATCTGATTTCTTCATTCCTATGAAGTGTTCATACTTTGTGAGTTTTCCTACTACTAGAACAATTTTATCTTTCTCATCTGACATGGGTAATCCTTCAATAAAATCCATTGATATTTCTCCCCATTTTTGGTTTGGGATATTTAAGGGGTGGCGCATACCTTGGGTCATAATGGTCTCACCTTTATTACGCAAACATTGATCAATTTTTGCTACATAGTTTTGAATATTGTTATTTATACCCTTCTAGAAGAATGATTGATGTGCATTATAGTAGGTTTTAAAGAAACGTACATGTTCGGTTGACAGTGAATCATGGGTCTCTTTGAGAACCTTGACATTAAATTTGGAATTCGAACTTAGGTAAATCCTTCCCTTGTACCACAAAATATCGTTTTTCCATTCAAATTTTGAATTATGAGGAGGGTTATTGATTATAGTACTTGTTTCTGGATCTTTTGCATACTTACTTCGGATTTCATTAAGCCATTATGGGATCAAAGCTGAGACTGCAAACAAGGATGTTCGTTCATCTTTTCTGGAGAGAGCATCTGCCACCACATTATCCTTTCCCTTTTTATTGAATATCTCCATGTCAAACGCAACAATTTTTTCAATCCATTTTTTTTTGTTCTTCAAAGAGTGTTTTCTGTTGGAGGTACTAGAGACTGTTATGGTATGTTCGTATGGAGAACTTACTTCCCAAAAGATATTGTCTCCACTTGGCTAGTTCATGCATAATCGCAAGCATTTATTTGTTGTTTGTAGACTTAAGACGTTCCATATTATTGACCTCCCTGTTTTCGAAAGCTATTGAATGACAATCTTGCATCAATACTACTCCTATGCCAAAAACTGAAGCATCACATTCGATTATAAATGGTTTTGAAAAATGAGGAGTTACTAATCCAGGTGATTTAGACATAATTTTTTTTAAGCCTTTGAAACACTTTTCTGTTTCCTCATCCCAACAAAATGAATTTTCTTTAGAAGGTTTGTCAGAGAAGTAGTTACATGGGCATATTATTTGATAAACCTTCGATAGTATCCAGTTATACCTAAGAAACCCCTTAACTTGGATATGTTAATTAGTTTGGGCCACTCTCTTATAGCCTTGATTTTACTAGGATCTACTTTTACTCCTTCCTTGGATATTATATGTCTGAGATGCTCTACTTCCTCTTTCTCGAAAGTGCACTTGGATTTCTTGGCATAAAATTGATTATCTTTTAATACAGTGAGAAATTGCTCTAAATGTTGTAGATGCTCCTTCCATGTTTTACTATAAATTAGAATATCATCAAAGAACACTAACACAAATTTCCTTAGATATGGACAGAATGTCTCATTCATGGTGGCTTGGAATGTTGCTGGAGCATTAGTTAGACCAAAACACATTACCTTAAACTCATAGTGACCTTCATGTGTAAAGAACACAATTTTTGCTATGTCTTCCAACCTTATCCTTATTTGGTAGTACCCTGATCTCAAATCTAATTTTGAGAATTATGTAGCTCTATGTAGTTCATCCAACATTTCATCGATAAATGAAATTAGAAACTTGTTCTTAATCGTTATCTTGTTTAGCCCTCGGTAATCTACGCATAGCGTAAAAGATCCATCTTTTTTTCTAACTAATACAACTAGAGCAGCATATGGACTTCTACTTTTTGTGATAATGCCACATTTTAAAAGATTGTGGACTAACCTCTCAATTTCGGTTTTTTTGATGATATGGATATCGATACGGTTTGATGTTGATGGGATTTAATCCTTATTTGACTTTGATTGTATGTTTGATTTCTCTTTTAGGAGGAAATTTCATTGGAAGGTCTTGGAACACCTTCTCGTGTTTTTGAATTATTTCTTGAACTTCAGGTGACTCTTCGTTAATCATTTTCATCATTTTCCTTTCTAATTGATTCTCAGGTGGCTAGAACCTATATAACTTGTATTTCTGTCCTTTCCATTTAAATTTTATAAATTGCTTTTGATGATTAGTGGAGTAAGTGCCTAGGATTTGTAGCCATTGGATCCCTAGGACCACATCAACTCCTCCTAATGGTACAATGTAGAACAGAGATTCTAGATTATAGTCTTGAATATGTAATTTGACTTTATGGCATTTCCCTTCTTTTTCAATTTTCTTCCTATCAGCTACCATAACCTTCATTTGGGCCATAGGAAATGTGAAAATGATGAGCCTTTTCGCCATAGTTGAGTCAAAAATTTGTGGGTGCTATCGTTATCAATTAGAACCATTACGTTGTTTTTTTATATGACCTTTTAACTTTAATGTATGGGCTATGATATACATGTCACCGCTGATAATGACACTTGCAGAATGTTCTCACTATCTGGTTCTCGAGAAAATTGTGGAGAATCTTTGATTTCTTCTACGTCTGATTCTTCACCGTCTGAATCATTAGTGGTTTCATAGTTATACAGTGTCTTGGCTTATTTTCCCTTAGCACACCTATGTTTAGGGTCCCATTTTTCGCCACAACGTTTACACTTGCCTTCTTTCATTCTTTGAATTTCCAAGTTAGTTTTTTCTCCTTCACGGAGATGTGGTGGAACATATCTTGTGTTATCCATGTTCGTGGTTTGGGGAAATCTTCATCTTGAATATACTCTTTCAACCTTTGGCCATTGCATCTTTTCGTGCTTCTTTTCAGCAATTTTTTCCTTTTGTCTTGCTACTTCTATAGAAGTGATGTCGTGAAGCTCAAGCTCAGCCTGGAGATGGGGTTTAAGTTTGATGATGCATGACTAAATGAGACGAGTTTTTGATAGTCCAGGTACTCATGTAGCTAAAGTTTCCCATTCTCGGGTGTATTCGTCCACATCTTTTTGTTGCAATAGACCACTGAGTGTTGAGAAGAACTTGTCTTACTTGACACCTTGGAACGTCTTAAAGAATGAATTTTTGAATTTCTTCCAACTAATAGCAAGTGTTGTCTTCTTCCACCACATATACCAGTTATATTCTTCTCCTTCCATTCACATGGACGCATGCCTAATCTTTTCATCATCATTGTCAATACCGTAAATCTTGAAATATTCTTTTGCTTTATTGAACCATGCAAAACTGCACTTCTCGTTACTCTCAAATTTGGAAAGCTCAAGTTTTTCTCTTTGTTGATATATAGCAATTGTTGGAGTGAAGAAGGAGTATTGATTCGCGAGCTTCATATTTGAGTATTGATTCCAGAGCCGCATATTTTGAAAATTCATGTTACTATTTTGTTGATGGGGTATGGACATGCTTTTGGAGACTCATGTGAGTTTGACGAGTTTGATGCATTCAGAGAATTGAGATGTTGAGTAGCTTCATTATTTTGGGGTATTTGATCGGGTGTAATCTTCAACTTGTCACAAATACAAGTCAACATCACCATTACTTGATTATGACTTAGATCCATCTTATTTGAAAGGATTGCATGATCCTTTTTAAATTCGTTATGGTTCTGCTCAAGTTGACTCTCTATTGTCTTTGTTGTATCCTGGAGCTACTCGATTTTTTCACCATGTTCGGTCACCTTAGTCTCAATATCTATCAATATTTTATTAAAATCAGTCATCGACATTGATGAAAACATTGAGCTGGTATGAGGTGGAATATACTTATCCAGCATAACATTTTTTCTTAACTTGACCTAATTTTTTATTTATTTTTTTAAATAATATATATATATAGTATTTTTTTAAATAATATATATCTACATATATTAATTTATATGACTTGAAATTATACAATATAATGTGTAACTATAAAGTTATAAATTATTTAAGTCTTCCCTACAAAACGAATTAAATCACATCACAGAATATTTAAATGTTAATATATATAATATAGCATATCACTGATAATTATATACTTATCGAGATAAAAGGCAACAACTCGATTTGAAACTGAAGCTCCACGACTAATAACCTTTCAATGTTGGTTTTTTACCTGCTCTTTGAATTGAAGGTGGTTGTGAATGGGCACTAGTGGAGTGGTGTCGGGTCGACAAGATACAACAGAATGGTCAGAAGAGACACGGGTTGGGGCACGGTGCTGGGTTATGGGCAAATGGAAGTCATGTTGGCAGAGTGGTGGCAGCAGCCCGCATAGGAGCGACAAGCAGCAAACAGGGAAGACGACGATGTTTCAAGCAGGAAGGAAAGATGGAAGATGACGGGTAGGATGGTCAAAGGGACTGAGACGAACGGTGGTAATGTAAAATGCAATGGAAATGTAAGTGGCGACACAGGTGGGGGTTACAGTTTGATGTCTTTGAAGAAACAAGGCGGCTGAAGATTTAATGGCATTGGTGGCTGACAGCGTCTGCAGAGAATGATGGTGGATGGAAGGAATATGAAACGAACACAAAAATTTGTGCATTTGCAAGCATCGACCGCTCTAATACCAGATGGAGTAGACATACTCAACAATAAACAGAAATGCACATATATATATAACTAATAAATTGAAGGATGATTATAATGAATGAGGGTTCAGGCTTAAATATAGCCCAAGAGCCATTTACATGAAGGGCATGATCTTTGATCGTGCCCCTTAGTTTAAAAAACAAAGTTAATTAAGTTAGAACAATTTTATACATAGCATTGATGGCATTGTGCTAAATTTTGGTGATGTTTTACCTAATACTATGAATTTCCTTTACTCTAGTCTCAAGGAATTTGACCTTACAATTCTGGTAGATGTAGTGAAGCTAGATCAAGACATTTGCACTATTGTTAATAATTATTTCAAAGGCAATAGCCTTCATGTTGTAATTTTGTTTTTTACACAATCTACACCTATGTCACTTGAAATTCTCAATCTAGAAAAAAAATTGGTTCGCTTTTCTTTATCGAAGGGCCAACCTATTAATTCCAATCAAAGAAAATGGTTTTTGGGGGAAGCGAACTTGAGTTTATCTATAGAGATAAGAAGCTTTTTAAACTTAAAATCAAGTTCCTAGAGTCAATCCATAACCAAATGAAGATCCACATTGCACCCATGGTTCAATTTTTGGGAAATGGAATTAACGTTAAAATGACTCAAAATTCTAGGTCGGGCAATCGCAATATCATCTATATTATGTTGGCATGTGGTAACCAATATGTGTGGCTTAGTGCTAAAAGTGGTGAGAAATGTTCTCATAATCAATTGTTAGATGTGAAGTTCAATATGTTTATCTTTCTTAGAAATCTAAGGGTAAATTCAAGGACTCATCCTTTATAACACCATCCACTTCAACAATTTTGATCATGGGAGCTGATATTAAGAGACAATTACAATTTTATTCATTGGAGTTGATATTAAGAGACATTTACAATTGCATTGTGTTTATAGTTACTTAAAATTTAGTGAAGTTGTCAATCCTACGACATTCAAATTGGGCATGTTTATTGGTTCATTGCAAGTTCATGAATTTGTTCTTTTCACTGGTTTGTTGGAAAAAAGGATTAATCCAGTTGAGCTAAAATAAGATCTAAAAGAAAGTAAACACTCTTTTCCAACACACAAAAATTCAAAGTAGACATCTAGGTTACAAGGGATTGTGTGTGGATAGGTGCAAATATGGCAAATGAGAATCATTAAATGGGTTTCACATGCAATTTGAAACCTTGTTATAGCATGATCATTGCCTCTCTACTCTATATTAAACAAATCAACAAGTGCACTTAGAAAAATTATCTTCTTACAAGATGAGCCTACTGAGTGAAGGCATTGAACTTGAAGGAATTGAGGAAACAGTGGTAACAATAACATTATTGTTATCTTTAGCAATATCTTGGTTGCATTGGGGACTAAACTTTTAATTGTTGTTTCATTGGATGCATAAGTGGAAGGTAATACGCCTTTGTCATTGTGTTCCTCTCTCAATTCCTTTAGCCATTGTTCTAGAGTAATGGAAGGCCCCACTGTTTCACTAGGAGTTTTTATTAAAATGGAGTTGAACCCCTATATAACTTCCATTCCAGTACAAATTACATAATTTATAATAATTCTTTTGCTAAGCCTTGAACCCTTAGCACCACTTTATATCACAATGTTTCCTCAAAAGAAGCATTGATGACATGATTATGCAATGGAAATGGAAAAATGAAAGATAAGAGAGGAGACAATAATGTCTACTAAGAAAATGTAGTGCTAAGGAAAAAAAACTCAAACATATATATATATATGTATTTATTGAAGAGAATTCCTTATTGAGAAGGCAAGGACTAAACATGATATAATGAATAATGCAATTGTTGGTTGTCTTATTGGGGAAACTTATCTATGAAAGTCTCAACCTTTTATAGGTTATCAAATTTCTATATTCAAAGTTATCTTCAATCATTTAGGTGTGGGGACATTACATATCCATTTTAGATCACATCTTCGCATTGAGAAGCTTTTTAGTCTTCAAAATCTTACAAAAAATCAATCTAGATCAATGTGTCTTCTTTCTACTTCTCTAGAACATGGCTTTGACTATGTGTCGTCTTTCTACTTCTCTGGAACATGGCTTTGACTTTGGTTGATAGGTCTAGCTATTGGATCGAGTTCTGACTATACATTTCAGTCTGATTTTTGGCTTGCGTGTTCAAGCAATGAAAAAATTTGCTCATTGATTCTTAGTTTTGAGCAATCTCCAGATTTGAACTCTACAATTAATAGCCATTCCCATCTCTTTCAAACTTGGATATGGTCAATCTTGGTAGTCAATGAAACCAAGTCAAATGTTGATCTTCTTGTTTAGCATGACCCAAACAAGCTATGCCATCAAGTAAAAATTCCATAAAAGGTCATGTGACTACTTTCTTTGCTACAACCAATTACATCTTAGCATGGAAAAAATTCTCTAGGACTGTGTCAATTGAATGAATGTGTTGCATACCCCTACATGGTGCTTGTAGGTGACTTTATAACTAGTAATATAGTTTATATATTGGTGAGTCATTCTTCAACTAGCTCGCAATAAAAGAAATGTCAACCCATCTCTGAAAATCCTTCTCTGCTCTCTCATACTTCCATTGAACAACTACTTGCTTCATTGGTGAGTCTGGCCTCCTCTGCGACCTATGTCACACGGTTCGAGTTCGAATTTGAGTTCGACAACGATTAAGTTCGATTCAAATCGAATTTTCTGATCAGGTTCGAATGAAGTTCGGCATTAGGTTCAACTATACATATTTTTCAATATATATATATATATATATATATATATATATATATATATATATATATATATATATATGACAAAATAATAGAAAATTCAAAATCGATCCATAAACACATGAATACAAATTCTTATTAGTAAACATACATGAATAATGTAATCATTCTAACATCTAGTTAAATGTAAACAGATGAATATACACTTGGTTTAGATATGGACTTTACACTTTTCCAATACAAGCATAAAGATTTTTCCAATTGGTCATGGAATAATCCTTGAAATTTTGATAAGCTTCGAGAAGAACATGGAGGTGGGATTTGGTCTACCTATGTGTGCACAAGTAGTGTATACTTGACTCGCATGTTTGATACTACCTTTAGATGCTCCCATGACTACCTTAACTCCTAGTTTAATGACTCAAGTAGTGCTATACTTAACTCACATCTTTGACCACTACCTTCAAATGCCCCAATGACTACTCTTACTGCTAGTGTAGTGACTAGTTTTTGATGTATAGCCTCGTGCACACCAAGAAGTGACCATTCTCCATGTCAATCTCTTCCATCTTGACCATTACAATACCCTCCAACTGTGTGCATGAGCTAGAGACTTGGGTCCAAAATGTAGCACTAATGACAAACACCTACGATACTTCTACAATATTTGATGCATTGAATCCTAGATGTGCACGCCAAATCTCAATGTGCACAAACACATTTCAACACCTTGTATATGCACACACCAATGCCATATACAAACTCACCTTAACATTTTGTAACCCACATTAATATCTTATGCATACCAATAACACTAAAATTCAGACTTATATGACACCAACAATATATAGCACCCAAAGGAATGAAAAATCATCAACAAATATAAAACCCAACAATATTTAAAAATTAATACACATTTTACAATAATACATATTTAACATATAAATATAACAAAAGATTATTATTATTTAAAAAAAAATCATACAAGTGATATTCTATCCTCACATCTTTTTAAATTATATCATTTACCAATTTTGATAAAAACATACAAATAAAATTCAGACAATAATTAAATATTGTTTATTTGCATTTTAAATCATGTAATTTTTTTTTCTTCAGTAAAACCCATGTAAAATTTATACATTAAAAAAACCACTTATAATATTGGAAATAGTCCTAAAACAGAGGGTTACCCTGAATTTAATATATGATGAGAGTATGGATACTTTCCGACGTTTGAATATTATAACCTACTCAAATTTGCTTGTCTCCTTATTAACACCAGAACATTAATGTCCATTTCGAATGGGTTGCGCGCCAAATAGACAAGCAAAAAAGAGGAAGAAGGATGCAATGGCAGTGGGAGAATGCAATGGCAAGGTCAGTCGCTGATTCACCACTGTTGCTGCTCTCCACCCCCTCGATATTATGACTCTTGAGAACCAGATTTCAAGGTATTTATATTTTACAGTTGATTTATATTCTAGGCAAATAAAACCGCCCCACAAAAACCATTGAACCTAAAAAAATCGTTAAAATTCGCGTTAAAGTACGTTCAGGTTCAATTTTTCATGTTCTCTTATGTTCGAATTCTTTCAGGTTCGCCGTTCAGGTTCAAATTTCAGGGTCGGCGAGCCTGAACGAATTTCAAATTCTTTTTCAGGTCCGCTGAATTTCAAATCTGAACCTTCAAGTTCGGCAAACCCTGTGACATAGTTTGCTACTACAACTCCTTGGATAGCTTCTACTCCTTGGGATGGAGATGCAAGGAATTCTTGATCATCTTTACTCCACTCTTCACACTCTCCTCTTGGTTGTGTGGTTTCTAAGGTGAAGCTTTAATGACCACTTAACTTGTAGTGGTTGAAAATATGTGTAGTGGTTCAAAATATTATTGCCTTTTCCAATAGAATCATATTCATCCTTTTTGTAACTCTATTATGATGAAATACAAACGTCATTTGCATTAATGAATTAGATGAATCCTGGCCATTGATCTCAAGTGAAGTGAGATCTAATCTCAACGGATTATCACTTTGGAGATTAGAGTTATGGATTCAGTCAACAACTCAAGCTTATATAAGCTAGGCCAGAGACTATGACTTAAAGAGATCTTGATCTTAACAACGGTGAAGAAGGACTTTCATACAGAGAGCAACTCAAGGGAGGAGAGTGCAAGCAGATTGCAACAAGAGGAGGATAACCCAACTGCTAAAGAACAGGTTTTTTTACGGACAGTTTGCCCAGTTTTGCTATAGCTTGTAATTTTCTCAGCAGACACATTATTTCTCAGGTTAGGAAAGCGCTTCTAAGCTTTGATCTTATTTAATAAGAAGCTGATCTGAAGGGTAGAAATTTGTGTACATGTGTAAAATTGATGTCTACTTGCTTCTGCTGATTTTTTATTAACTGTTAAAATCCCAAATGTGCAATTTATTTAATAATCTGCAGTTTAATTTAGTTTACCGAAAGGAATTTACTAGGAAATATTTTGTTTGTTTGTTGGGCTTAAGAAAATTCAACAGATCGTTATTTTCATTAGGTGGAGTCATCAAATTGCAGGTGAAAATAATTATCATCTCAAAAATGACAAATGTCCATATACCAGTCATCACAATCATCATCTAAATCCAATAAAAGATGGTCATAGACTAAACCTGGCCGGTTTCTTTCATCAACATTAGCATTGCCATTTTTTAGGTCCATTAGGTTTTGAGAATAAAAAAATTCATGGCTATAACATAGAGGATATTGATCGAAAGCAGAACATATAACATAACAAATCAAACCTATGAAAATCCTCTATCCAGCGGTGTTGATCTGATGGCAATCTGAGAAACCTGTCACAAGATATCAGCTCCACGGTCTATACGGTTGTCAAGAAAAACCCCTGAAATATCTGATTTCATATCAGTAATATCTTGACCTCCCGAATTCCAATTGAGATGATTATTTTCTTTTGAAATCAGAAGTTTTTCTGAGAGGAACTCAGATATCAAATGTTTTTGCCAAATTTTACACCAATGCTTCAGAAATTGATCGAAGTGTCGCAGCCCTCTTTTCTTTTGTTCCTCTGAAAACCTGTAAAATGGAAAGAAAAAAAATCTGCCCCGTTTGTGGACAAAAAAGTGCTCTGATACAAACTGCTAAACACCTGGACATCTACTATTATTCCGCTTAGGTACCTCCTCTAATTACACTACAAATCAAAAAGGGAAGAGCACAGTTTGAATTTATGTCATTCTAACACATATAGAGGTAACGCAGACATGTTATCAATGAAAGCATTAAAGATGCAGGAAGGCAAGACGAAAATCAAAGAAGTGGAGGGGCACGCATATCTCTTTCTATATATTCCTAAAAAACAGATTCGAATGGAGAGCTGCGGTGGATGTTGCTGGATTATTTTCAGTTTCTTCGGATTCTATTATATGTTTTTATAGTGACAGTCTTTAGACCTGGCTGGAAGATGCTGTTAATGATGGATAATATATAGGATTAGGGAGATATGTAAGTTATAGAACTATTTTTGTCGAATGAGAGAGTTGAACAAACACAAGCTATGTATATTTGATTTCTACTTTAAAGATCAACATATGTTTTTTTTATTCTTTGAAAGAATACATTGTCATTTCTTCTTAATAGGGAAAAAAAAAATTATCAATGACACAGAAAAAGTAAAAGCGGACACATTAGAAATATATAAAAGAAGCAACACTCTTTAACTTAAAGAAGCTATAGCTAGCTGTAGGTTGTTAAAGGATTCAGTACTTACCGATGACACAGAAAATGTAAAAGCAGAAACTTTACGAAATATATAAAAGAAGAAACCCTCTTTAACTGAAAGAAGCTATAGCTAGCTGCAGGTTGTTAAAGGACTCAGTACATCCAATTTCGGTTTCACCAGAAATTAGTTTACGGCTCTATTTCCATCTCCATTTGTCCATACTGGTCCTCACTAGATACTAACGTTGCAGGTGTATTCTTATAGTAAATACTAAATAGCATTAGTAGAAAAGTTATATAAATGCTTAGTGGGATGTTACCACTTAATGCAGGGTTGTATTTAATAGTGTGGCAATGTTAGAATAAACTTTTGTCACAAGGTTTGTCGAACTTCAATCTTGAGGTTCGAATTTTCGCGAATTTTAATTTTTTTTGAAGTTTGGTTAACCTCATTGAATGTCATAGCCATTGATCAATTCCATAGATCAAAACTCATAACCTTAAGTTACAACTCAAGCTTGTAATCTATCTTTGCAGTTTCCATGTCCATGATAACATTTTTCAGGTTTATTGATATTAACTTCTCACTATTTTTTCTTCCATCTCATTATAGAAAATGTATATGGACGAACCTAATGGCGAACATCATCCTAACCTCATCAAAAAATTCAAACTTGAACCAAACCTAATCATTGTCGAACTCAAACTCGAACCATGTGACTTAGGAATAAACCCGATGAAAACACTTGCTTTGGTTAACACACGTCTAAGTTTAGTGTTAAGCCATTTGTCAAGGTTAACGCTGATGCAATGCAAATATAACTCAAACTCGAACCATGTGACTTAGGAATAAACCCGATGAAAACACTTGCTTTGGTTAACACACGTCTAAGTTTAGTGTTAAGCCATTTGTCAAGGTTAACGCTGATGCAATGCAAATATTTACAATCCCATACTGTGGTCCATGCCTACTTGTATTGAGCAGTTGAGGTGGGACAACACATGAAATCTCTCTGGTTTAGTGATCTGGGTTGTTGCATGTCAGCATCATGTCTGGCATGCCTATCATCAAAGGAAATAATTTGTGCTTGATCTGCCTATGAAGTCCACTTCATACATATGGTATGGATGAGTTATCGTGCGCTATGAGTCCAACTGTTATGGACTCAAAGACGGCACTGACATGCCAATTACTATCGCTGTAAAAGCCAAGCCCAAACCAGCTAAGTCGATCTACAGCAAACTGATATCTCTGTAACAACAGATTGATCTCTAGTACATAAAAATTTGTTCTTGAAATAACAGCATTATGATAACAACAGATTTACCTTTAACAGCTGTAGATTGAGCTATAACAGCAATAGTTTGTAGTATGCAAAACACAAATTTAGAGCACCGGTCTGGTTTTACTTTAATTTAAAATTATCATAACAAGCATTGCAAAGCAATTATAGAAACTGGGAAGCGTAGTAGTGAACAAAATTACAGAAATCTTCAAAAAAACATTATTGATAAAATAAACTCTTTAATTGTAGAGAAGACAGTAAAACTTTCCTAAGAACTTATAGTCACAGGGTCAGGCCCAAGAGGTTTCTCACAGATTCCCATACAACTAGCAATTGTCCCTAAAGGTGCAAGGGTACACCAAAGGAATAGAAGATTGGGAAAATCATCTCAACAACCCATTATGAACTAATAGCTGAATCTCATTGGTTGGGATGAACAATGTTTGCAAGGCCAACCCCATATATTAATAGAGAACAATATCCTACTTATGTGTGTTTTTTAGAAGTAGTTGGTAAAACATATCATATCTATGTTGAAATTAAGATTTTGAGATTGAAATATTTGTTTTTTTTTTTGTTTAATTAGGTAAAATTTATTATAATTTCTTTAACAAATAGGGAAAATGTAATGTTCATGGTTTACAATTTATTAATATCAGTTAATTCATTACTGAAATTAGGTTATATATATATAACAAGTAAATTTTTTATGGTCGATATGTTTGCTTTAATAAATATTTACTTTTATCATATTAATAGGCTTTTATTCATGTTGAATTTAATGGTTATTAAAAAAAAAAAAAAACCTATTCTCTTTTTTTTTTTTTTTTTCCCGAAGGTGGCAAAGCCTATCAAACTCAGGTGTCAAACCAACAGTGAGGACAACCATCTCTGGCTGCTATCCGCGAATGTCGGTTTGACTCATCACTGTTATCAAGGAAAACCACGCCACCTGTAATAACCCGCTGGTGGTCCGTAAGGGCGCAGGCTTTCACTCCTGCCAGATGCCTTTGGGTCTTGGGCCGTTAACCTGTTTCCTTACGTCCGAGGAAGACGAGCTCTTAGCCAAGCAGAAGCAGTTTTACGGCATACTCCAAGCCGAACCTATTCTCTTCTATTAAAAACACTTTTTACTAATAAAAATATTTTTAAATTATATTTCAAAATTTAAAAATATTATAAATAATTATTAATATCCACCAAATACCTAACACAGACACAAATATATATAATATTTTGTATTCAACTATATTTTGATATATAAAATATAAATATAATTTTGCATTGCATTTTTTAATGCAATAATCCATAACATTTTTATTTTGATATTATTTTAACAATTCTTATCTCATAGTTAAATAAGATTTTTTATTTTTATTTTTTACACTATTTTTGTAATGCAGCAACTATAATCTATATAAGCTAGAATAAATTTTAAAAAAATCTAAAATTTATAGAGTAAATTAAAAAAGTCAAATTTATATTTTTACCCAAATCTGTCAAAGCTCACAATTTTATTAAGAGTAAAAAAATAAATAAAATATAAATATTCATTATTAAAATTTTCAAATTTTAAATCAATTATAAAAATATTATATTTATTTACCTATGACAACTAACATATCCTTCTGGATTTGAAGTTGATCGTTCCAGATATGTGGAGGTGTCGATCACATTATTTGGATCAGTCGAATGAGACTGCTTGCAGTGAGCAATCAATCCTTGGATGCCATCCTCCTCTGTATAGCTCATAATTTTTTTCAGAAGTGCAAGGCTGCTAGTGGGAGATTTATTGTTTGGAGAACTTAATGAGTTTGAATTAGGTTTCACTTGTTGGAAATAATACTGAGAGGGGGGGTGAATCAGTATTAGCAAGTCAATACTATTTCATTTCCATAATCAGATTCATATACGCTACTTCAGTTAATGGAACTTGCGTGTATACGCAACTGTATTTAAGGCAACTAGCGTATATCCTGCAAACTTATGATTCAGTTAATTCATCATATGTTGATCTTTAATCAGTGCATCATAACCATATAAACAACAATCACACACATGAACACAAGATATAAGGTGGAAACCCAATGTGGGTGAAAACCACCTGCTGCAATCGTCTCTATCTTCTTTTTAATAAGAAACTTCTTTTTACAATTTTTGTACTGGTGTAGTCTTATACCAGTACGCAAGCTTCTACCTACAGAAGGCTACAACCTTCTCTCGTTCTCCAGCTTCTCCTGGAAGGGAGCTACAATCCCCTAGCTCTTGTACTAGCTGATATGTTTACTAGTACGTAGGTGCCAGCCTACAGAAGGCTACAACCTTCTCTTTTCTTCCAGGGACCACGTTTCATAAATTTTCAGACTGGATCCATAAATAACATCATTCAAACATCAAATATATCTGCATCAACCAATCTCCTTTGCACCAACCTCAACTGAATCAATCAATCACTTTTCAGAATGTTGTAACCAGAATACAGTAAGTAGAACCCAAGCCAGAACCCAGAACACTGCAACAGCAAACAGAAGTAGCTAAAGCATATTTTATGAGGTATACGCTACTTCAATGTGTCGAACCTGCGTGCATATGCACTTTTCTCAAGGCGAACCTGCGTATAGATCTGCAAATCAAATTTAAGATGTATACATTGTTTTGATATGCAGAACCAGCGTGTATACGCACCTTTTCTATAGTGAACCTGCGTACAGATCTGTAAATGATGATTTAAACTTTACAACAATTCTAGACATCAGTTATACCCAGATCATCATATTTACATATTACAACATGCGCTAGTTATTCAGATAAAATATCAAAACCACACAAAGATACTTCACTTCAAGCCTTAAGATCTTGACCCATCATTAGATCTTATCCTTCATCAAGCGCTAAGGTTCATCCTTGATTCAGATCCAGCTATGCACCATAACCCAATAACCTGTATTCAGGATCTTTCTCTTTATCACATATTCAATACTTGACTGCTTTTGCCTAATGATCTTCTCCTCCTTTTATAGTCTTAGGCCTTGCTCAATACCATGGACCAAAACTAGTTAGAACCAATACCTTGGACCAAATACCTGGGGTCAACACTTCGGACAAGATACCTTGGACCAATACCATGGATCAAAATACCATGGACCAAATACCACGGACCAAAACTAAGTTTTCCAACATGTACATGCCTTTCCTTCCGTGAAAGTGCGTGTGTACGTTATACGCTCCTTTTGGTCTACGATGCCGCGTGTACACGCGGCTTGATAAATGAGGAACCTGCATATACCTCTCTTTCTTCATTCTGTGAGTCTGAACTGTGATTTGTCATCTAAGTGAGTTGCCATCAAGGACAACACTTGTGTCATAGTGCGAAATCTGTGTCATAATGCCAACATCACTATTAGTAAAGAGAAGCTTCTAGAAAAATACTCCCTATGAGGGACATGTGACTTTCTCCGACTATTTTTTACGAATCACCGCTAAGCAGAATGTCGATAAATGTGGATAAAGTCGAAGCCCACCAGAATAAATCCCAATGCCAATCATCAAATAGATCACAACATGGATCACAACCTTCTTGACAATGGATGAGGTTGAGCTCAATTGGGGTGTGGCCATGGCCTCCACACCCAGAATCCTTGAAAGCGCCACCACGGCGGGTGTCAAGCTCGATCTCCGAGAATGTCCACACCCTCAATAAAAATTGTGTCATGATTTGATTTCAGAATCCATTCAATAAATTTGCTTCACCGCAATATTATTAGATTGCAGACGCCAAAGATGAGCACTTCCTTGTTATACATAGTAGAAAATGTTCTTTTGTTAACTAAGCTGCAAATATTGGAAGCCCAAATTTGTCCAAACTCAATAATGGATTTCAACAAGAGGAGTTTTCCCCCTGAATTTGTATTTGGCATGGCCTTCTCAGCATTTCAAGTTTAAATCATTTTTTGCAACTCTACCTTGATGACAAGTGTGAGTCTGAAGCATTATTAAATGGTATGTTGTTTTGTAGTACTAGGGTGCAGTAGAAGATAGGAGAGGAGCCAATGTGTGGGATACATATTTTCATAAATTTGGTACTGCTTTTACCTTTCTAGAGCAACCCATGTTTTTCATCCATCAATGTTTATTGTACAATGTTTAATTTATGACATACTTCAATGGTAGTTTTAAGGACCCTAATGTGACAAGAATGTTAACCTCAAGAGTCAAACTAAAATATAATACTATATTTTTGTGTTTCTTTTGGCAATAATTAGTAATGGCATCTAGTTTTTGAATTTCTCCTATGACTAAGTCTCAAATATCATGATTTGAAAGGAATTGTTCCATTTTCTATTTCCATTCCAAGTAATTCTTTCCAATCAATTTGAGAAATTTAAGCATATCATAAAATTGTTAATATTGATCATACCTGCTTCAAAAAATCTGCGCTCCCCCTAAAAAAAACACTTTATTACTCTAAAAAAATATACTTACGACTCCAATAGAGAAACAGAAACCCTTGTAACACTTGAGGTTAAAAAAACATTGAATTAATCAACTAACTCCTATAAAGAACCGCTTATAACTAAATATGCAAGACGATTTTATAATTTATAGTTTTAAGAGGGGTCTGAAAAATAGCGATTACATTTTAAAAACAAGCTTTTTAGCTTTCAAAGACTTTTAAATAAAGGATTTACCTAATACCACTTCAAAAACAACTTTCATATCACTATTACTCCTTATTTTTCAAAGATGATCATTTTCTAGCAATAAATATGGTGCAACTTCCCAAAATTAAATCGAATTGAGCAATCTTCTAAGCTTGACTTGTGTTAGGGTCCAACCCTAACCCCCTTATTTATGTAATAGGTTCAAGTCATAGTTATAGTTAGTTAAAGAGTCAATAAAGCCCATATTAATAATTGTAAGTGGTTGACCCGCATTTAAAGAAGGGACCACAGTTAGTTGCAAATGGGCCATGGTATTAGATAGATGGTATTAATAAGAACCATGGTACTGACCCATGGTATTGCATGTATGAATCCTATATAAAGGATAGAGACTCCCCATTGAGAAGCGTCGTGTCTTATTTTGTAATCGAGCCCTGCTCTATTGGAGGTTGCCCCCTCGAAGAGGCAAGTGAACATTGCTTTCCTTTCTTAATAATAAAATACATGTTGTTATTTCTCATTGTTTTGTGTTCTGGGTTATATTTCTTTGCATATTCGGTATTCTAGTATCTTCTCACAGGTCAAGAGCATAACAAGTTGTATCAGAGCACTTTCCAAGGCCGGTGGAATCTCCATTTTTAGCAAAAAAAAAATTGGCTAGAGACGTGTTCTGACGTCTTTAAACCACGGGATCTGTCGTTGAGCGCATAAACCTGTGGATTTAGGGAGGCATGCACGCAAGAAATACAAGAGGTGGTCACGCTTGTTGGACTCCCTTGTAACCCCTGTGGGTACCCCTTCGAGTAGTAGTGCATTAGACAGAACCGTGCACGAACTATCTTCCACATACCCTCTGGGTATATCGAAAGCCCCCAGGCTCACCTGAAGTCTCGTCGTAGATAAACCGTCGGTTGTCTTGCTGCTATTGTACACCGAGAACAGAACTCGGGGAGATTACTCGCGCGTACGATAGGGTAGTCGGGTAGTACGGCTAAGGGTATGGTTGATCCTCCTTAGTTAGTGCCTTGAAAGATTGGGCCGAGTACTACTGTTGAACCCTTATGTATATTGCGATCTGTAGCACCTGACACTCCTTGAGACCATAGTTCCCTTGTCTCTCTATAGATCACCCATCATCTTCTTTGCCATATCAGACCTAGTAGGTTGGGTTCTGTCGCAGCAACAACAATCAGATCCGCCATTCAGATCTAGCAGCAGGGGTTCGGTTGCTGCCACATTCCTACTCACACTCAGCAGTTGAGGGTTTCGCAGACAGATCTAACTATTTGTGCAGGGAGGCTTGTGGCTCCTATATGTTGGGGTGATTCTCGCAAGACATTGGTCAGGATTAACTTTTCTAAGAATTGGCTACTACAATATTCCTAAGCGAGGAGTAAAACTCCATTCGGAGTAAAAAAAAAAAAAGGACGACGGGCTCAGCAAGGTGGTACCATTCACTTGTCAGCTTCAAATTTTCGGGTGGTCCCAAATTTTTTTTCTAGTAATGACAAGTGCACCGGATCTGTGCATGGTACAAACCAGAGCTCAAGTTATGGCCAATGAGAAGATAGACACCCTTGAAAAAAAGTTGGATGAATTAATGAAGCAAATCCAGTCCTTAAGTGACACAATCACAAAGGGCAAGTCGGGGTTACAATCAGAGGCATATGCTTTTAATGAAAACCATGAGGGCGAATCTAGCCATTCTCTTCACTTCTATGGAAACCACCAACAGTCCCACCCTCGACCACCTAAGCTAGACATGTATAAATTTGATGGCTCTCATCCGGTCATATGGCTATCACAAATGGAGCAATATTTCACATTGAATCACATCAGAGATGATGAGACTAAGCTAAGTGTGGGAAGCCTTTACTTGGACCAAGAAAGATGGCAATGGTGGCAATGGCATCAATGATGCTATGCAAGGCCAATGACTTGGCAGATATTCTCAAAAGCCCTTTCTGATCGCTTTGATCATGAATCTAACTTTTTGGGTCATCTTACTAAGCTCAAACAGGTAGGCACAGTACAAGAATATATTAAAGCCTTTGAAGCATTAGCCTTCCGCACAGGAGGTCTAGCAAATGAATTCTACTTGGAATGATTTATCAGTGGTCTCAAAGACGCCATACAAGCCCACATCCAGATGCACCAACCAGTCACATGGCTGACAACTTGCACGATAGCTCGTGAAGTAGAACGCACGTTAGCGGCCCAGTCGACTCGTCCAAATTTCCTAGCCAAGGGACGCCCCACCCAGGCTCTGAGCACTACCCAAACACTTAAGGTCCAATAGGTGTCACCATCGGAAATGGAAAAAAGAAGAAAGCAAGGATTATGTTACTATTGTGATGAGAAATACTCCCCTGGGCATAAATGCAAGGAACCTAAATTCTTTCAAGCTGATGCTACTGATCACAGTTCATCTGAGGAAGCCCAACCATTTGAGGGACCAGAGGAGGAAGATGAGGACAACCAGCCGGACAATGAGCTCCCAGCTACACCAGAAGAACCAGTTATCTTGCTCCATGCTTTGGAAGGCATTTCTTCTCCCCAAACTCTCAAAATCGGAGGTTTTATTAAACATCGCCCTGTAGCAGTCTTGATTGATAGTGGCAGTACGCATAACTTTATCCATTAAAGAGTCGTTGAAGCAGTGCATTGTTTTGTCAAAGCAGTCTCTAATTTCCATGTCCAGATTGCTGATGGGGGGACAATGAAATGTGACAGCTGCTGTGAAAATGTCAAACTTCAGATGGGGGATTATCACCTAAAGACCCACATGTTTGCCATCATCATGGGTGGGTGTGACATTGTCTTGGGTGTTGAATGGCTCCGCACACTCGGCCCAATCACAATGGATTTCTAGGAGTTATATATGAGCTTTAAGCAGAATGACCACACGCATACCCTCCCGGACTCCAGGCAGGTGCTCCTTCTATCATCAGCCCGCATAGGATGGAAATGTTGTTAAAAAATGGCCACCATGGAGTTATAGCCCAATTTAATGCCATCTAGGCCTTCGAGCCCACTTCTCTTCATATTCATCCTGAGATGCAACAGGTCTTAAACAACCATCTACAGGTTTTTGACAAGCCTCATGAGCTTCCACCCTCAAGAGGGGAACATGATCATAGCATTGCTTTGGTCCTAGGGGCACAACCACCAAATGCGCGCCCATATAGATATCCTTTCGCCCAAAAGAATGAAATTGAAAATATCATCAAGGAAATACTGGAAGCTGGTGTCATTCGTCCTAGCATTAGTCCTTATTCATCGCCTGTGGTCATGGTGCTCAAGAAATATGGGCAATGGTGTATGTGTCCAGACTTCAGGGCCCTCAACAAGCTGATAGTCAAAGATAAATTTCCCATCCCGGTTGTTGATGATTTGCTGGATGAACTAAATGGGGCTCAATTCTTTACTAAGCTCGACCTTCACTTGGGCTATCACCAAATTCACATGAAAGAAGTAGACATTCCAAAGACTGCTTTCAGAACTCATGAAGGATTTTATGAATTCCTGGTCATGCCATTTGGTCTTTGTAATGCCCCATCCACTTTTCAGAGCCTCATGAATCACCTGCTCAAACCATATCTCAGAAAATTTGTCCTTGTTTTCTTTGTTGACATCCTCATCTACAACCTCACCTCGGAAAAACATCTTCAGCATGTAGACCTGCTCTTGCAACTACTCCAGAAGCATAAATTATTTGTCAAATTGTCTAAGTGCTCTTTTGGCATGAAAGAAGTCGAGTATTTGGGCCACATTGTGTGGCGTGAAGGTGTCAGGGTGGATCCCAAAAAGATCCAGGAAATGCAGGATTGGCCTCAACCAAAGACCTTGAAGAGTTTGAGAGGATTTTTGGGTCTCACTGGCTACTATCGCAAATTTGTCTGCAATTATGGTCGCATTGCTAGACCCCTCACTCAACTTCTCAAGAAAAATTCATTCCTCTGGAATGATGAAGCGCAACAGGCATTTATAGCTTTCAAACATGCCATGTGTTCCACTCCTGTATTGGCACTAACCGACTTCACCAAATCTTTTGTGATTGAATGTGATGCTTCAGGTACGGGGATTGGGGTTGTCTTAATGCAGGAAGGTCGACCCTTGGCCTTCACTAGCCAACAACTAAGTGGAACAAATTTGGGAAAATATACCTATGAGAAGGAGATGATGGCCATCTTACATGCAGTGGATACCTGGCGACCATACTTATTAGGGCGGTGTTTCCAAATCCACACAGACCATCAAATCCTTAAATATTTTTTTGGAGCAAAGCCTATCCTCGCCACAACAAAATAAATGGCTAGCCAAAATGTTGGGATATGATTATGTGATAATTTACAAGAAAGGGCACGAAATGTTGTAGCAGATGCTTTATCACACCAATTTGAGGAGGAAAGCACCCTACTAGCAATCTCTCTTCCCATTCCAGAGTGGATTGAAGAGGCTCGCAAGGAATGGTTTTCACATCCTTCGCTCTCCCAACTCATTAATAAATTGCAGGCAGATCCAAATTCCACAGTGGGCTACTCTTGGCAAGATGAGATTCTTCGCTACAAGGACAAAGTAGTGATATCACCAACATCCACCCTCAAAAGTCGCATTTTGGCAGAGTTGCACTCATCTCCCACTGCAGGCCATTCAAGCTTTCAGAAGACTTATGCTCGCACTTGGCATTCATTCTTTTGGACAAGCATGAAAAAGGACATTCTTACTTTTGTAGCTGAGTGTGATGTGTGTCAGTACCACAAAGGAGAAATAGTCAAATCCCCAGGCACTTTACAGCCATTGCCCATCCCTACCTCAATCTAGACGAAGGTTTCTATGGATTTCAATACTGGTATTGTGAAGTCAGGCAACAAGTAAGTCATCATGGTGGTTGTGGACAGACTTTCTAAGTATGCTCATTTTTGCACCCTACCTCGCCTTTTTACACCCGCTTTGGTGGCTCAATCTTTCATGGACCAGATCTTCAAATTGCATGGCATGCCCACTTCCATTGTGTCTGATCGTGACCCGATCTTCACCAGTAACTTTTGGCAGGAACTCTTCAGGCTACAAGGTACCCAACTACAACTCGGTACTTCCTATCATCCCCAAACGGATGGTCAAACTGAAGCAGTCAACAAATGTTTGGAGACCTACCTCAGGTGTTTCACTTTAGAAAAGCAACATCTATGGGTACAATGGTTACCTCTACTCGAATGGTGGTATAATACTAACTATCATGCCACCACCAAGATGACTCCATATGAAGCAGTTTATGGTCAACTCCCCCCTTCACCTACTTCTTATATCCCAGGATTCTCTAAGGTACAAGCATTGGATCAACTCCTATAGAACCGTGCAACCATGCTTGCCCACCTCAAAGATAATCTCCATCAAGCTCAAAATCGCATGAAGCAACAGGCAGACCAACATCGTTCAGAGGACACATTTCAAGAAGGGGATCAGGTATTCTTGAGGCTGCAACCATATAAGCAAACATCACTCAAAGACAAGGGTTTTCATAAATTATCTCCAAAATTCTACGAACTGTATCAAATACTTCAGCGCATCAAAGAAGTAGCCTACAAGCTAGCCTTGCCACCCACTGCAAAAATCCATCCCGTCTTCCATGTCTCATGCCTCAAGAAAGTGGTGGGGAACAATTGCAGAATTCAAACCAGTCTACTGGAATTGGATGAAGAAGGTTCAATCTAGATCCAACTTGAACAAGTTCTTGACACGCGAGAATGGCACCCGCGCGGCCACATGATCAAGGAAGTCCTCATCAAGTGGAAAGACACCTCTCCAGAAGATGCGACCTGGGAACCAACCACTATTCTTCAGCAGTTTCCATAGCTTCAGCCTTGAGGACAAGGCTATTTTTAGGGGGGAGGGCATGTTAGGGTCCAACCCTAACCCCCTTATTTATGTAATAGGGTCGAGTCATAGTTATAGTTAATTAAAGAGTCAATAAAGCCCATATTAATAATTGTAAGTGGTTGACCCGCATTTAAAGAAGGGGCCACAGTTAGTTACAAATGGGCCATGGTATTAGATAGATGGTATTAATAAGAACCATGGTATTGACCCATGGTATTGCATGTATGAATCCTATATAAAGGATAGAGACTCCCCATTGAGGAGCGTTGTGTCTTATTTTGTAATTGAGCCCTGCTCTATTGGAGGTTTCCCCCTCGAAGAGGCAAGTGAACATTGCTTTCCTTTCTGAATAATAAAATGCATGTTGTTATTTCTCATTGTTCTGTGTTCTGGGTTATATTTCTTCGCATATTTGGTATTCTAGTATCTTCTCGCAGGTCAAGAGCATAACAACTTGTGTGAACTCGAATTGTCGTCGGTGTCAATCTTCTATGGTCGTCAATGTCTTACAATAGTCTTCAATTATGCCCACAGTTAATATAAGTTTGGCCTTCCACACAATAACCAATTACCTGTCTCTTCCTTCCTAAAATCATCTCTACGCAG
This sequence comes from Pinus tabuliformis, assembly GCA_031772625.1. NCBI lineage: Eukaryota > Viridiplantae > Streptophyta > Pinopsida > Pinales > Pinaceae > Pinus > Pinus tabuliformis. Next base: position 1,302,640,825 of record CM062818.1, read on the forward strand.
ACGTTGCAGAAGACCAATATCATCGTTACAGGGTGAGCCTCCCTGCAACCAGATCCAAAAACACCCATGTTAGAAGGAATGCACTGTGTATAATCATGTGATCAATAAGTTGTGCAGGAGGATATCTATCTTATGGCGGATATGGGGATGGATGCCTACAGATTTTTAAATGAAGTATCATCTAAAAAGAAAATTATTGTTGAATGGAGAGTTGATTACATCTGACAAGGTATTAATACCAATTAGTTTGTATGTGTATCATATCAAAATCTTTCTTTGACATTAGGAAATGAGAATTTCGGAATCAAATTCTTCTCCACTTGCTGATGGTAAGAAGAGCATTACAGATTGGACATCAAATTCCTCTTTCACTTTCAAATTACCACAAAAGAATTACAGATTAGACACCAAATTATTTAAGAAAATCATTACAAATTTCATCATTATCACTCCAATTTAATATCCATCGATTGGCGGGGAAAAAACACTACAGTAGCTCAACGCGGTGGGCTTCACGGCTTTCAGAATCGACACTTTGTAAGGCGCATACTCTATTAGAGGTGAATACTCTATCAGAGGTGATTTCAGTGCTTTCATCCCCAGATCTTCCACCAACTTGCACGAAACAAGAAGGAGATTTAATATCATAGTATAAGCTCCCTCTTCGTTAACCCAATGGGAATTCCCTCGGCATCTTCGAAATCGTGAATGGAAGCAGAAGCATTAATGACTCCATTGATTGGATGTCCATGAACTTGTGGAGTCGTGGCAACCACAACCTACACGCAACCACCACTTGGAGTAATGTATTTTTTCCAACTCCCACCATTCCCCACACATTGATCACCTGAGGCTTGGGATGAGGTTCATTAAGCCATGTCAGCAGTTGCTTCTGAGAAACTTCTATGGAAGACCCCACGAAGCCAGAATCTGGTAGAGGTTGAAGAAGCACATCTGCTTGAGGCTCTACGGACACCTAAATCTGTGCAGCATGGGCAACTGTTGAAAGAACAACATCAAGGTGTTTGAAGGGCTCACCAAATCCAGTCTTCCATTGTCTCATATCTACGGTGATTTTGGGGGTGAAAAAGAGGCAACAAGAGGCAGCAACTACTACATTGTCCTCACCATCTGTTGGTGCTATGGATGGGGACTTTGACTTCTTCTAAAGCATCCCTGATCCTTCTCAAACAACCATCCACTAATTTTGGAAGTTGCATTTGTTGATGAAGCGGAAACAGTTGAAATGGCAGAAGAAGAAAGGGGTGAGGTACTGGTAGTAGCAGCAGCTTGCCAGGCAGAAAAGGGTGAGGTACAACCAGTCGTAGCAACTTGCCTAGCAGTAATTTTCACTGCGTTGACACGTGTTGTGTTTTAACGAGATGGAATGAGGAAAATGGAGGATAGTGATTGGTTGGGTTGAACAGTGTTTTCCAGCCAAATCCATAAAAAGAACACCTTGAATGTAACTAGTAAATTCAAGTTCAGGGTGTAAAAATGTAACAAAGATAATGGAAACTAAAATAAAAAGTTCACACAAATCATATGGCGGGTGTATCCCAACCACAAAGACCATTGATGAATCGCTTGCACCTTGGGAAGCAAGCCTCAGTGCAAAAGAGTAAAGCATTGTCTTAAAGGGGCAATAGGACTAGGAAATGATAGTTTAGATTTTTAAGTGGTTTCAGAAGAAAAAGTGTTATGAAGTTAATGTAATTCATTATAATATCTTGCTTGTAATTCTAGGAAGAGCACATAAATAGAATCAATTGAAAAGGTTTGGGAAAATATGGTGAAATACAAGGTCTTTCCAACCACCACTTAAATGGGTGGTTTCTAATAATGGTATAATTTGGAAAAAAAATTGCTAGAGTCCCTAATAATTGCACGTTTTTTTACATATAAATATATATTCTAAAGAAAAAACTATAAAATTATTTTAAATCTAAATGGAGAGCAATTTATGCACACATATCATAATAGCTTTAATAAAAACTAATAATTAAACCAACCTAGATCCAACCTAACTCCAGATCTACCAAGAGCCGAGAGGTATCAAATCTCTTTTCACTCTAAAAAAGATTTTCACCTCAAGAGATTTGATCCCTTAGGGTTCTTAGTAGATCCAGAGTTAAGATGGATGTAGGTTGGCATCATACCATCCTAAGTTGTTAACTAAAACTTGTGTTAAGTTCATTTGTCCAAGGATACGAAAGAGGGCATGATTTATTGTTATTATGAGTAAAGGAGTGTGGAGGTGATCTTGATACTTATTCGAATGCTCTGATAGTTCCTACCATATCAAATAAGACTCTCTCATTGAAAGGGAGAACCAACAATTGTTAGAGTATGACCATAATTTAATTAAAAGAAAATGAAAAAAAAATGAATTTACTTAAGTCAATTTTGTCATAGTTACTATAACAGTGTTGGTTTAGGAAACCAAATAATAGTTATCAAAACTATTGTAACTGTGTGTACTTCATTTATGAAACTCGAGAGATTGAGGAGGTTGGTAAACCTAATTGTAAAAATATCTTCCTAACAATAAAATCATTGCACTGCACGTGGATGTTTCTTTGACAAATCATCAAGGCTTAACCATGTAAATTCTTTATATATTATTTGTTTTAGTCATTATTTATGTCTTAAATGTTTGTACATTCTCTAAAAACCATCAAGTGGTATTAAACCATGGTTAAGAAAGAAAAACATTTTTTTTATTTGTGAGAGTGGTCGTCGAATGGAAGGAGACTTGTAGTCTCGCAAACATGATTTCACATTGAGTAGCCACTGGACATGTTGAGCAAGAGCCAATTGTTGGTCCCATCAAGTAGGGGTATATTATAGAGGATGTCGAGCGTGGTTTCTTCAAGCCAAACAAGATGTGAGCCATTGGGTCAAGTCATAGATGTCATTAAAAGAAAAGGATAAAAAAAGGTAGTGTCGTGTAGTCGATGAGGACTCCTTGGAGCATGTAGTAGAGGCCCACACATAGAAATAATTCGATGCAACAACAAACCTGAGCCGCAAATCAAAAATCATCCAACTTTAATCCATGAAGTGGAAGAAAACCCTAGCCAAAAATTGAAACCCATGGAATCAATGAAACATATGGCTATGAAGCCAAAGAAAGTCTGGAGCAAGTTGAAGTTGAGTCTGAGAAGTTGCAAGTAATAAATTAGATATGCCTATTTTTGAAATTTCATGGTGTTTATTTATTTTTTGGTTGAAGTCAATAGACCTTAGTGGAGCAATTTTTTTAGAGGGAAAAGATATGTGTGTGTGAAATTAAAAAACAATAAGGGTGGCAATATATAGCCAAAGAGAATGTGAACCTTAGATCTCATTGTTTACATAATATTTCATAATGCATCCATTGTCAATTGAGATCGCCCACATTATATATATATATATATATATATATATATATATATAGAGAGAGAGAGAGAGAGAGAGAGAGAGAGAGAGATATAAACTTCAAAAAAATAAGGGTGGACAAACACACACAAATATACATGTGTGTGAAAGAGAGAAAAGAGAAATATTTTTAAAAGTTGCGGTTTTTTCTATAAAAACAAAGTTTCTAAAAGGATTTCAAAATACCGTTTCAGGTTTGTGAAGCATGGTGTGTATATATTTTTTAATTGTGTAGAGGATTTTGAAAATAGCAACAAGAAATGTTAAAAATAACCTCAAGAAAAATCCTAATTTCATTTGTCCTTGAATTAAATTGTAATTCTAATTCTCATAGCAACGTGTAATAGTTAACTAAGTTAATTTGACTTAGTTGGCTCAGTTAATTAGAGTTGGGAGTCTATGTAGAGTCATGTAGAGTGGTTCCTAAATTTTAGGGGCCCAGGTTGAGTTCTTTTGAGTTGTAATTATTTAATTCCAGTAGTGGGGTGTAACCTGCGATAGTGGGGTGTAACCAACACTGCTCAACTAGTGAACTAAATATTAACTCATGCATGTCAGATCAGAGAAAGACCCATTTGAGATTGGAGTTCAGGGACAGTGTACTATCAGTTGTAAAATCATCTAAATTAAACCGATGGTGCATGCAATTAGAGGAAGGCATATGACGATTGTGCAATTCATAATTGAGGAATTTCTCCATTAAATAAGGTCTAATTCCTTGAGGAACAACACAAGGAATTAGGAGCTTAGAGGCTTGGAAATTTGGCCAAGTATTGGCCAAAGACAGTCAGTCAGGCAGAGGATAGAAAATACTTGTGCAGGTTGAGCAGAGCATATTGTATTCATCCAAATTATTTGACTTATAAAATATACAGATAGAAGAGGTTTTTAGTCGTGGCTTTCCCCCAAAAATCATTGTGTTATGTGTGATTGAATTCTTTCTCTTATATGTTTTGTGATTTCATTGATCATTTATTGTTTCCACTGATGAGTAGAGTAGATTCAAGTCTTTTGTTTTATAAAATTACATAAGCAGTTTGAATCTACAAAGAATTTCTACATGGTATCAGAGTTAGATTTGTAGAAATTTCTACATGGTATTAGAGCTAAAATCATAATAGAAAATAATTTTAATTTGTCCTTGCAGATTGATGGAGCTCTATTTCAAGGCAGATCCAGAAGACCCTTTGTGCAGAATTCTTAATGGAGCTAGAAGGATGCTAGTGGGTAGATCAACGAACCAATGTTTAGTGACACAAAAGGGAGTTTTGATCATTGACATTGGTAGATTAAGGGGTATAGAAATTTCCCATAGGGAGATCAAGACTCAGAGGGAGTCTAGTTTTAGAGGGAGCATCCCTATGGAAGCTAGTACTTTAGGATCTAGGGAGATCAGACTCAATTGCAGTGGTTGTAGCAGCAACACGAAAGTAGCAGCAGAGCATTAGCAACAACAATATGAGTAGATCAGATTTAGCTCATGTATGCAAAGCCTCGAGGAGTAAGGAAGAGACTAGAGATTTGGTGGTTGAGAGGGAGCATGAATTACCTCTCAACATGTAGCCTCAGAAGCAGCCTCAGTAAGTTGTGGAGTAGCCACAATTGGAGAAGTAGAGAGGAGACCAAATGGAGACATCCACTCAAGCATAGACCTCTAGTAGGGGGGAATTTTGAGCCAAGTGGGAAGAGGGAGCACATGTAGCCATACCTCTAGGTGAGAGGTGGGGCAATGTGAAGTAATAGTCCCAAGAGTGTAGAAATTTGGGCAGTATCCATTTAGGTGTTTTTTGTCTCATGGATCATTACCTTGCTATGGGGGCCTACAGTATTCAATAGCAGGAGAATCATTGTCAGCCAGATACTGAGGAGTGCAAAGCAGGAGGCTCAGTAGCAAAGTCAGCAACAACATAATTTTCCTAGTATACAGTTGCAAACACAATTAATTCAATTTATTTTGTTTGGATGCTTTTTGGTTGTAGACGTTGCAGTAGCAACAACAACGGTGACAAGAATTGCATGCAGAACATTCCAAAGGTGTCAAATCGGGATAAAGTTTAATTCCTTTCTTGTTGAGAGGGAGCGTTGAAAATAGCAAAAATAAATGTTAATAATTACATCAAGAAAAATCCTGATTTAATATATCATTGAATTAAATTGGGAATTAAATTGTAATTCTAATTCTCATGGCAACTTGTAATAGATGATATCAAAAATGCCAAATGTAAGGTAGCAATGAAAGAAGAAATGGATGCCTTGGAGAAGAACAAAACTTGGGACTTGGTATGAATTCTTAAAAATAGAAAGGTTCTCAAATGTAAATGGGTCTACAATTTAAAGAAAGGAGTTGATGGTAATGTTGAAAGGTATAAAACCATATTGGCCGCAAAAGGTTACTCTTAGATAGAAGGTATATATTTCCATGGAATATTTTGTTATTTGTTAAGCTTGTATCTACTTGTATTATGTTGGCACTAGTTGCTTTGCTTGGTTTAGAGTTAGAGAAATTAGATGTGAAAACAATATTTCTACATGGAGATTGAATGAAAAGATATAAATGGAATAAATAAAAAGTTTTGTGGAGCATCACAAAATATTAGTCTGCAAGCTCAAGAAATCATTGTGTAGCCTAAAGTGGCCACCCAGGCAATGGTACAAGAAGTTTGATTCCTTCATTATGAATTGAAACCATACTAGAAGTGGGTATAACAATTGTATGTAATTCAAAAGTTTGAATGGTATATTCATTATCTTAGAGTTATATGTTGATGATATGCATGTTGCAAGCAAAAGAATGGACGAGATTGACAAGTTGAAGGCTCAAATGGCTAGGACATTTGATATGAAGGGTCTAAGAGCACCAAAACAAATATTGGCCATTGAAATACACAAAGACATGAAAAAAGGCAACCTTGGGTTTTCACAACAAATGTATGCTGAGAAATTACTTGTAAACTTTGGGATGAATAATGTGAAACCTATAAATATCCCTTTGTGGCTTCTCATTTTAAGCTTTCTCTGGGTTTATTTCCCATTAGTAAGGAAGTAAAATATTATATTTCTTGTATATCTTATTCTAATACAGTAGGAAGTTTGATGTATGCACCATGCAGTGGGTATAATCAGCAGGTACTTGGCAAATCCAGGAAAAGAACATTGGCATGTAGTGAAATGGGTGCTTCGGTATCTTAAAGGCACTAGTGATCATGGCATCACCTTTAATGGTTGTAATGACTATATATGTGGCTATATTGATTAATATTATGCAGATGATTTAGACAGGAGGTCTAATTTGAGTTATGTTTTCACTCTTGCAGAGATATTTATCAGTGTCACCTTATCGACCACAAAGGTAGAATACATTGTTGTCTCACATGCTTGCAAAGAGGCAATTTGGTTGAAGGGTCTTCTAGGTGAAATTGGAAGAATGCATAACAAATTAACTATGTTTTATGATAGTCAAAGTGTTATACATTTGGCTACAAATCCATTTTATCGTGGTAATACTAAGCATATTGATATAAACTACCATTTTGTAAAATAGACCATTGATGGAGGTGGAGTATAACTTAAAAAGGTCCACACTCAAGAAAATTGTGCAAACATGTTTACAAAAACAATATTGTTAGAGAAGATATGATGGTATTTGGCTTCTCTTGGCTTACAGAAGAGGTGATGGAAGGACTTTGGCAAGGTCAAGGTATCAAGAAATTGTTTTCAAGGTGGAGATTGTTAGAGTATGACAATAATTTAATTTTAAGAAAGTGAAAAAAATGAATTTACCTAAGTAAAATGTGTTACGGCTACTCTAATGGTATTGGTTTAGTATCAAAACTATTGTAATGATGCCTACTTTATTTATGAAACCCGAGGGATTGAGGAGGCTGGTAAGCCTAATTGTAAAAATATTCTCCTAATAATAAAACCCTCGCCTTGTCTATGGATGTTTCCTTGACAAAACGTCTAGGTTTCACCATGTAAAATATATGCATATCATTTATATCAGTCATAATTTCTCTATCATAAATACTTGTACATACTCTTAATACCAACAACTCAATCCTAGCAAACCTCCTAAACCTATGCTAATATTTGGCGTACAATGTTAGGTAGATATTTGGAAAAAATGAATAATGGAGAGAATTGTAAGAATCAACAAAAGGGAAGGTATTAGGTATCCAAATTGGCATATTGTCAACACCAATATGTAACATTTTTTATATCGTTATTCCACTTTCCCTCACCTCTTTATGCACTTTTCATCCACTATTACCCCATTCCTAGTGTAGGTATGACTAATCTCTTTTTTGCCACTTTTACACTTATTCTTATGCATTAGATTGTGAAATTGTCATCTTTCATACTAATATTGTCATACAAGAGAAAAAGGGCAATGGTTACAACTCCTCCACATTGTTGTAACTCTAAAATGGTGTTGCAACTCCACAAACCATGATAGGTAGAGTGCTACGACTCTCTTCCATCCTGTAGGTTTTAACCCCGTACAAAAATTACCTGCATACAAATTCTAAGAACAGAAAATAAACAATGTGAGAGCATAACACATAAAACACATATACATAGAGATTTTCCCCTGGATCCCAAAACCGAGACTACCAACTTGATTTTTCATTATGTTCCTTTGAATGTTACAATACATATATACATGCCGAAGCATCCAATACCATGGACCGAAAAACCATCGCGCCCAAAATCATGTGCTAAAACCATGCACAAAACCATAGGGAGGTTCGTCCCACCTAATATAGGGTCCCAAAAAAAATTCTTCGGGCCGCTGCCCCGGACCCCATAGAGGGGGGCTACTCGCCCCCCTCAAACCCCCTGTGACTCCCCCTCCGCGCAATCGACACAATGAAGGGGTGGCTCTGCCCCGCCTCTAACCCCCCAGTTGACTAGGTGGGATAGTCGTGGAAAGAATATAACACAACCTAACCTTCTCCCACTTGTTGTTTTCTTTCCACAGGCGGCCACAGGAGAGCTTAGTCATTTATCTAGCCCTGCAATGCCCATTGTTTCTCTACACCAACAGAACTTCTCAGAGCTCACAGATTTTGTCAATGCATCTACAATATTCTTCAAAGTGTCCACCTTTACTAGCAACACCTTTTTGTCTTCTATCATATCCCTCAAAAAATGATACTGAACATCAATGTGCTTTGTCTTTGAATGGTAAGCAGGGTTCTTTGCCAAGAAAATTTCACTTTGGCTATCACAGTCTATTCTTATAGCTCCCTGCACTAACCCCATACTTGAACACAATCTCTGCAACCAAACTGCTTCCTTGCTTGCATGAGTGGCTGCCATGTATTTTGCCTCTGTAGTTGATAGTGCCACTACAAATTGTTTCTTACTCATCCAACTGATTGCACCTCCAAATAGGTTAAACACATACCCACTTGTATACCTTCTTTGATCCAGATCTTCAGCCTAGTCTGCATCAACAAAGCCACGAATATCCAAAACTCTGTCCAATCCTGGTCTTCCTTAGTAGCACAAACCATAATCACTAGTGCCACGCAAATACCTGAAAACCCGCTTCACTGTTGTCCAATGCTCCTTCCCTGGTTTTGACAGAAACCTACTCAATACTCCCACTGCAAGTGCAATGTCTGGTCTAGTACAGACCATCGCATACATCAGGCTACCGATTGCACTTGCATATGGAACACAGGACATGTCCTCTTCCTCTTCTTGTGTCTTGGGACACTGTTCAATAGATAACTTTACACCTACAAGAATAGGAACCTTCACCGGTTTACTATCTTGCATATTAAACCTCTGCAATATTTTCTCGACATACTTCCTCTGGTTTAACCAGAGCTTCCTCTTTGCCCAATCTCTTTTAATTTCCATGCCCAAAATATAGCTTGCAGCACCAAGATGTTTCATGTCGAATTTGGAGGACAATTGGGTCTTCAAATTCTGGATAATTTATTTGTCATTTCCAACCAACAACATGTCATCCACATACAAGACCAAATAAAAAACCCGGTCAGAAATTAATTTATAATACACATATTGATTTGCTTTGCTTCGGGTGAAGCCAAGTCCCCGTATAAATGTATCAAATTTCTGATACCACATCCTTGGTGATGGTTTTAACCCATACATAGACTTTTTTAACTTGCATACCAGTTCTTTCTTACCCTTCACCGCAAAGCCTTCAGGTTTCTTCATGTATATCTCTTCTTCCAGATCCCCATGAAGAAATGTTATCTTCACATCCATCTGTTCTACCTCAAAATCAAAAGCAACAGCAACAGATAAAAGTAATCTAATAGAAGCTACCTTGGCAACAGGATAAAAAATATCACCAAAATCAATTCCCGACACCTGAGAATAACCTTTTGTTACCAACCGAGCTTTGTATTTCTCCACCTTTCCTTCTGCATTTGTCTTCTTATTGAACACCCATTTTCTGCCAATGGGTTTCCTTTTAGCCGGCAACTCCACCAGATCCCAAGCCTCATTTTTGTGCAAAGATGCCATTTCATCAACCATGGCCTCTTTCCAGAGTTTGCCATCTTCTAAATCTATTGCTTCCTTCACAGTTCTGGGATCATCATCAGTAATAGATAAAGCAAAATTTGAAAAGAAAGCAGATGGACTATACCTTTATGGTTGCCTTATTTTTTGAACTGATATTCTCACACCCAGAGTTTGTGGCTCTTCATCTTCTGATTCCTCTTCTGCTATAGAGTCTGATTCTTCCTCCTTTAGCTCAAACTCTATCTTCCCAGGTTCCTTTGATGGGACTTCAAGTTTAATAAAAGTTTTCACCTCTCTGAACACCACATCTTGGCTGTAAACAACCTTCCTTGTTACTGGGTTCCAAAGCTTATAACCCTTTAAACCATCCTTATACTCAATAAAGATGCACTTTTCAGATTTACTATCCAACTTTGTTCTTTTCTCCTTTGGAACACGTACATACGCATCACATCCAAATACCCTCAAATGTGAAAGAGAGTATTTCTTACCAGTCCATAACTCTTATGGAGTCTTATCCTCCAACACCGAGGAAGGTGATATGTTGACCAGGTAACATGCAGTCTCCACCGCCTTTGCCCAGAATTTATGTCCTAACCCGACACCACTGAGCATGCTTCTTGCCCTTTCCATCAACGTATTGTTCATTCTTTCTGCAACTCCATTTTGCTCAGGTGTGTATGGAGTAGTCTTTTATCGTGCTATACCACACTTCTCACAAAATTCTTCAAATTCTTTATTGCAAAACTCTCCACCGTTATCTGTCCTCAACACCTTTATCTTCTTCTCTGTCTAGTTTTCCACTAGAGCCTTAAATTCGTTAAACCTGTCAAAGACTTTATATTTCTTCTTGAGGAAATATATCCATGTATTCCTTGAGAAGTCGTCTATGAATGATACATAATACACAAACTTACCCAGTGATGGAACCTTCACAGGTCCAAACACATCATTGTGCACAAGCTCTAATATATGTTTCGCCCTCTTACCACCAAAGGGGAAACTCACCCGATTCTGCTTCTCATATACACAATTTTCACAGAAATCAAAATCCAAAGAGCTATTAGTCATACTTTCTACCATACCTTTACCATGAAGTATTTGAAGGCCCTTCTCTCCAATATTTCGAAGCCTTTGATGCCATAGCATGGTCTTTTCTCCAGAGACCATTAGATTTTATGCTCCACTTTCAGGAACCACAGAATTGTTGCACCCATCAATAACAGTGCTACCTTGCATCTTGTACAGAGTTCCAATCCGAACTCCCCGCATCAATACCAGTGCTCCTCGAACCATCTTGCAAGTGTCTTTCACGGACACTATTTTTACACCTGCATCATCCAACTTGCTTATAGAAATTAGATTTCTGGCTAATGCAGGAATATGCAGAACACCCAGAAGTGTTCTAATCCTTCCACTTTGCAACTTCAACTTGACTTTTCCACGACCAACGATTCTAGCCTTCATGTCATCCCCCAAGAAGACATCACCACCATCATATTTCTCATACATGCAGAACCACTCTCTATGGGGAGTGAAGTGAAAGGATGCACCTGAGTCAATCAACCATGCCTCATGATCTACATGTGTACTTGAAGAAGCTAAGTACACATCCCCACCTTCATCTGAGATGGTTTTCACCTCTGTAGAAGGAGCATCATCAGATCCATTACCTTTGTCAGGAGCTTTAGATTTACAGTCACTTTTGTAGTGCCCTTCCTTTCCGCATTTCCAGCACACCACCTTTATAGGTTTTCCTGGAGATTTAGATCTCCCACTTGATGACTTATTTTTGTGTCTGTTCTTGGACCGTCCTCATATAGACAAGGCATCACCATTCTGGCTCTCCATATTTTTCCTTCTCATCTCCTCCGTCAACAAGTATGAGACTATTTCATCAAACAACAAGGCAGTTGCATTGCTACCTATTGCAATACCCAATCTATCCCACGAATCTGGTAGAGAACACAACAAAGTGATGCACTTATCTTCATCTGAAATTTTAATATCAACAGACAATAACTGACTTACCACAATATTAAATGCATTCAGATGCTCTGTCACCGAGTCTCCATCTTTCATCTTCAAGTTATACAGCTTTTTCCGTAAGAACAAATTATTCACCAGAGACTTATATTGGTACAAAGTCCCTAACTTGACCCACAAAGCCTTCGTCATAGCTTCCCCTGATACATTCAATAATACTGAATTTGAGACACCATCATATTGTGCTCTTTACCTTCCGATCCAACTTCTTCCATTCTTCATCGGACACTCCCGTTGGTTTAGTACCCATATCTACCACGATCCACTAATCTTTATCTACCAACAGATCCTCCATCTTGAGTTTCCATAACTCAAAACTCTGACCATTAAATTTCTCGATCTCTATATTTCCACTGCTCGCCATCTTCTTTCACCACCGGAATCGATCCCGCATATCTCCCACTGAACAAGGTCCACCACAGGCCCGAGCAAAACCCCTCAGCAAAAAAGGCGTCCCCTTTAAGCCAAAACAACTTCGATACCAAATGTAGGTTTTAACCCCGTACAGAAATTACCTGCTTACGAATTCTAAGAACAGAAAATAAACAATGCGAGAGCATAACACATATACACAGAGATTTCCCCTAGATCCCAAAACCGGGACTACCAGCTTGATTTTTCATTATGTTCCTTTGAATGTTACAATACATATATATACATGCCGAAGCATCCAATACCATGGACCGAAAAACCATTGCGCCCAAAACCAAGTGCTAAAACCATGCACAAAACCATAGGTAGGTTCGTCCCACCTAGTATAGGGTGCCAAAAAAATTTCCACAAGGTGCTGCCCTGGACCCTATAGAGGGGGGCTACCCGCTCCCCTCAAACCCCCTGTGACCCCCCCACTGCGCAATCGGCACAACAAAGGGGGGGCTTTGCCCCCTGGTTAACTAGGTGGGCTAGTCGTTGAAAGAATATAACACATCCCACTGTTGAAACTTCTCTACAAAGTTGCAACTCCAGCATGATCACTGAAGGGAATGTTGCAATTCATCCAGGACCAACGAAGTTGTTGCAACTCATGAATGAATTGACTTTACATCGCTACAACTTTGGCACACTACGATAACTTGACAGTCAATGCTCTTGCTATACAACAAACATGTGTTTCTCACAATTGAAGGTGATGGAGGAAAGTGGGTGACCAATCATGAAGAAAAACTCAACTACCAATAATGCCCAACTAACCTAAGTCATCTTTTTCCCAAATTGTACCAAATTCTAAATATATTGTTGTAACAAGATGTGTCGCCTTATTTTCTCAAGTTGGTCATATAATCTATCACTCGGTTTAGACATTGGCATATTTGTATATATAACCAACTTCCTTCGAAGCTCGGGAGAGGAGAACAAAAGAAATTATTGTTAACTATTGTACGATTTTTTGTTTGTTGTAGTCAAAATATTCCTCTGTTCCACTTGTTCAATATCTATCTTGTGATAATGTGATTGAAGGTGTTACGATATCTCATCTAAAGAGGTAGCGACCCCTCCTTAGATTGGTACAACTAGTTAGCATTAGCAAGTAGATTAGCCTTACAATTCTGGTTAAATTACAATTAGTTACATTGTTGTTAATTGATTTACGTTTCATTGTAACTTTGATTAATGTCCTTTTGTTGTAACTCATAGTTTCCTTTTGCTACAACCCAATTAATTTCCTTATGTTGCAATTCTAATATTTGTTAATGTTGTAATCACATTACTTGCTACTGCAACTCCGGGTTACGTAATTCTAGGGACTAATCATAGGATTAACAGTTTGCTGATGGATTTGTGTTTTTCTAGACAATCTGGTTGTTGTTGCAACTCGTTTGAAGCTTACTTTTATTTTGTTTTCAGCGATATCTTACAATTGAGAATTGTGTCTTGTTTGAATATTATTTCTAGGTTGTTTGTTTACCATACATTGCATCCTAGGCGTGTGCCATTGCATCATTGTTACAACAAACTAAGAAACCATCACGTTAGAACATGTCACTCGTAGTAATTGGTGTGTTTCCTTTTCTGCAAGTGTGATTTACTTTTCCTGCAATAAACTTTCCTACAAGTGTGCTTTATTTCCCACAAGTGTGGCTTGTTTTGCTAGATTATTGACCTATGAAAGAATATATATCTTGAAGTGTGACAACCATTATATTACTAGAAATTCATGGCACATAACAAATTACACTAGCATAGAATGTGCGCGACAGTTCAAAGTTTCAAACAAACCTTAGATTAACAATTTAAATGCACAGTTGATCAATTGTTCATTAAAATAATTATAATTAATTTAAAAGCCCATTATTTTTTGTGCCATTGATGGGGAACTGTCAATAGTACAATCAATTTTGTGTCAACTTTTGTGTGGATTTATTTGTTGATTTTCAAATTTTCAAGATTTGATTATTCTAACCTTTTATCTTTAAGTATGACTTGTTAGATTCCTAGGAGTAGGGACCAACTTGGTAGATTTATCAAGAACACCCCCATACTAACATTGTAGGACATTTTCAAAAGGGAAAGGAACAAGGCCAACGAAATTACTTGACACCAATAACAAGCTCTCTTGCCAAAAAGAAGCCTGGACCTTTTACTTCCACGGTTCAAAGCCTTGCACAAACAGTTGGAGTTGAATAGATCTTTGATATAACATTAGAATTGATTCTGGATAATCCATCTTTCCAACTCATTAGGCAGAGCTCTATAGAGAATGAACAATACCTTCTTGAAAATTAGTTCAATGATTAGAACCCTTCAAAAAGTGAACCTTGTCCTTCTGACGAGTACCACCTCGAAAGCAAGAGCTTTCCTGAATCTTTAAAGGCACCTTTAGAAGAAGAAAATACTCCTTTAGAAGAGATGGCACACCGGCTTGTTAAAGAAGAATTTGACTCCTTTGGATTCCCCATCACGGAAATGGACTCGGATGCTAAAATGAAGAACATTCCTCACTCTTCACTGTTGAACTTCCATGGTCTCTCTAAGGAAGACCCTGATACCTTGTTTTTGAGTTTGATGTCCTTTGTTGAATCTATGATTATGTAACCAATGCTTAGAAGCTAAATCTCTTTCCCTCCACATTGAAATATGTGGCATTATGTTGGTTCATGAGCCTCGACCAAGTTAGCATTGCATTAGAGAAATTTTGAGGTCTAAAATGGGTCTCAAAACAAAAATGTACAACCAAAATAAACTTTATAAGAACCAATAGAATTCAATATGATGATGTCAACCATGGAAGATGATTCACCATTTTTGGAGTAAAAAGGCAAAAAGATTAAAAAATAATAAAATAAAATAAAAAACTACTTTTTCAACTCGTATTTTCAACTTATCTCCCTGCGGTTTTACTCAAATTTTGAGCGGGAACACTTGTTGCATGCGAAATTTAATTCTTCATTCAAGGAGTACCCATGTTGCATACTTTCGATGGAACTCGCTACACAAAAAATAAGAAATACGTGAAAAAACGTGATTGCAATCATTAAATTATAGAGGGAAAAAAGAAAAAATATTCCAATGTCATTCTAAATGGAAAAAAGAGAGGATGTCTCTAGAATGACCCAAGAGTAAGATTAAAGTCGTGAGGATTTATGTTGAGATATTTAATTACAAGTTGAGCAAAGAAAGGCAAGAAGACTTGACCCCTTAGACACATTGAATTTTGTTGTTACAAGGAATTTGAGACGAGTGTGTGGATCTCCTACACATGATGGGTGGAGGAGATGTTTCTCAGCTAGAATATAATGGCATCATAAAAATATGTCGAAGATAAACTCGAATAGTATCAAAGCAAGCAAAGGACCACGACAAATGATGGCAAGAAATACTAAGGTTGTCGCAAATAGAGTCACCAAAGTTGAGTTGGAACTTATTGGAAAACTTCAAAACTGACCTGCTCAGTTCCTTGGGTTCTCAATTGGATTTATTGGATACCAAGAAGAAAAAGGAGGAAGTAGAAGTGGCTTTGGATATCTTCCATCCAAAATGTTGAAAATGACATCCACTTAGGGAATGTCGAGTGAATTAGGTAGATATTTGTGCTATCTGTGGGAATTACAATAACATTGATAACTGCTTGTATTTGCTTGGTTTGAAGGTTGTACATGAAGAAGCGAAAGAGCAAGAGAAGTTGTACTTTATGGCTCCAAAGAAACCATGGCAGCTCAAACCTCCAAGTGTGGTCCAAGGCCAATCTTAGTTTTATAATAATTCTTATTGGAGTAACCCTGATATGCAATACAACTCATAGTCGTGGAATCTGCCAACATAATCATGGGCTCCTCCTCCCCCAAACTAGCATTGGAAACTAGGGTGGAGGTATCCTACCTATGGAGCACCCTCACAAGTTGTTGTACAACCTCGCAACTCCTTCCTCCTCCACAATTGCAAGTGCTAATATCTAACCCTCCTAGACTTCAATTGTCTGCACAACCAATCCCTAACCTGAATAATGGGAGGGAAACTCAACCTGCACAAGTTGCAACCACCTATCCTACTTACTCTATCTCTTCACTGGATTGCAATGATATTCATTTGTTATTTGGGAGGACCCTAACCAATAAACAAACTCAAGCTTGTATTGAATATCTAACAAAGAGGTGTGGAATGAAGAATCTAGATAGAAATTAACTTTAGAATCTCCACATCATGAACCCCAGACTCTACCTTACCCTGACAGATTAAGCTAATAGAAACCTATTGTTTAACTTGAATTTGATCTCTTGGGGGAACTTAAAAATGTGTGTGTAAATATACCATTAATTCAAGCCATCAAAGATGTGCCCATTTACTCTAAAGCAATTAGGGAACTTTATTTGAGGAAACCCGAGAGAAAGAAGAAAGACCCCCAAACTATCCATGTTATGGGAAAACTGTCAAAACTAATGATGGGTGCGATCTTGGCAGCCAAGTATTATGACCCTAGCAACCCAGTGGTTAATTTGCAGTTTTACAACATTGTTATTCCTAACACATTAATTGAATCATTTGGGTGTTGCAATTAATGTTATGATGTGTGAAACTATGTAAGTCTTAGGACTCTCTAGTCTTAAGCAGATCCCCACCATGTTACAACTTGGTAACAAATTTACCATTAAACAAAAGGGATATTAGAGGATGTCGTAGTTTTAGTGGATTCATGGGAATACCCTGCATATTTCATGATTTTGGAAACCAAAATCTCCTTCGGTGGGCATGCTTTGATATTGGGCAGACCTTGGTTGGCCCCTGTCGATGCTTACATTCGCTATAGGTCAGGAAACACGACCATCTCACATGGAACCTCTATGAAACAGTTAACCCTTTATCATCCCATCGAGCCCAATATAGATTCCAAAAACCTATTTGGACTAAAGAGGAGGATAGTGATGCAGAGAGAGAAATTCCTCAAGACCTTTCGATACACCAATACTTGGTCATTCATGAGAAAATAGAGGATTATGAGATAAATGATTTCATAGCCTCCTCTTCTTCCTCAAATCACACACACACACACAATCACATTTTACACCCTGAGATCAAAGATTCCCTCACCTCAACAAGCACTTCACTTATAGAGAATGATCTTTCAACCGAAGAAGATTAGGATTCCACTGTACAATCCATAGAAATTAGTCTTGGCCAAACCTTGAACATTAACAAGGGATTGAATGAATAACAAAAGGAGCAGTTGATCTAGGTAATACAAAAACATAGTGATGCATTTGCTTAGGATTACTCAAACATGAAAGGTATCAATCCTAAATTATGAACACATCACATATATATTAAGGAAGTATCTAAACATATTTGCCAACCCCAGCGCCGGATGAATCTAGTATTGAGAGATATACTAAAGGAGGAACTACAGAAATTGCTTGCATCTGATTTTATTTACCCAATTTGTGATAGTCAATGCGTCTCCTCTCTTTTCATTGTACCCAAGAAAAATGGGAAATGGAGAGTTTTCATAGATTATCAAGGATTTAACAAGGCAACTCACAAAGAACATTTTTCGCTTCCTCTTACCGCCCAGGTCTTGGACACCCTAGTAGGAACGAAGTATTTTCCTTTCCTCAACGAATTCAACAATTATAACCATATCCAAATTGTGTCTAAAGACCAAGATAAGACACCATTTACTTGTCCATGGGGGACATTTTCATATCAATATCTACCATTCAAATGGTGTATTGTCCCTACCACTTTTCAATGAGTTGTAATTGGTATATTCTCTGATCTGATACATGACTGTGTGGAGATATATATGGATGATTTCACAACTTATGGTGATGAGGTTTATGAGGCATTAACTAATTTGGAAAAAACATTAATAAGGTGTAAGGAATCTAATGTGGCCCTTAGCAATCTCAAGTGTCAAATGATGTTAACTTATGGCATTGTGTTAGGTCACTGCATTTCAACAAAAGGTATTCAAGTGGATCCAACAAAGATTAAGATGATATTAAATTTCTCCACTCCTCACTCACAAAAAGAAATACGCAACTTCCTGGGACATGCTGGTTACTATCGATAATTTATTGAATTTTTTCACAAATTGTTTGTCCATTGTTTGCTTTACTAACTAAAAATTTTGAACTTGTATGGACAAATGATGTTAGCATGCTTTCTAAGAATTAGAGTCGCTTTGGTTTTAAGATGGCCTAATTGGTCTGTCCCATTCCATGTTTCCACGGATGCCTCAAACACCACAATAGGAGTTGTGCTATGACAAGTTGAAGAAGGAGACATGTATGCAATCTACTATGTCAGTAAGAATCTCTCACCTATAGAGCTAAACTACATGGTAGCTGAAAAAAGGTTCCTTGTGGTTATCTATGCAATCAACAAATTCCAACATTACATCACAGGTTATCCAATAAAATTACACACTGACCACGTTGCAATCAAGTATTTAATGAATAAACTAATTACAAATGATAGAGTTACTAGATGGTTATTGTTATTACAAGAATATGATATCACCATCCTAAATAAACCAGAAAAGGATAATATTGTGGGTGATTTTCTCTCTAGAATCACATCTAATGAAAATGAGCCCCTAGTAGAAGATTATTTTCCTATTGAGCACTTATTTCTGATTTCTACTAACTCTCGTTGGTTTGCAGATATTGCTAAGTACTTGGCTGCAGATAAATTTCCACACTATCTCTCAACGAAAGAATGTCAAAAGATTGTGAAACAAAGCAGAAGGCTCACATGGATTGATGGATGTCTCTATTACATAGGTGATGAGCCTCATCATTGGGTAACTATATGGACCTTAATACACCCCCAAGCTTATTAAAATCCACTTTTCTCATAATTCCTTACATATTTTGATTATATTTTGCTTAATGAGATGAGTAAAAGTAAGGTGTTGTGTCTAGTGGACTAATGTGTATTGATTGCAGGTTTTTGAGAGAAAATCATGGCAATTTTGGTTAATTAAGGGCAAAAACTCGAATGAGACAAGGAGGAGAGATTGTAGGAGATAGATCATCCTCATTTAATCCTCACTCATTCGAATATTCCTCCATCAAATCACACTATCTCGGAGTTGCAAGCGGCCGAGCCAGTGACAGTTAAGAGCTAGTTCATCTTGAGTTTGGGAGCCGAGCCTCCCTAGATTTAAGGAAGTCGTTGGAGACTTCAGTTGTATAAATAAGGAGGCCTCATTAGGATTCAGATTTTCGAGTTCAAGACTTGTGGAAGACATTGTTATGTAATTTTCTGATATGATAATGAGAATGAGCATTTTCTTGATCCAGTGCTGAGTTGACTCAGAGGGCTGAATCTCTTGGGTTAGGGCCCAACCCTAGCAGCAAAGGCTCTCTTCTTGTACTTTTATGCTTAGTTGATTTCATAGATTAATGGTTGAATTGGTTTTAGCATTATTTTGTTGCAAGTAGTTGTGGATTTGATTAGTTTTCTTCTATTTGTGCGTTGCTCTAGTAGTAGCTAAGAAAGATAGAGGAATACCAAAAAGTTGATAATAAGTAGGTTTGGCCTCACTCCTCCCTTCAGTGACCATGGTTTGAGGAAAGAACTCCTATGCAGCCCCAAAAAGACAGAATTATGATTTCTTATGGAATTTAGGGTTTTCAGTTTTCAAGAATAGAATTCCATTGTCATTTATGATATCTTCAGCCTTGTGTTAGATCTCATAGTGTTTCACATTATTTTGCAAGCATTTCCATGTGTGAACTAGGCAACTAGGTAATGAAATTTTGTTTTCTTAAGATGGTTGGAAATCTTTCTTATTTGACATGATTCATGGATAAATGCCAGTGATTGATGCAGTGCAGGAGTTTCAATAGTGTAGGGAGATCTCATGACCAGCAACCCCAAACTAACTTCATCCATCCATGATCATCAAAAGCCACTAAGTCCCTCACCAAATTCATCATTCCACAAGAACAACTTTCCAAGTTTGTTGAGCGAATCCAGCCATCTTACAAACTATGTTTTGAGCTCTGAAGAAGTCCTAGTCACTCTCTTGCCTTATTTCTCCCACCATTCACCTTCCCTAATCCCTACACCACCTTCCAAATCACTCCTATTTCTCTCGGCCGGATCTTGTATGAATATAGGGGATCTTGTAGGAGCATTAGGACATCTTGTAGGAGGCATTAAGACATCCTGTAGGATGACCTGTAGTGGCAAGTTTTGAGGCTGAATTGTGGAAAAAGCATCTAGGAAGATAGGAGAAGACCCCTACTTGCCTCCTAAGCCATCTAACATTCCACCACCATCTCTAACCCACCTGCCACATCACCAAGAGGATTTAGCACTCACATTTTCACACAGAAAGGACAAAAAGGAAAAAGAATTATTGTGTTCATTTATATGGACAACAGTAGAATGTTTGGTTATTTCAGATTGCATGCCTAGGACAGTAGGATTACACACATGTTAACTTAGCATTCTTTTGAAGCAAAGCCTCTTAGCAATTAGTTAGATGAATGGTGTGTTTGAGCATTTGATTTCAGTCTTTCCTTACTACAGTAGACAAGATTTCAGTTAGTGCAAATTTTCCCTTTCCTCATTGGTAATCAAGCTTCTTCTGAATCAATAGAACGTTGGTTTGAGAAACCATATTGATCTATCGCTAGCTTAGCAGTGACAAAGAGTGGACTCATCGCATATGCTTGTGTATACAGCACTGTCACCTCCAAGTTTGTACAGACCCCGGGTTGATAAAGTAAATTTGGTAGCCCCAGGAGTTGCAACACTCTCGCTGCAATACTGGTGCTCATCACTTTTTAGTGTCGTTGCCGGGGAGGTGTTTGAGTAAGATGTGATTTATGTTTTCTTTCTTCCATTTCTTATCTCTAACATTTTGCTATTAGCTTCATTTCTGCAAAAGTAATTTTAAGTTGGTTTGCTTTCTTTTCCATTCTACAAGTGAGATTTCATTCAGCAGTTAGTTTCCATTCAGTTTGTTATTTCAATTATGCAATTAGTCTCAAAGTTTGAAAAACCCCACAAAACAAAACAAAAACACTTCTTTCATGCCTCATAGGAATAGGGATAACCTAGGAAAATTTCTACCAAATACCCCACCACTTCAAACAACCAACCTTCCCTCTTCTTCGGTAGCTATGAATTGGAGGACCCCTTAGGCGAACAACTAGAGATTTTTGAAGAGCCTACAAGCCTGGGAGAAGAAGAAGGAAAACCCATTCCAACCGACTTAATGGCTGAAAATAGAAATGACAGAGGAGATAGAGAAATAATTGAGGGTGTCTTTCCCATCAGAGAAACTAATGGGGATACCAAGATGAAAAACATAACCCCCTCTACTCTTCCTCACTTCCATGGCCTGACCTCAGAAGATCCAGATGCTTTCTTGTTTGAGTTCGCTATCATATGCAGAACTTATGATTACACCACTGATGAGCAGGAGTTGAAATTATTCCCATCCACTCTCAAGGATGCAGCTATGCGTTGGTTCATGGGTTTAGCTAGGGATAGCCTCATAACCTGGGCTTAGATGCAGCAAGCCTTCAACAAAAAGTATCGAGACTACTACAGGTCCAAAGACACTAAAGAGGAGATTTTTAGGATGACCTTGGTGCATGATGAATCCTTAGAGAATTATGAAGAAAGATTCCAGCTTAGCTACAAAAGGGCCAGGTGCACACTTGATCCTGAGTCACTAAAGCTAGTCCTACTACGAGAGGTAAGGGAAGATCTTTTGGATACCTTAAACCTGCTCGTAGGAGGAGACATCTAGCAGCTACCCTATGAAGATATCAAGATTGTTTTTAGGAACCATTTTAGGGCAGCCAGGAAAAAGGGTAGGGGTAGTCAACCAATGGTCGGCTCATCCTCTTCCAACACATCCATAAAAGGTGAAATTGGAAATATGCTAGAAGATTTCAAGAGTGAAATGTTGCAAACCCTTGCCCTACAGATGGACACAATGCACATCAAGAGAAAGAAGGAGGAATCAGAGGGAGCATTAGCCATCTTTTGCCCTTGATGCACAAGGAAGCACCCTAGGAATGAATTTCCATTAAACCTAATCGAAATATGCTCAGTCTGTGAAGAAAACCAATCCACAGACAAGTGCCCTTCTCTACCTGGACTAAAATTTGTGTATCAGGGAACTGAAGGGGTGACTACTACAGGTCCAAAGACACTAAAGATGAGATTTTTAGGATGACCTTGGTGCATGAATCCTTAGAGAATTATGAAGAAAGATTCCAGCTTAGCTACAAAAGGGCCAGGTGCACACTTGATCCTGAGTCACTAAAGCTAGTCCTACTACGAGAGGTAAGGGAAGATCTTTTGGATACCTTAAACCTGCTCGTAGGAGGAGACATCTAGCAGCTACCCTATGAAGATATCAAGATTGTTTTTAGGAACCATTCTAGGGCAGCCAGGAAAAAGGGTAGGGGTAGTCAACCAATGGTCGGCTCATCCTCTTCCAACACATCCATAAAAGGTGAAATTGGAAATATGCTAGAAGATTTCAAGAGTGAAATGTCGCAAACCCTTGCCCTACAGATGGACACTATGCACATCAAGAGAAAGAAGGAGGAATCAGAGGGAGCATTAGCCATCTTTTGCCCTTGATGCACAAGGAAGCACCCTAGGAATGAATGTCCATTAAACCTGATCGAAATATGCTCAGTCTGTGAAGAAAACCACTCCACAGACAAGTGCCCTTCTCTACCTGGACTAAAAGTTGTGTATCAGGGAACTGAAGGGGTGACTGAACAGCTCTGCTACATAAATCAAAGGAGACCCTAGGGGCCTCGGCCATACCAGCAGGGCATGCAAGGGTCATCCCATGCATATTACAACCCTAACCAGAACACATCCATTCCCTCTTGGGGGCCCCTTGCACATCCCTCCTGGTCTACCCCTCCTCCTTGGTCTTTTGCACCTCATTACCATTCCCAGCCGACCAGCCAGTCATTTCAGCCATATACTCCGCCATAGCCTCAGTGGAATGCACCACCCCAGGGGTGGAGGCCCCCATACAACAATAATCAAGCTTTATTGCCTCCACCTCCTGCTCAACCACAACTTTTACACCCTGCTCCATCTAAACAACCTCAGATCCCTGCCTAGCCAAATCCGAACCAGAACAACGGACAGGAACAACAAGTATATAGTGGAGATTCAGGAAATCAACCTAAGATCTGGGAGAGTACTCCCAGACAACCAACCTCCATCTCCACCTAGGGAGAGTGAGGAGGAAAGAGAGGAAAGCATGCCTAGAGTGAATCCACCACCCTTTCCTGAAATATTAACTCATCCAGTCCAACCTACCCTAGAGGAGAATGAACTTCTTGGTGAATTGAAAAATCAATGTGTCAAAATTCCACTTCTCCAAGCCATCAAGGATGTACCTATTTACAACAAATTGATTAAAAAGACGTGTTTCAAACATCGAGGGAGGCGAAAAAGAGACACCCCTACCATTAATGTCATTGGACAATTGTCCGACTTAATACTAGGGCAGGTAATTTTCTCAAAGTATTTGGACCTTGAAGCCCTATAGTAGATGTGCACATCAATGGCACCATTGTCCCACACACTTTGATTGATCTCGGGGCTACCATTAATGTAATGACTAAGGACACGGTTCTCAAGTTCAATCTCCAGTGGTCATTAAGAAAGACCACAACAGTCTTGCAACTTGCAGACCGTTCCATAGTAGCCCTTGAGGGGATTGTTGAGGATGTGATGGTCTCCATTGACTCCTCGGAGTACCCTGCAGACTTCCTAGTTCTCCAGCCTAAGGCCAAACTTACTGGTTATCCTCTCATACTTGGGAGGCCTTGGTTAGCCACTGTCGATGCCTACATCAGTTGCAGGGCTGGAATTATGACTATAAAAAAGGGCATGTGTCCAAGTAGTTGGTCTTGTACCCTCCTACTCAACGATCTCTAGAACATGACTTACCTTTATGGCTAGAAGAGGAGGAAGAAGATGAAATCTACTCAGCCCAACTCTGTACCCTAGAAACTGCCATGGGAGGAGGACAACGGGATGAAGATGATTTGATTAAACACATACTCCAAAGTCCAACTCCTAGCACCTTTTCCTTAGAAGAAGTAGTAAAGGAAACCAAGAGCAACCATCAGATTGATCTATGCTTAGCTGATTCAAACCCTACCCGTGTCAAAACCATAGAATTCGGCCCTGAAAGAACTTTGAAAATCAACCCCTCTTTCTGTACACCAAGAAGAAAAGTTGTGCAACATGCTAAGGGAACATCTGGATGTCTTTGCTTGGAGTTACAAGGAAATGAAGGGAGTGCACCCCTTGGTGTGTACTCACCACATTTATATCAAAGAAGGGTGAAAACCAGTTCAACAACCCCAAAGGAGAATGAATCCAGCTCTCAAAGATATAGTCAAAGAAGAACTGCAAAAGTTGTTGGATGCAGGATTTATTTACCCTATCTCAGACAGTGAGTGGGTTTCTCATTTGGTGTTGGTTCCAAAGAAAAATGGGAAGTGGAGGATTTGTGTCGATTACAAAGAGTTAAACAAAGCAACAAAGAAGGACCATTTCCCTCTACCTTTCATTGACCAAGTGCTAGATGGCCAGGTAGGGAAGAAGTTTTTTTCTTTCCTAGATGGGTTCAGCGGGTACAATCAAATCCAGATTAGCCCAGAGGACCAAGATAAAACCACCTTCACCTGTCCTTGGGGTACTTTCGCTTATAGCATCCTTCCTTTTGGCCTATGCAATGCCCCTGCCACTTTCCAAAGCGCAATCCTGAGTATCTTTGTCGAGCTAGTCCATGATGCAGTAGAAATTTATATGTATGATTTTACACCCTATGGGTGTGATTTCCAAGAGGCTCTGTCCAACTTGGGTAAGGTGTTGAACAAATGCATTGAAATGAACTTGTCCCTTAGTCCCAAAAAATGTGAATTCTTAATGACTGCAGGGACTGTTCTAGGTCATTCAATATCCCAAAAAGGACTACGGGTGGACCCAAATAAGATAGCCATCATCCAAAGGGTCCCACCTCCGCAAAAACAAGGGGATGTCAAAAGTTTTCTAGGTTTAGTTGGATACTATAGGAGATTTATAAAAGACTTCAGCAAGTTAGCTTCTCCTTTATTTGGGTTATTGGCCAAAGACTCTGAATTTTTATGGTCAGAAAGCTGTCAAGAGGCTTTGGACACCTTAAAGGACAAGTTGACCACTGCACCTATTCTCCGAGGCCCAAATTGGGCCCTTCCTTTCCATATACATGTTGATGCCTCTCACAAAGCCATAGGAGCAGCTCTAGGCTAGATGGATGACAAGTTACCTTATTCCATTTGCTTCATCAGTAAGAATCTGTCAAAGGCCGAACTGAACTATACAGTGATTGAAAAGGAGCTCCTAGCTGTTGTGCATTCATTGAACAAATTTAGGCATTACATTACAAGTTACCAAACATTTGTACATACTGACCATGCTGCAATTAAATACTTGATGAATAAACATGATGTAAATGCCCGAATTATTAGATGGTTACTTTTATTACAATAGTTTGATCTAACTATTATTGATAAGCCTGGCAAAGAGAATGTTGTTGTAGCTTTTTTATCTAGATTAACTTTGCCTGCAGGGGAGGAAGGAATGGTTGATGATCAGTTACTGGATGAACACTTATTCGCCATTTCAGTTCTCTCTCCATGGTTTGCTGACATAGCAAATTACTTGGTGTCTGCACAGTT
This sequence comes from Pinus tabuliformis, assembly GCA_031772625.1. Classification (NCBI taxonomy): domain Eukaryota; kingdom Viridiplantae; phylum Streptophyta; class Pinopsida; order Pinales; family Pinaceae; genus Pinus; species Pinus tabuliformis. The sequence goes on from CM062818.1 coordinate 1,302,666,966, forward strand.
TCCATCGAATTTGTCCTCCAAAGAGAAAAACAAGATTGTGAGGTAGAGCACCCCATTCACTTATATTGGGGGAAACCTCTTCAAACTAGGCCCGAATCAAATTCTGAGAAGATGTGTCAGGGAGGAAGAAGTCTTTGACATCCTTTTGACCTGTCATGATGGGCCTTATGGAGGTCACTTAGCAGCCAAAAGGACAACATTCAAGGTTGTACAAGCTGGTTATTACTGGCTCACTCTTCACCACGATGTGAGGAGGTATACTAGTTAGTGTGATAGGTGCCAAAGGATGGGGAAACCTACCCCAACGGATGAAATGCCTCTGCAACCTCAAGTGACTTTTGAGCCATTTGACAAGTGGGGCATGGATTTCATTGGAGCCATTGACCCTCCATCCAGGCAAAAGCAATACATCATTGTGTGCACTGACTATTTAACCAAGTGGGTTGAAGCCAAGGCCATCAAAGCAGCAACAAAGGAGAAAGTGGCTGAGTTCTTAAGTAAAAATGTATTTTATAAATTTGGGTACCCTAGAGAACTGGTCACTGATCAAGGCAACCAGATTACATCTCACATAATTGAAAATTTGTTAATCCAACACAAGATCAAGCATAGAACATCCACTCCTTACCACCCACAAGCTAATGGGCAAGTGGAGGTAACCAACAAAGCGCTGGAAAACATTCTGACCAAAGTGATTAGCAGCAGCAGAAAGGACTGGGCAGATAGATTAATTGAGGCCATTTGGGCCTACAATACCACCTGGAAGACCACCACTAGATTCACTCCTTATGATTTGGTCTATGGGAAGAAGGCCCTGTTGTCCATTGAATTTGAATACAACACCTTAAGAATGGCAGCACAACTAGATCTAGATCTCACCAAGGCACAACAAGAGAGATTGCTCCAGCGAAATGAGTTATATAAGTTTAGAATGCAGGCCCTCCTGCACACAGAGGTGACTCAAGTTCAAAGGAAGATCTGGCATGACAAGAACATAAAGGACAAACAGTTTCAATAAGGTGATTTGGCTCTGTTGTATGATTCCAGATACAAGGATTTTTCAAGGCAAGTTAAGGACTAGATGGTTAGGGTCTTATGTAATAGAAAAATGCCATGATAATGGTTCAGTACAGGTAAGAACCATTGATGCAGAGGCTATTCCTTTACTTGTCAATGGGCATAGATTGAAAGTCTACAAGAAGCCCTTGTCAAAGCAAGAATTCATCAATGGCATCAGCAAGATAGTGATGATGGTAGAGCAAGTCTCAACTTCTACTCCATCAAGTCCTTGTAAAAAAAAAATATAAAAAATAAAGAGGCTCAAGTGAAAACCTCCATGAAGCACCTAAGTCCCACTGTTGGGTTGAAAACCTCTTGAGGCGGCCCAATGGTGTCGAAAAAAGAAAAAATAAAAGGATCTCTGGGTGAAAACCTCTTTTGAGGCACCCAGAGCAAGCAGCTAGGATGAAAACCTCTTGGAGGCATAGTATTTGTTAAAAAAAAACAATATATATATATAAAGAGAGAAAAAGAAAACTTTGAAAATGTTGTTTGCAGGTCAACGGAAGGAGGATCATAGCAACTTGAGAGGAGCTGAAGGACCTATACACTCCATATTTGCATTCCTCCATCCCATATTCTTCATCATCCCATCAATCCCTCCATTTATGAACTCCTCCAACTCAGTTTACACAGGCTCTGTGTTTTCTACAAGATTCCCTGTAAACCTACAAGAGGATCCTGTAGGAATTACAGTGGCTTGGGAATCCTAAGAAAAATGAACCTAGAGCAAGGGGATGACCAGCCTGTGTCAAAAAATAAAATGTTCACTCCACCATGTCATCACCATGCCTCTCACCATCATGATTATCCCCACATTCATCCAATAAGTCAGTTCCAAAAGATTACAGTTTTCAGAGAAAAAAAAAAAAATAGAAGAGGGTAAGAACAAAAAACAAGGGGATAATACTTGAAGGCTAGACCTCTCCCCTACCAATCAGTAGATCCCTTCTCTACCCATGACAACAATCCTCATGCTCCAGAAGTGAGAAAAGAATGAAAAGTTTAGGGGAGAGGCAGCTACAGGACATCCTATAGGTTTCCTATAGGAAATCTTGTAGCAGCCTATCCCACAAAATGAAATTTCACAGGGTTGCAGTCATCTTCAGCATAGAGATCCCAATGTCAAGGAAGCTCCTCCGGAGCTCAGTGGATCATCAGCAGCACTCTCCAGCACTCGCACATCAAAGAAAACAAGCATCAAAGGAGGCCAATAATAAAAAATATGCAGCAAATACACAACACAGGGACATCATTCTTCAACAAGCAGCATCATCAAGGCAGCTTACCCACATGTATGTCATCTTGCTTAAGCTCTCTCGTTAGCATAATAGGATAAAAAAATGTAGGATTGTGTAAGAATTGATTTTATAAGCAAAGGTGGTGAGTTAACTTGGCCACCTTCGGCCAGTCGGCGAGGAGAATACAGTTAAATCACTCCACACGTGGCAGTGGTCAAATCAGAAGAAAAAGGAGATAAGGCCAAAAATGGCTAAGTTACGGATGATCGAAGTGGGAGATGATTACAAGGTAAGGAGGAATGATGGAGTGGTAGTGGGATCAACGATCCAAAAGTGGGCGCTCATACTTAGGCATCCAACACATCATCCCACATAATCACCCATATGAGGAAATAAAACAATGATTTCCATGAAAAGGAAGCATTCGCAATCTCGAGGATTCATCGAAGCAAGGTTGCTCTTGGCCCTTGAAGCAGTATCTACAGGAAAACCAGTGAGCATTTTTTAGCGCAGGAGCACCTACAAGGTCCTATAGGATACAGAGCAGTCATCTACAGGATTATCAATGGGCATTTAGAGAGGAAAGATTAAAGGTTGGCTTCATCAGACAGTAACCAAGAGGTAGGAGCTATACCTTCCCAAATTTTCCAGTTTAAAAAAGTAAAGAAAAATCCTCCATTTGGTTAAGGAAGTTGAAGTCTAGGGGAATTACATTGCAGGGTTATCATTTAAATCTCTCACCCACTATAATTCTCAAATTATACCCATACAAGCCTCCACAATTACCAAAGGAAAAATGACAGGGGGATTTAACAAGGGGGAACCCACAAACACAGTAAGAATTCATGAGCACCCTCCTGTAGTAGAAATTTTCACAAGGCACAATTAGATGGTTTCTTTGAAAGAGCGAAGGGATCCGATGATGAGGTGGCCAGAGAATTTGCTCTCTCACTCATACCCCTCACTAGGACCCATGCCACTGCTGTGGTGAAAGGCCTCTCAGTAGAAATCACCCCTAAAATCATAAGCAGAATCATCACACTTCCTTTAGGATTGCCTTGGAGAAAAGAAGATAAGGGCAACAACACCCTTGCAAAGAAGAAATTCTTTTTGGAAGGGGAGGAGGCAATGGAAGACAAAAATGGGGTCAGAAGAGAAAGCCTTACATACCCTTGGAATGAAATTAGCTACCACCTCATTAAATATATATCATGTGAAGGGAGATACAATGTGGTGTATGGATACCATTTTAGGCTTCTCCAAGAACTGAGATTTGGAGCAGACACACCTCCTTAAAACAGACTAAGTATACCCTACTTCTTCTTCAATCAGTGATAGATATGAGCATCAAAGTGTAGGAAGGAAAAAATCAACAGCTAGCCCATAATGGGTTAATCAAACTTATCCTAGAATATGCTCTCCAAAACCTAAGACTCCCTATTACATGGACAACTTTTAGAGGCATACAAGCAGAGGGAGAAATAAAAGCTCTTGAATATGACTAAATCCCCACTGCGAGTGAAAGGGATGAAGAGGAAACAGAGGAGGAAGAAGGGGAAGAAAAGGAGGAGGAAAATGATGAAGAGACAAAAGAAGAAGCAAAAGAAGAGACAAATGAATAGAGTGAGGAACTAGAGGAAGAAGAGGAAGAGAAAGACAAAGATGAGAAGGAGAATGGGAAAGAGGAAACAGAACAGAAAGAAGAAAAAAGGTCTACAGTTCAAGGCAAGGAAGGGGAAGAATCACCAAGAGACTCCCCAGAACCCACTAAGAAAGAGGCAACAACTGCTCTTACTGCCCTAAGGCTATCCAGTCAAAAGGGAAGAGACAAAGACAAACCCCATTGTACTTTAGGACAAGAAAAAACACAAGGATCAGGCAAGGAAGACCTCAAACACCCACCAAAATTCCTATTGTCATTGAATACTGACCAAAGCAGCAAAAAAAGATAGCTCCTCTTGAGAAAAATCAAGGAGAAGGATCATTAGGACAAGCCTCTCCCAAATCTCCCATCACTTATGTTAGGAGGCCTGTCACAAGGTCTGCCTCATCAAAGGGAAAAGGTCTCCTACAGGAGACATAGAAAGACCTACAGGAAGCAGAGGCAATCCTACAGGAAACTTAGGAAATGGACCAAGAAGGTATCAATCAGCAAGAAACAAAGAATGAAGACCCAGAACTAAAAGAACCTAGTCCTAAACCCAACCTCGACTCTTACTACAGGTTTATTGAAGGGGGTAGGGTCATTCCACAAAAATTTGCCATCCCCTTATTCTTTGAGCTTGAAAAAGAAAGGGCAAGAACACATAGGTGGATGCAAATTGTCAAATCTAAAGGAGTAGAGGATATAGGCCACATGGAGGAAAAATTAAAGGATATGGGCAGAGAACTGAGCAGCATAAGGGACAAAGAGGCAATCATGAAAGCTCAACTGGAAGCAGAAAATGCATGGCTAAGGGGACAGTTACAAGAAAAAGAAAGTCAATTGGCAGCTATGGCCAGTTTATCCTTAAAGGAAATCCAGTGCAAGATGCCAACAAATTATTATGCCTTGTATCTTAAGGAACAGTGGCTACAATTCCAAATTAAAACGTTAGCACAAAGAGGCACTATGCCCTTCCAAGACTACAGACAATTCATTGATCTCTGTGATCAAAGCACCTTTGAAGATAGAGCAAAAATGTCTAAGTTTTAGCTACACAACTTGGCCTTGACAGATTTGAATGTGTGGGACCCAAATTCAAAACTAGGGGACTTGCAATTGATGGCCTTAGCCTCATGGATGAATCATGAGGAGGCAAGAGTTGTAGAGATGAAGAAGGTAATGGAAAGAGAAGAGACAGAACCCCTCATGATAAGAGCTAAGCAATCTAACCCAATGGCTGTCATCAACACCCACAACCTGATTGCAAATGACCCTAAGCTTGCACCTAGGTACCTTGTTGCCCAAGAGCAAGCAGTCACACACTTTGAAGACATGTTCAAATTGTTAGGAGATGACAACATGCAAGCTTGCCAAAGGAGATGGAACACCTTGCCTTACAGCCTGGAAATAAGAGAATACCATTCTCCTTAGAGAATGAGAGAGGCACTAAATAGAACACCCATGTACAAGCAAGCTCTACAAAGACTCAAAGTCAATTGGATTGGCTTGAGACTCAGTCCACCACTGCTCTTAGGAATGTTGGAAGGAAGGAAAGAAGAGGAAGAAAGAAAGCAGTGAGAAGAGATAGAGAGGAGGGCAGGATTATATTCACGGGAAGAAGAAACTACATCAGAAGCATGGGATGTCAGGGAGGCCACTAGAGCAATGAAGGACATGGATATAAATTGAGTTTCTCAGAGGATGAGCAACACTTTCAATAGGGGGGTGATGATGAGCCTCATCATTGGGTAACTATATGGACCTTAATACACCTCCAAGCTTATTAAAATCCAATCTTCTCATAATTCCTTACATATTTTGATTATATTTTGCTTAATGAGATGAGTAAAAGTAAGGTGTTATGTCTAGTGGACTAATGTGCATTGATTGCAGGTTTTTGAGATAAAATCATGGCAATTTTGGCTAATTAAGGGCATAAACTCAAATGAGACAAGGATGAGAGATTGTAGGAGATAGATCCTCCTCATTTAATCCTCACTCATTCGAATATTCCTCCATCAAATCACACTAGCTCGGAGTTGCAAGCAACCGAGCCATGAAGATCAAAAGGCAGCCGAGCTAGTGACAGTTAAGAGCCAGTTCATCTTGAGTTTGGGAGCCGAGCCTCCTTAGATTTAAGGAAGTCGTTGGAGACTTCAATTGTATAAATAATGAGGCCTAGAGCTTCATTAGGATTCAGATTTTTTATGTAAGAGCACTAAGCATTTTCGAGTTCAAGACTTGTGGAAGACATTGCTATGTAATTTTCTGATATGATAATGAGAATGAGCATTTTCTTGATCCAACACTGAGTTGACCCAGAGGGTTGAAGCTCTTGGGTTAGGGCCCAACCTTAGCAGCAAAGACTCCTCTTC